>WOVY01009490.1:0-135368 GCA_013436015.1 Rhipicephalus annulatus | reverse complement strand
AAAAGGGGGCACGACACCGGTTCCGGAATGGAGCGCTTACCCTGTCTGCTCTTACAGGCTTTCCTGCTGATTTCTACTCAGACGTGCTGCCTGATGCCGCCTTTCTGTGCGGCGACACTTCATGCTCCGTGGAAATACCAGTGCATTCGACGCTACCGCCAGGAGTGGATAATCATCTGTTCCTACACCAGCAACCATGGTCATCGACTACGATAATCAACGCCACTATCTTCGGGGAGGCACCGCATATAAGCATTTTCCCGGAGAGGCTTGCTTGGGGCACGACACCGGTTCCGGAATGGAGCGCTTACCCTGTCTGCTCTTACAGGCTTCCTGCTGATTTCTACTCCAGACGTGCTGCCTGATGCCGCCTTTCTGTGCGGCGACACTTCATGCTCCGTGGAAATACCAGTGCATTCGACGCTACCGCCGGAGTGGATAATCATCTGTTCCTACACCAGCAACCATGGTCATCGACTACGATAATCAACGCCACTATCTTCGGGGGAGGCACCGCATATAGCATTTTCCCGGAGAGGCTTGCTTGGGGCACGACACCGGTTCCGGAATGGAGCGCTTACCCTGTCTGCTCTTACAGGTTAGTTATTTAGACCGCTCTTGCTGTCCCCGCAGCAGCAATCGTTGCTTTCTTATGGTGTCGTGCCCAAGCGAACTGTTCCTTATGTTTGAACGCTGTAAGAATTGGTTTCGCATGTATACCAATAGCCTGCTTTTATTGCTATCCGGTGACGTTGAACCTAATCCCGGTCCTAACACAAACGAAGTTCTAACTACCGTCCTGGCCACTGTCCAGAGGATAGATTCCAGACAAGAAGAAATACTGAATGATCTGCGCGCCCTGAAACTTTGGCAGACATCTGTTGATGACGAACTAAAGCAGATATCCTCCCGGATGCATGCCGTGGAGGTGGACGTTATGGCTTTAAAGCAAAATGATGGTTCATCGACTTCCTTGTCACAAACTTCCGGCGTCAACATATGCGAAAAAATAAAGGCTATTGAATCGCGATGTGAAGATGCCGAGAACAGGTCACGACGTTCTAACCTGCTTTTCTTTGGCCTACCTGACGAACCGTCTGAGTCCTGGTTCTCATCCGAACAGAAAGTTATTCAATTATGTTCGCAGCACCTGGGCATAACACTTCAATCCTCGCAAGTTGAAAGAGCCCACAGGCTTGGAAGATACAACTCTGATAAGTGCAGACCGATCATCACAAAGTTCGCTTTCTTTAAAGACAAGCACAGCATCATGAAATGGGCCACAAACTGAAGGGCACGCTCTTTGCCATCCGTGAGGATTTTGCTCCGCAAACACGGTTTGCTAGGAAAAGTTGTTAGAATTTGGAAAAGCTAAAAACGTGCCTTTCAAGCTTTCAGTCGATAAACTGCGAATCGATAACGTTACTTACGTGTACGACGCAATCAATGACAAAATAACACCTGCATCGCAATAGCTCGCGCGTAGGTCGGCTACGCACACACTTGTAAACAATTTCCTGCCACATGCTGATCCCATTCAGTACAAGAACTTCACTTTATCATACACCAACATACGCAGTATTATTTCAAAGCGCACTGAGTTGTGCTCTTATCTTGAAAACAGCAACTGCGATATCTTGCTGCTTACGGAAACTTGGCTAAACCCTAATATCTCTGATAGTGAAGTTTTGCTTGACTCACCTGATTTCCATATTTTCAGAAAAGATAGGATAGGTAGAGCTGGTGGGGGGGTACTTATTGCCATAAAAAGTCATATCACATCTTTTGTGATTGACATTCCGTCACGGTTGGAAATTGTTTGGGTGTGCTCCTCATCACATGCATCCAAAACAATTTTCGAGTGAGTATGTTACAGGCCGCCAGATTGCTCGAAAAGTTTTGTTACAGATTTGCACGACAACTTGACAAATTTGCGCTCTAAGTTTCCTAAAGCTGACGTTTTCCTCTTGGGCGATTTCAACTACCCTGAAATTGACTGGTCCAATCTAACTTCCCTCTCACGCAATTCCAGAGAGTTCCTCGATCTAACCCTTGACTTCTCTTTTGTTCAATTAATTGACCAACCCACGCGCCAACACAACATTCTTGACCTGCTCCTATCGTCAGCTCCTGAAAAAGCTACATCAACCTTATATCTAGATGGTCTCAGTGACCACCGTCTCATTCAGGTATCTATTAGCTTACCTGCATCCAAGCCTTATGTCTCTCCAAGGCCAATACTTGATTATAAAAGAGGTGATTATCAATCCATAAATCAGAGTTTAGATGACTTTCTCTCACTCATTTATGGCCTCTTTCTTCAACCGCTCAGTCAACGAAAATTGGTGCCTTTATAAAGAAAAATTGTTGAGCCTGGTGCATGAACATATCCCTCGCTTGACAATTCGCGTAAATACATCTAAACCATGGTTTACTCGTACACTTCGCACCCTTCGAAATAAAAAGAAGCGTCTTTTCAGTAAGGCAAAGTTATTGCAATCTTCGGTAGCATGGGCGAAGCATTGTGATTCTGATAAGGTTTATTGTCATGCTGTGCGTCAGGCGAAACACAAGTTCTTTCCACATGACCTACAGTCACTTTAAAAAACGACCCCAAGAAATTCTGGAAATCAATCGCCCCCACACGCTCTAACACTCGTATCACGATTTTGAACAGTGCCGGTGTTGCGGTCTCTCCTGAATCTTGCCCAGTGGTGTTTAATAATTACTTCACTTCAGTTTTTTACGAAAGAAAATTACACTAACATGCCTCTGCCACCTACATTTCAGTATCGTTTTATGGATCCTATAGAGATTAATCCTGCAGGTATCTCTTCCCTAATTACAAATCTCAAGACGTCCACATGTTCAGGTGTGTCGACGGCATAAACTCTAAAATCTTAAAGCATACCGTTGTTCCGTCTAGTACCATTCTCGGTCACATCTTTCAGCAATCGTTACAAACTGGCGAGATTCCATATGACTGGAAAATCGCTAAGGTCATTCCGGTCTTCAATCCGGGGACAAATGCCTGCCCAGTAATTATCGTCCCATATCCTTAACGAGCATCCCATGTAAGCTACTTGAGCACATATTTCTTCACATGTTGCATCTCACTTAGAACAAAACCTATACTTTTTTAAAAATCAGCACGGCTTCCGCAAAGGACTTTCCTGTGATACACAGCTTATCGAATTCACGCATGAGATCTTTAACAATATGGATGAAAATTTACCAACAGACAGCATATTCATCGACTTTTCTAAGGCATTTGACCGCGTTGCACATTGTCGTTTAATAGCTAAAGTATCATCTCTGAACTTAGATTCACTTACAGTCTCTTGGATTAGGAACTTCCTGTGTTTTCGCAAACAGTGTACTGTAATTGATAACATGTCTTCCCCTCTCTCGGAGGTGACATCTGGTGTCCCTCAGGGGAGCGTTATTGGCCCTTTGTTATTTTTAATTTTTATCAATGATCTTCCCTCAGA
The DNA here is from genome assembly GCA_013436015.1 of Rhipicephalus annulatus. Taxonomy (NCBI): domain Eukaryota; kingdom Metazoa; phylum Arthropoda; class Arachnida; order Ixodida; family Ixodidae; genus Rhipicephalus; species Rhipicephalus annulatus. Next base: position 131,877 of record WOVY01009490.1, on the reverse strand, counting down.
AATCACGTCATCAATTCGCCTCTTCGCGGACGACTGCATAATCTATCGCAAAATCACTTCACCATCAGATCATACAGCTCTGCAGCAAGACCTTGATCGTGTAACCACATGGTGCTCTGATTGGCTAATGTCATTAAACGTTGATAAGTGCAATCAAATGACCTTCACTCGAAAGCGCTCACTCTCACATTTCAGTATTTCCTTGATGGAGCCCTCTAAGACCTACTTCATCTTATAAGTATCTAGGCATCCATCTGGCATCGAACCTTTCTTGGGCTAGTCATATCAACAAGATTACAGCTGACGCGTCACGAACGCTTGGTTACCTAAAACGCAACCTTCGTGATGCACCTCCTACCACGCGCAAGCTCGCTTACCAAACACTCGTGCGCCCTAAACTCGAATACGCTTCTTCTATATGGTCACCTGACCAAGATTATCTATCCCGAAGCCTGGAATCGGTTCAAAACCGCGCTGCTCGCTTTATCACCGGTAACTACAGCAGGCATTCTAGCGTAACAAAAATCAAGCAGTCGCTCTCTCTTTCCTCTCTCGCCTCCCGCAGAAACATTTCTCTTTTGTGTCTGTTGCACAGAATCATCAACAGCAAGCACAGTTTTTCCTTGCCACTTCTCAAACCTCATCGATATTCCCGTCGTTTGCAGCATAACCTCAGTTTTCAGCGTCTATACGGGCACACTAACGCCTATAATTCATCTTCATTACCACGTGCCATTGTACTCTGGAACAATCTTCCTGAAAATATAGCAAACGTGAAAGAAACCGAGATCTTTAGAGGCTTGCTTGAAAAACTGCCTCTTGAACTCTAGTAGTGTGCGCCTTACCTATTGTACTCCTGCTAGTTTCTGATTCTTAACGCGGTCGCCTCTAACACTGTAACGCTTTTTGTATTATATAGTTATGTAGTATCGTTTGGAATTGTATAACGTTATTGTTTGCTATTTCTTTCATCTGTATCTTTTTTGCGCAGCCAAGTGCTTTTTGCTTTTATAGAAAAATATTTCACAATTTTTGTATTGTATACTTGCGTATTATCGTTCTGAATTATTATAATGTTTTTTGCTGCTTCTTTCGTTCTTTTCTATTTTTACGCAGCCAAGACTTTTGCATATGTATATATTTTCAAATCGCTCTTTGTAAATCAAAATGTACCCCCCCCCTCACGCAATGTTCCCTCGTGGAACCCGTGAGGGTACTTGTATAAATAAATAAATAAAAAAATGAGCGGCATCAATTTTTATATTTGGGAAATATATCAGCAAACTACATTTTTACAACATCGTTAGTGCACTAATTCAAGGAACAGCATTTTTCGAACGTGTAAATCATCCGGAAGTTGCTGTATAACGAGAATTCAGGCGTACAAAATCGCAACCAGCATTCTATAAAAAGAAAACAAGTCAGAAACGGGCAAGAAAAACTGTTTCTAACTGCTTTACCGGTCAATAATAAAGCTTGAGAAGTGACTGTGTAGCTAATAATTTAGAACGGTACCAAGTGAGGGAAGCCTAGCTCTCAGATACAAGACCTTGATTGCTACAAACTTGGGGAGATCTAAGCATAGTCTCAAGGCTTGTCTCTCGATGACTACCGAAGGAACTATATCGTTAGCAGGTGCTGCAGAATATAACACGCACCAAAACACAAGAACCGGCGAACATACACAAAATACCGCAATAAGAGTATTTCATCGCATACCCAACCGACTATTACAGATTTTGCCTACGATCTCACCACACGACCTCCCTTTGCTGCAATATACTCAATTTTTGTTTTCCAAGACATTATTTCTCAATAAGTTCACCCAAGTCATTCCACATTCACTATTTGAGGGATATGATCCAGATGATAAGAAAGAGAGAGATGTGAACAGGGTCTCCAAGTGCAAATGTTATAACAGATCTTTTCTTGACATTTAAATACAGATGTAAAACCATCAAGCCACCTTTCCACGGCTGATAGGTGTGACCTGTTATATTTGAAATAGCTTATGAATGTCATCTGCTAATCAAAAATTGCTAATTCGTCCGCCATACACCATTATTGTGGGCGGGCGTTCTGATGCCGTGGAATACAGCTCAACTGATGTGAGCGTTCCATTTTTCTTTATTGTCAGTCGCCACTGTGGAACGTGGAGGATATTAATAACTGAATAAAATACGAGGAGTGTTATTATTATCAGAGGGCGATTAGATCATTCGGATTAAAAAAAAAGTTGATGGTGGGCTTCGTCATGGGGCCGATGACTTGTCATTTCCTAAACACTTGTAACCTAGAGATACCTACATCATTGTAGTAAAAAGAAGCGAGGAAAGCTTTCATAAAACCATGATTAATAATAATTGTGGTTTAAGGTCTCTAAGCCACGATATGAATATGAGAAACGCCGCAGTAGAGGGCTTCAGAAATGGGGACCACCTGCGGATCTTCAACGTGCACAATAATTTAAGTACTTGGGCCTCGAACATTTTCGCCTCCATCGTTGATGAAACCATAATGAGTACAACCGTAGAAAACAGCTCGATGTAGAAAAAGAGGTGTGCATCAAATAGAAAATAGCTAAAATAGAAATAGGAACTTCTAAAGACACCGATGAAACTACTTGGGGCTGCGAAAAGGAAAGGCAAAATAAAAGAAATAGATTTTTGGCTATTGGTCGGGGGTCCCATTTCGAACATGGGTACTATTACTTCAAAGAACTTTATTTAAAGTTTGCAACTATGACAGTTGTGAATTTCAGCAAATAAAAACGCTACATTTGGCCAAAAGCATTTAGTAGTTTGTTCGCATTTTACCTACAGCTAATCGGTGATGACTAACAAGGGTTTTATTTTTCATCGCCGCATGGGGCACAACATACTTTGTGCTTCACTGACTGCGCCTAACTGTTGCTTGACATTTCACTCACGCTGCCGGCTGGATGCGTCTATTGAGCGCGAATGTTTTTCTTTCTTCCTCTAATGTTACCACGTAACCCTCTATTGAAACAACCCTATGGAGTTCCTTTGTCCGTCTAAGAATTGTTTGTCCCCACTCGTCCTGCGTATGCTTCTTCCATGCCTGGTTTTAGCTTGAAGACTACGCTGCAAACTTTAGGCTGCTTTGCATTCTTCTCGGGACATTGCAATTTGTTGCTGTAGCATTCATTTCTTCGCTCTTGTGGTGATACAATGCACCGCGAGCGCTCAACTACCTCTGCGAGGACACGTTTCACTTTCGTGTTACACCAACTCCTAAAATGAAATATCAGCCTTTTTTTACGTCTTTATACTGAACCGGGGGGCCTTCCCGTGAGACAGAGTAGCTTGAGGCAACTTATAAGTTTTTCATTCTAAAAATAGTTGCATACTCAAGTTTTATGCCATTTCGATGGCTTCTCTCTCACTTGTATATCTTTGTTACTGTTTTGGTCACATGTTTGTGTTTGATGGCTCTCATCTTTCGAGTGATCATTTCCTAGCGCTTGCCTGTGTTAAAGCTGCAAGACACGCTGTTTCGCTGCACATGTCAAATGAAGATCACTTCAAGGCGAGGATCAACAGATAGGTAGTGAACTTCTCACATCGTCCTAACATTATATTGCCCGACTTTAATAAATCGTATATAGCACACCACTCACAGAAGAAACCTTGTTATGCGAACTTATTTTAGGTACCATAAAACGATAACCAGGCAAAAACAATAGCTGAACAATTGAAAACCACATTTCCACATTTTGGTTTACATGGGTCTGTAAACCAAGCTTTGCAAGTTAAAATGTACGACGAACGCTCATCTGGCGAGGGAACATTACAGTAAAAATTTATACACTCGTCAAAGTAAAAATGAAGAATGAACAAAGCGTCAACATTTCCGGCCGCATACAGGTGCCTTAATCTGAATGGAGCTAAAAGCATGTACCTGCTTATGCGTCTGGTGAAGCAGCGTATGGATATGTGTTTCTTACACGATGCTGTGAAACGCCAATGCGTCGTTAATATTCATTTCTGAACCAGGCCTGACTTTAATACCAGCTGACATCCTGTATACTGGCTCCAGATTTGATATATGGGGCTGTTTGAACTACTGCTAAACGACAGGGCAGCGATTGTAAAGCCAGTTTTATAATGACATTAGTTTGAATTCTTGTAGGGCCCTCGACTTAACCTTAAGGAATCGAACGCGATAGCGTGATAAAGATTCGTGCGTTTCTCTATTGCTACTCGAGCTTGGGTTCATGTTGCATGCCTCAACGAGCACCTCCTTATGTCTTTCAATGACAGTGCAAGCAGCTGCCCTAATGAAAGCCGTCAGCCCACCTTAGCTGACGGCAGGCTCGTGATGTGACGTCGCATGTAGAATAAGGCTGCTTGCGTAGCACGTGCATCAGAGCCCGTTTCCACGGTGACGTGGCAATGGGCTCCAACCATACCATACATCTGTCCAATAGCATACATCTGTGAGATTTCTTCCTTTGTGTGCTTTCTTTGTGACTCGAAGCGATGCCGCCACCGCCACCTCACAGTGCTATTGAAGTCAGCGCATGCAGCAGCGTAGTGGTACAGCGCAACAGATGCCCGAATAGCGCTATGAATGGTGGTACGCTATCTCAAAATACCGTATCTTTTGTGGAGCCAGCATGACCGCCAACAACGTAAACGTAAGACACGCGAAGCGTCGACCGACCAATATGAAACCAAGTGAAAAAAAATTGCTTCATATGTCTTCCACCATGAGGCGCAACATGGTGGGTTTCTTCCCCATGACCGCAAAGCCCACGAGTAGGCTTGGCGATAGGCGAGAGTGGCAAACGGCTAAAATAAAGGGTGGTAGAGAGCTGGATCGGGCGCAGCTGGGTGGCGTTCAAAAGTATAGGCGCTTTTTTGATCATGCCGTTTGGAAACGATCGACTGTGCACCTAACACCACTGGCTGTTTAAAACTGCCCTCTACAAGGCCTGCTATACGTACAACCTTAATGTGTCAAACACGCCACCAGTATTCATTTTGCTAGTACAAAAGGACCCCACCACGCCTCCGTAAGGCAACACGTTCACCTACGCAGCTGTTAAGAAGTTGACGATTGCGCTGCTCATAAATAAATATTTCTGACCGTTTCTAATAGGCTAGTCTTTTAGACACCCACTCGTGAAGCAATGGCCATGCTTTGACACCTGACTCAATTCTACCCTTCTGCAACACAATAGACTCCTTTCTTTACATTTATATCTGTCTCTTTTTGAAGATGTTTCAAGAACGAGCATGGCTCTTTGGTAAAACAACTGCTAGCCATGCACCCGGCGCGGCTTTTATTCTCAGATTAGTCAGAAGTTTTCATTTTTTTTATTTGCACCTTTATAAAATTTTCCTGGCACTACGAAACTAGGACACCGACAAACCCTATATCAACATATTGAATTAAATCCATGGTGGATACCCAGACACCATAGTCCTCCATAAAGCGAGGACTGTGGTGTCTGGGTATGCATGCGTTCGCATGAGCTTCCATAAAGAGAGCGACAGAATCCCGATAAAGAATGATGTGAGGCAGGAAAACACGGTCTTTATCATGCTAATCATTGCGTGTTCACAGCACGTTTTCAAGGCCCTAGATTGCGAAAAGTTTGGTATAACACCTAATGGGGTGTATCTCAGTAACCGGCCATTCGCTTATAATACTGGAATGCCCCGCTGTGGTGGTCTAGTGGCTAACGTATTCGGCTGCTGACCTTCGGGTCGTGGGACGAATCCCGGCTGTGGTGGCTGCATTTTTCATAGAGGCGAAAATACTTGTGTAATCTTATCGGCTAACCCTAAGTGGTCTAAATTTTCTGAGCCCTTCACTACGGCGTCTCTCATAAGAATATCGTGGTTCTGGGAGGTAAAAACCCACATATCACTGGAATCAGCCGATGATACTGAATTTATGAGTAACTCAAAAGACAAATTCCAGCTCATGATTACTAAAGTACACTGTTAAATTCCAAAGTATGCTTCACTTAAAAACAGCGCCAATAACAAGGGACAAGAGAAAGAAGGAGACAGACAGCGGCACTGAGTTACAACATGATTTGTTTGCCAGAACCGCACAATATGTACTTGGGCAGTATCTGACAAAATAGAGAAAAATACAAAACAAACAAAACAAAATCCACCTAACAACCACGTAGTCATCTCCACAACGCCCCATGAACAACACGTGTGCTAACGTTCCGAAGGAAATCTATTTTATTTAGTGATAGCGCAATCGAAGGCCTGCTGACACATGCACTGCCCAGCCTTTCTGTTTCTGAAGCCTCATATATTTCACGTATCATCTGGTCCCGATGACGCCTAATGACGGTAGAAAGCTGAAAATCAGGGACACAACCGCATATATATAAAACACAACGACGTCAGTGATAAGTAAAACCCAGCCGCGAGTCTTCCTGTTTTTTAATCAGATAAATTATGATGCTGTATTGTTTAAGTGTCTCAAGAATGCGGCAAGGTTTTACACATCATAAGTTTGAATGTTCATTAAGGCTACGAAAATTGATGAAATTCGATTAAACTGTTCGTTTGCATGTTTTCAGTGTGAGCTAATCAGGTTCTTCAGATTTTCCTGCGCGACATTGGAGGCCACAACAGACGACGGCTCCATCATAAAAGTCTACAGGGTGGGTCTCTTGACTCACGACAACGGTACTCCATCAACAGAGAACAGCACGAAGCGTTATCCTATCATAATGGCACCAGGTGTATTGACAGACTCTGGTTCCTGGTTCACTAATTTTCCCTCGCAAAGTCCAGGTAAGTGTAGTTTTGTGGAGTCTTTTTTTTCACTTTTCAAAAGGTACAAGTAATTGTCTCCATTGGCACAGCCGACATGCTACACGTTTTTGGCGCTCTCTAAAAGAATTGTCATCCGCAGGGTCTTTCTTTTTTATATTTTTTACTTTCATTTTTTCTTCGATCTTTTTACTTCTCTCTTTCACGCGGCACATACGCCTTTGCCTTTGGACTTCTTCACTTTATACACTGGTCCATCCTGCGGCCATACCCCAACGTCTGCTCTCAAAGCGCCGAAAGGTCACCACCCTCTGTGGACGGCCAGCCAGAGCAAAACGTTGTCTCAGGAGCCCACTTTTGAACATAAACTGTTGTTGCTCTGGCCTGAACCTAGCATTCTTGTGGGCTTGGTGCCGAAAGCCTCACATACCAGATGCTGCACAACCTCAATACGGCTGCACGATGACGCCTGTTGTGGACTTTCAATGGTGTCTGGCAGGACGTACCCGACCCGAGGCTTGGCTGATCACTGCGGTGGGATCGATTCGGAAACTTACAGCTCAGGCTCTCTCCAGTTTTTTGCCTGCGTGCTCATGAAAGCCATAGTCCTGGCATGCCTAATTAAATTAAGGCCTGGTGCAAACTACTTTTACCAAAACAGCATACGGGCTCTGGGTACCAAGAAAAACAGGTAACACGAGTGCAGATGTCACCTACACGTTGCATGAGGTCAGCTGCAACGGCGAGGTGGCATTGCTTGTCCTCTTGGACGTCCACAGTGCTTTTGACAGAGTGCCTTATATAGCCACAGAGAGTGGCAAGGACGCACTTTGAATCATGGGCTGCCTTTGCATCTTAATCGGCGGCTTCTTAGCTCGACGCACGCTCCGGGTTAGAGTTATCATCATCATCATCATCATCATTCATCAGCCTGACTACGTCCACTGCAGGACAAAGGCCTCTCCCATGTTCCGCCAGTTAACCCAGTCCTGTGCTTGGTGCTGCCAATTTATACCCGCAAACTTCTTAATCTCATCTGCCCACCTAACCTTCTGTCTCCCCCTAACCCGCTTCCCTTCTCTGGGAATCCAGTCAGTTACCCTTAATGACCAGCGGTTATCCTGTCTACGCGCTACATGCCCTGCCCATGTCCATTTCTTCTTCTTGATTTCAGCTATGATATCCTTAACCCCCGTTTGTTCCCTAATCCACTCTGCTCTCTTCTTGTCTCTTAAGGTTACACCTACCATTTTTCTTTCCATTGCTCGCTGCGTCGTCCTCAATTTAAGCTGAACTCTCTTTGTAAGTCTCCAGGTTTCTGCTCCGTAGCTAAGTACCGGCAAGATACAGCTGTTATATACCTTCCTCTTGAGGGATAGTGGCAATCTACCTGTCATAATTTGAGAGTGCTTGCCGAATGTGCTCCACCCCATTCTTATTCTTCTAGTTACTTCAATCTCGTGGTTCGGTTCTGCGGTTATTACCTGCCCTAAGTAGACATAGTCTTTTACAACTTCAAGTGCACTGTTACCTATCTCGAAGCGCTGCTCCTTGCCGAGGTTGTTGTACATTACTTTCGTTTTCTGCAGATTAATTTTAAGACCCACCTTTCTGCTCTCCTTGTCTAACTCCGTAATCATGAGTTGCAATTCGTCCCCCGAGTTACTCAGCAATGCAATGTCATCGGCGAAGAGCAGGTTACTAAGGTATTCTCCATTGACTCTTATCCCTAACTGTTCCCATTCTAGGCTTCTGAAAAACCTCCTGTAAGCACGCGGTAAATAGCATTGGGGAAATTGTGTCCCCCTGCCTTACACCCTTCTTGATTGGTATTCTGTTGCTTTCTTTATGAAGCACTATGGTAGCAGTTGATCCCCTGTAGATTTCTTCCAGAATGTTTATATATACTTCATCTACGCCCTGATTCCGCAGTGTTTGCATGACGGCTGATATTTCTACTGAATCAAACGCCTTCTCGTAATCTATGAAGGCTATGTATAGTGGTTGGTTATACTCTGAGCATTTCTCTATCACCTGATTGATAGTATGAATGTGGTCAATTGTTGAGTAGCCTGTTCGAAATCCTGCTTGTTCCTTTGGTTGATTGAATTCTAATGTTTTCTTTACTCTGTTAGCAATTACCTTTGTAAATAGCTTGTATACTACAGAGAGCAAGCTGATCGGCCTGTAATTCTTCAAGTCCTTGTCATCTCCTTTCTTATGTATTAAGATGATGTTAGCGTTCTTCCAAGACTCTGGTACTCTTCCCGTCAAGAGACACCTCGTAAACAGGGTGGCTAGTTTTCTAACACAATCTGTCCTCCATCTTTCAGCAGATCTGATGTTACCTGATCATCACCAGCAGCTTTGCCCCTTTGCATGCTCTCCAAAGCTTTTCTGACTTCTTCTATCATTACTGGTGGGGTGTAATCTGGGTTACTGCAAGTTCTTATAGTATTAAGGTCGTGGTTGTCTCGACTACTGTACAGATCTCTGTAAAACTCCTCTGCTATTTTAACTATCCTATCCATATTGGTAGTTATTTTGCCTTCTTTGTCCCTTAGTGCATACATCCGACTTTTCCCTATCCCAAGTTTTCTCTTCAATGCTTTGACACTTCCTCCATTTTTCAGAGCGTGTTCAATTCTCTCCATGTTATACCTTCTTACATCGCATACCTTACGTCTATTGATCAACTTCGAAAGCTCTGCCAGTTCTATTTTGTCTGTTGCACTTGACACTTTCATGATTTGACGCTTCTTAATTAGGTTCTTCGTTTCCTGGGAAAGCTTGCCAGTGTCCTGTCTAACTACCCTGCCTCCAACTTCCACTGCACACTCCGTAATTATACTCGTCAGATTATCATTCATTGTATCTACGCTAAAGTTCGTTTCCTCACTAAGAGCCGAGTACCTGTTCTGCAGCGACACTCTGAATTCCTGTACTTTCCCTCTCAGTGCTAGCTGATTGATTGGCTTCTTGCGTATCAGTTTCTGTCGTTCCTTCTTCAAGTCTAGGCGAATTCGAGACCGTACCATACTATGGTCACTGCATCGTACCTTGCCAATCACTTCCACATCCTGCACGATTCCAGGGTGTGCACTCATTATAAAGTCTATTTCGTTCTTATTTTTGCCATTAGGGCTCCTCCATGTCCACTTGCGGTTTTCTCGTTTTCGGTAGAAGGTATTCAAAATCCGTAAATTATTGCGTTCTGCGAATTCTACTAGTAGCTCTCCTCTGGCATTTCTAGTACCGATGCCATAATCTCCTACCGCCTGGTCTCCAGCCTGCTTCTTCCCTACCTTTGCATTAAAGTCGCCCATCACTATAGTATACTGTGTTTTTACCTTACTCATTGCCGATTCCACGTCTTCATAGAAGCTTTCAACTGAAGCGTCATCATGGCTGGATGTAGGCGCGTAAGCCTGTACTACCTTCATCTTGTATCTTTTATTCAGTTTAATTACGATACCTACCACCCTTTCATTATTGCTATAGTATTCCTCTATGTTGCCAGCTATGTTTCTGTGAATTAGGAACCCCACTCCCAGTTCTTTTCTGTCTGCCAAGCCCCTGTAGCAAAGGACGTGCCCATTCTGTAGCATCGTATAGGCCTCATCTGTCCTCCTAACCTCACTGAGCCCTATTATATCCCATTTAACACCCTCTAGCTCCTCGAATAGTACAGCTAGACTTCCCTCACTAGATAAGGTTCTAGCGTTAAACGTTGCCAAGTTCAGGTTCCAATGGCGGCCTGTCCGGATCCAGAGATTCTTAGCACCCTCTGCTGCGTTGCAGATCTGACCGCCACCGTGGTCAGTTGCTTCGCAGCTGCTGGGGACTGAGGGCCGTGAGTTATTTGACGTAAGCATGTGGGAGGTAGTGGCCAGATACTGCACCAGGGTGGCCAATCCTTCTCTTGTGAGGGAGTGCGTTCTCGGCGGTGTTTGCCGGTGAGGCCGCACCCCAGGCCTCTTACTGCAGTTCCATCAACACGCGGATTTTTTTTTTAATCCGGTTGGGAACTGCGCGGTACCGGGATTTGAACCACGGACCTCTTGCATGCGAGGCGGATGCTCTAACCACTACGCCATCGCCGCACTTAAGGGGCTTTAGTAGTGTCTTAATAAAAAGGCCGAATTGTGGCGACCTCTACATTGAAATAGAGTACTTGATTGCCATGCAGAATGCTTGGGTTTGATTCCTGCTGGCACACTGATACTATCTATTCTTTGCATTTGTAGGGCGAGCGCTGCCGATGTCAGTTTTCCTTAACACTCTGGTGTAATCATTACTCCGAGAGTGCGTCATCGGCTGCTTACGCATCAACAGGTCCCGAATGTTGGCAAGACTTCATGCATTCCCATTCATTGTGTGTGCATTGACTGACGTCACTTAGAGCGGGGGTCTCAAACACACGTTCCAAGGCCCACACATTAGTATCTGTTCCACAATTTCTTTCAAAACTTTTCTTAATACATATGCATGTGACCTAGTCTAATAAAACACTGTTTTCGTGAGGAACCTAATGCCGTCATCGTGTGTTGAAACATAACTGAAAAGTAAAGCTATATTTCAGAATTGCCATCCAGAATTTAGTGACTTTGGCGGATCACTATATGACAGATTGTTAAAATCCTTGCACCACATCTCCTCAAGAAACCACCCCTTCTCTGCCTTGGTTTCTGCCTTGGCCCTTGCGGGATTAAATTGCAGCCCTGAGCATTGCCACTGGTAACTACTTTTCGCCAAATTGACAAATCTGAGAGGCCCTTGGTGACCTAATATCATGGATGGCGACATGGCGAATTTTTGGTGATTTTCGGCTTAGGTCTCGACTGAGTTAGACATTCTAAACTACTGCAACAACATTCTAAACTACTGCATTCTAAACTATTCACTGCAAAGTACGAAGCCTCAACCTCACTATTTAAAGGAAAAAAAAAGATAAATCTAATGGTTAGTTCACTAAGTATTACGGCTCGGTGGCGCTAGCCGCCGCCCGAACTAAAGCCACATCCATCTATCCATCCATCCATCCAAACACCGTGTGCGCTTGCTTTGCTTAAATTGCTTTCTTTGTTCCTTTGGCGCCGTGCATAAGTGTTCTCTGGTTAATTCGTGCCGTACAGCTCTCGCATCGTTTTTCACGTGTTGTGTATGTGTGCTTGTGCTGCTTCGTACTTGCGTCATGCCGAAGCTGGGACAAAAGCATCGAGTGCTGAAAATAGAGGAGAAATTGGACATAATTCGTGCTATTGAAAGTGGCACGAAAAAAATCGGCGCTGGCACGCGAAAAGGACCTGCCGTTAACCAGAGTGTGTGGAATTTGGAATTCCAGAGAGAAGTTGCTCGGCAGTGCTGCTGCAACTGCGAAAAGGTGGCGGCTACGCGGTTCGGTGTTTTCAAATGTAGAGGAGGCGCTGGTGAAGTGGCTAAAAGCTGCACGGTCAACAAATCTGCCTATCAGCGGACCCCTGCTCGTGGCGAAGGCCCTGGTTTTTGCCTCGCAGCTCAACCACGACAACTTCGTGTGCAGCAATGACTGGCTGGCCAGATTTAAGGCAAGGCACGGCATTACCACGAGGACTGTTTCGGGAGAAGGTGCTGCTGCTGACGTGGATGGTGCGGAGCAGTGGCAAAGTGGTCAGCTGAAGAACATCTTGGAAGACTACGCACCTGATGACATCTTTAATATGGATAAATCGGCGCTGTTCTTTAAGCTGCTACCAGACAAAACGCTCGCGTTCAAAGGCGAGACGTGCACCGGCGGCAAGCATGCAAAAGACAGAATATCAGTGGCGTTTTTCGTAAACATGACTGGAACCGACAAAACTCCGCTCCTCGTGATTGGAATGTTGGCGAAGCCTAGATGTTTCAAAGGCGCCCAGTTGCCATCAGGGGTCATCTATCGCAGCAACACCAAAGCATGGATGACGGCAAAACTCTTTGAGGAGTAAGTGCGCCTCATCGATCGTCGTTTTGCAGCTAAGAACAGAAGAGTTGTTATTATTTTAGACAACGCTACGGCGCACGTCGCCCTGGACAACCTGACGGCTGTGAAGTTGGCATTTCTGCCACGAAACACAACAGCTTTTGCCCAGCCCTTGGACTAAGGCATCATTCGAGCTGTAAAACAGCTCTACAAGAAGGATCTGCTGCACAGATTTCTTCTCGCCATTTAATGTGGCAAATTATTCTCCAGCGCCCTGATAGGCGCGATTCACCTGCTCGAATACTCGTGGCGGCAGGTTGTTGTTTTTACGCGCGCCTAAATATCAACGGCCAGTGACAGCCGGTATTTGACGAGGTTCTCTTCAGACCCCTTTTTTTTTGTTCAAATGCGTGCTAGCAGGGCTTCCTGCGGCGATATTCGTTGACAAGCGCAACCTCACGCAGTACGCATTGTATGCAGGTGATTTGGCATGGCATGTTAGAAGCCTAGGCAGAACTTCACGGCCATCACGCACTTCTTGCAACGCTCCCTAAATTGTCTCACCTCCTTCATGTCTTTCAAACTAAGCGTGTCGCCAACAAGTGTGAAGGGGCTGCTGCTACACCTTTGTTACGAACCGCGATGCCAACACCGTCCCGAAGGTGCCCCTGCTACAAAACTCGCTGCAAAGGTCAGCAGCCATTTGGTTGCGTGTGTTTTTAGCTCGCAAATACTTGTGCGCAGCGCTGAGAGACGAGCGGACATGACGACAGTGAGTTAGGGCAAGGTTTATGTACAGCATGAAAATACACACGTTACATATTCAGCACTGGGGCTGACAGCTTAGGAACTCGAAGAGCCGAGATGTCTTCTCCCTGACACATAGGTCGTCTGCTTGTCAACGCGCCACTTGGCATTTTTATAGGCCCTGGGTCATTCATTACGTCACCAACGTTGAATCGGAACTGGCACCGGGTCGCGTAAGAATCCTCCCATGAGACCTGCCACTGGGGTGAGTCATGATTCTCAAATCCGGAGCCGCTGCACTGGGTTGTACCCAAGGATGAGTGTTGTTGTCATGTATTTCGTAAGACTCGCCAGACTGGATGGCGCCGCTAGCTTAATAGGGCCCGTGGGCTGAGGGAGCTCGCTGTGCGCTGCTTAGGACAGACTGGCGCCGCTCCTTGATGCCATCGTTCAGTTGATGATGTCAAGCGGGCTAACTCGCTGGCCTTGACACAGATTGTCTTTGTAGAGGCAATGAAGTTTGGTGTGGACTCCCAGACGTAACAACATTCCCGCCACCAGACAATGCTCTGGAAAGGCGAGTTGCTTCCACGTGGCACGGAAGTCAAGCGCGCTCATTCGCTAGGTCCCTCCAGGTTCACCTCCTGGGCCATGAGAAGGATGTAGCTCCAGGCTCTGTTCCGTGAACACATACCATCCTTGATGGCGGATCCCAGCTCTCCTGGCGTGTCACCAAAACTTGTCGACTGGCTCCGCTTGTCTATTCTGACAATTTTTTTCTCAGCACTTGTCGATGGTTCTGCAACTTGTCAAGAACAGTTCAACAACAGACAACACACGGCACAAGCAAGTGCCCTAGGTTACCCGACAGAACAACAGACAACGTATAGTACAACATATACCTATCTACATGTCTATCGGAATTTCGTTTCCTCTACATCAAGAAGCACATGTGGGAAACAAGACTCTTAAAGTGAGAACTCATATTTTTACACGTACTACAACGTATTTAAATAAAATACAACATAAATTTGGCTTCTCAGATCACTATGAACAAGAGGGCTCCGCTAAGAGCGTGATGAGGACAAAATTTTGCCCCGTTTCGCCAGCAAAAAGCCAAAAGCTGGAGAAGGTTCAAGGCGCATGGCTCAAGGCGTCTGCATTAGCGTTTAGCTTTTCTTTTTTTTTGCAGTGAACGTCAAAGTTGTGCTGTCGGAGTATCATGCTGCACCTCAATAAATGACCACTTTTAGGCGACATGTAATTTAACCAGGTTAGAGGATAGTGGATCGTTTCGACCACAAACCTCGAACCGGAGACATTCCAGGCTAGCTTTCGAACAGCCCACACGAGGCAAGCGCATTCCTTTTCAGTGGTACTGTATGTCTCTTTCTTGCAGCTCAGTTTTCGACTTCAATACGAACCTGGCCTTTCGTTACCAGCACTGTCTTTCTGGCACGAAATAGCTCCGAACTCCAGCTTTATATCACTCTTCTCATTTATGATCTGCTTTGCACAGGGGAACATCGATACGACGTACTACCGATTGGCTTCTCACAACTTAGCTCGATATCGTGTTTAATCACCATCGTGTTTCCGGGACAGTCCGAAAACACGTCTTCAAACTCAGAAACTATCCTCCTCAAGTCTTTTTTCTGGACTTCACTTAACCTAGGCCCCAGGCTGAACTGCTCGAAGATTACATCGGGTCCCCTTTCGATTACCCTAATGTATGTAAAAAATTCCGCTCCTTCTTCCTCTGAAGCTTTCAAAAGCAGGTAGACGATCGGTTGACGTTGTTCGTAGGGTTTCATCAAGTTACTGTGGTAAATGTTGTTCGGCCGCCTTCCCATTTTAACTTCATAATTGGTATTAAAAACTTCGATATTACTTTGGCTGGCCCTTCCCAATGAACCTCAAGCTTGTTTCTTTTGAACAGCTGCAGCATCATTACTTGACTACCAATTGAAAGGTGCGTTTTTTGCCGACTTGTACTCCTTCTACAACGCTTGTGCAGCCTTCATGTGGCTTTCCACAATCTTTCGTTTTTCCAAGCGTCTGAAGGAAGTCTAGAACATACGCAAGTCCATTTAGGTCCTCATTGATTCTCTCCCAGGACACGCGTAGCATTCACAATGTTGTTTTCAAACTTCTGCCATACACAAGCTCTGCAAGGCTGAAACCAGTGCTCTCACGAAGAGCTGATATAAAGCGAACATAGCGGGAGAAATACACGCTTCCCAGTCACAATTGTGCTCGTAGCAAAGAGCTCTCAGTATCCTTTTCAGAGCGGAATGCATACGCTCTACCGGATTAGATTGTGAGTAATGGATCGAGCTGTACACTACATTCATTCCGCAATTATCCAAAAATGTAGAAGTAAGGCAGCTGGTGAATACACTACCGTTGTTGCATTTGATTTCAGAAGGAAATTCGACGCGTGCATATATAAATAGCAGTGCATCCACGACATGAGGAGAGTTCAGCCGCCTAAATGGTTTCGCTTCTAGAAATTTTGTGGCTACATGGACAGCTGTCAGGACGTACCGACAACCTTGCCTTGGCTCTGGCAATGGCCCGACGATATCAATTACTAGGCGCCCAAAAGGTTTTGTGATAATTGGCACAAGCTTCATGGGTGCCTTCCACTTGTCCATAGAATTCCCCGCTCTCTGAGAATGGGTGCATCAGCGTACGAAGTCTTCCATATCCTTCCAGCAATTCGGCCAATAAAACTCAAGGGAAGTTCTAGCCTTAGTTTCTTTATGACGAGACGTCCTGCCCACGCGGTTTCACGCACCAGTTCCAATAGTTGGCGACGATCCTTATGTGGCACCAAGAGCTGCTCATACTTGCGACCTTGCACATTTGTGTAGCTCCGAAAGGGCAGCCCTCCCTTCTAAAAAAAGAAACATTTTTTTTGTTCTCAACCTTACGATTTCCTTAGGGCTTTAATCAAGAGGCCCTCATTCTGCTCTTGAATGAGCGGTTTTCAATCTACCCTCGACAGCTCACTCCAACTGTCCAGTACAGGCGAGCGCGTAGCACCTCTCTCGCTCTTAGCCGATGGCGTCATGTCGTCTCCTCCGCCGACAGAGACGGCTTCCGTGACGGGCGGCTCAAGTGACTCATCCAAAGAATTACCTGTCCAAGGCCCCATCACCTCGCCGCCAAGGTCATGTAGATCAGCCTTTTTAGCAGGTGGTTTTTCAGTACACTGAACGAGATCAAGGTCCTGCGAAAGCTTCCGCCCTCGCGATCGCGTGAGGGCCATGTACGCTAAGTTGGAGAAAAACAACAGTACTGAAAGTTGGGCGAGTTGGTACTCATTCATAACTATTTTGCGCAAACACGTACACGGACACAAGGAAAAGAGGCAAACAACACGTGCGCCCGTGTTGTTTGCCTCTTTTCCTTGTGTCCGTGTACGTGTTTGCGCAAAATAGTCATGAATGGAGAAAAACAATTTACCCTGCTCTTTAAGAAGCTGCTCAGTCTGATCAGAGTTATTATCAAAAAGGCAAGGAAAACGATCCGGAAGCGAGGCACACACGGTCGCTTAGGTGCGAATCTTTCTTAATGTGCCTTCAATGACAACCGTAGCGATCGGTAAGCAAGCTGTCACGCGTGGGAGTCCACACCGAACGCCAATGCCTCTGCAAAGGCAATCTGTGTCAAGGCCAGCAATCGAGCCCACCTGACATGATCGATTCAACGGTGTCATTAAGCGGCAACGCCGGTCTTTCACGCAACGCACAGCGAGCCCCCTCAGCCGACGAGCCCGTTGAAGCAGTTGGCGCTTTCCAGTCTAGCGAGTATTACGCAATGCGTGGGAACGTCACTCATCCTTGGCTGCAACGACACCCAGTGGCTCCAGATTTGATGAGCATGACGCGGCCCAGCGGCGGGCCCCATTGGAGGATTCTGACATCACGGCCAGCGGTGCTTCTCGTTGGACGTTGGTGACTCAAAGGATCCACCAAGGCCCATACAAAAGCCCTGTGGCGCGTTGCTTCCAGTAGACCTATGTGTCAGAGAAGCCCTCGTTGCTTCTAGTCTCCACGCAGTTGGCGCGGCTGGTGTCCTTGTAAGCGGTGAGCTTAGTGGCGCCTTCAGGACCATGTTGGCGTCTCGCCTTCATAACAAGGCACTGTGCTCCACGGCGACATGCCAAATTCACGTTCATTATCCTGTAAAGTCGTCGGGAGACATCAACGAAGGATGGACAACGTCCATTGCTGCTGCTGAGTCTCGAAGTGCTCGACACGTTTTCCCAGTTACAATAATTTCCTGGAAATACGACTCTAACAGGCGCATGTCCTTTTCTGATTCTACTTTTATTTACAGTTTACCGCATTGTGCCCTTCCTTTTTGCAGTTGTAGCACATTAGCGGCTTTCGTGATTGAAACGCCCGTGTGTGATCAGTGCGTTTTTTAGGAACCTAGCTTTTTCAATTTCTCCGCTTCTGTTTGCCCTTCCCCAACAGTGTCCTTTATTAGAGACGGGTCCTTCCTGAAATTACAATGAGGAGTAGGTTTCCGTTGTTCGGGTTTCTTTAAAAACTCTCTTTTCTTTCATTACTTTCAACGCGCACTGCTCTGCTATGCAACTTTCAGCAAGTATAATACTTCTCAGCTAACTCTGCTGCCTTGTTGAGCTGCACTTCGCCAAGTTTGTCCCGCTGCCAAAGTTTGACATCATCCTCAATGCAGCGGTGGAATTGCTCCAATGCAATATATTTACCACTTTATTGCGATCGTCATGAACACCTTCGTCCTTGAACTATTCAATTATTTCGGCTTTAAGACAAAACGCAAAGTCAACGTGTGACTCAATGCCCTTTTTTGCGTACCTGAACCTTGCCGGAAAGCCTCGGGTGGCAACTTATAACTGTTCAAGAGCACTTTCTTAACCTTGTCCTAGCCCTCAAACGCTTCCCTCAACAAGCACGTTATCACGTCGAACACATCGGGAAGGAGAGCTAACAGGTTCTTTGCCCAAGGAGACTGCTCTGAGGCATTTCGCTCACAGACGTGTTCGAACTTGACGAGATACTTTGCCATGTCCGTTGTCGACTACGAACGGTGGCAGTTGGTCCCGATTTTTGTGATCGCTGACCTAAACTGTCGCAGAAGCTACGCCAGGCGCCTGCGAACAGTGTAGGATTGCATATTCTGTTCGTTTCAAATCGAAGCGCTCCTGTCTCTTGGCCTCCTCATGACGTTCTCACCTTTCAGCTTCTCCGCGTTCGCGAACATCTACTTCTTACTTTTCAGCCTCCTCGCGGCATGCCTTGATATTTTCCCAGGCATCATCAACGTCCTCAGTTATCACCCCTTCATCCTTCATGATCTCAAGGAACACTTTCTTTCGTTTGAGGCCAAGTGCAACCTAAGTTTGGACCAGTTCCTTCCCTTTAAGGTTCTCATCGTCCAAACTAGCCTCCTGCTGTTGCTCCTGTTAAGAATCGGCTTGCCACACCCGCTATCAGTCGACTAGCAAGACGCGCAAGCATGGTTCAACACTGCCATGTTTACACCGTCCACATTACCTTGGTTTCGAAATGCTCCGACTTGCTTTAAAACAATCAAAGCTCACTCACTAACGCTTCACACAGCTTTTCTCAAAACTACTTTAACCTGTGCTAAAGTTGTCTGGTGAACTGAGGGAAAAAGATCTGGCACTCACCGCATTGATGTCGCTGACGTCGGCCGACCATGCAGGTGGCATCCACTGTTACGAACCGTGACGCCAACACGGTTTCGAAGGCACCACTGCTGCGAAACTCTAAGGTCACCAGCCGTTTGGTAGCGTCTGCTTCTCGGCTCGCGACCACTTCTGCGCAGAGTTGATAGACGAGCAGAGACGACGACGGTCAGTTAAGGCAAGGTGTATGTACAGCATATAAATAAAGTTGTTCCATACTCAGCACTGCGGCCGACAGCTTGGTCACTCGAAGAGCCGAGATGTCTTCTCTCTGACGCATTGGTCAGCTTTTCTCTGACGCATAGGGTAGCCGCTTGTCGACGCGCCGCTTGGCTTTTTATAGCACAGGGTTATTCATTACGTCATCAACGTCCAACCGGAACTGCAGCCAGAACGCGTGAGAATTCTCCATTGGGGACCCGCTGCTGGGTTGCACCTATGGACGAGTGTTGTTGCTGCGCAATGCGTAAGACTCACCAGACTGGATGGCGCCACTTGCTTTATCGGACCCGTTGGCTGAGCGAGCTTGCCGTGCGTTGCGTAAGACAAACTGCACAGCCGCTTGATGACGTCGTTAAATTGATGGTGTCAGGCGGGCTCGCTTGTGGGCCTTGACACAGATTGCCTTTGCAGAGGCAATGACGTTCGGTCTGGACTCCCAGGCATAACACCCTAGAGCTGAGGGGAGGGTCATCTGAAGGGTTTCGCTGGGTGACCGGCCCGTCTCGCTGAATAAGGCAGTGACGTACCTGGGGCTAAAGATCGTCCACCACCTCACGTGGATATCGCCAACGAAACGCGCTAGTTTCGAGACAACAAGGAATAAGACTGCTGTAAGTAAGCTGCTCAGCATTGGACAATGGTGAACGTCGCCGCTAGCCCTACGGCTGTTTTACGGAAATGCAGAGCCAGTGCAAACTTCCACGCTGTTCGTGATGCACCTGGTGCCACACCACAAGGAGCAGCTGGAGGAGCCACACTGCATAGTGATTTGGCGCTTCTTGGAACTCCCGCGCAAGTCACTCAGGACTGCAATTTTGGCGGAGGCCCAGACGTGGCCTTCGTCACTTATTATGCTGCGAAAAGCGCTGCGTCATGCCAATTATTATGACAGTGACCCGTGGGCTCTGTTGTTCTTCGAAGGCTTTGAAGCCGACTAGCCCACTAGATCTGCAATCTCTTTAAACAACTGATTTCGTAGGCCCCTGTTTTATGCAGCCCCATCCATCACACCAACAACCACTCAACGTATTTTTAGGGCTGCGAAACTTCAGAAACAGGCGGACACCGGCAGGGGAGCTTCCCTAGACAGCCGTGGCAAAATTATATGAAAGGGCGGAGGACAGCTCTTGGTGTTCACGGATATAATGAAGTCGGTCGCTGCTGTCTCTGTCATACCATCGACTACGACTATTTTTTTCTCGCCATCTCCACTGCGGCTGAATTGGCCTTGCCTTCCACTGACATCAGACAACCTTGCAGGTACATCCCAACAGTTGCCCGCGGCAACAGTCTGGGACTCCCGTCAAGTCCTGCGAACGCTGCTCCAAGCAGACCAAGCAGGAATCCCCGTGGCATACTCCTTGCCAAACTAGCCACCATCGGAGCTAGCAGTGCGCGCCTGTCCCTCCAATGACTTCCCTCTCAAGTTGTGACAGTTGGCAATGAGGCGGCTGACGGCGCCGCTGAGGCTGCACAACATGGTGACACACGAGTCACCAAGGCGGTAGCGCCGTCGAATTGCTCCCAGCAACTACTGCGATTGAACTTACTCTCGTCCCATCATTATACGCAGGTGGCAAGCGCTAAGTTTCTGTCTCCCCTTCCGGGTACAGACCGGGAGAGGCACGAGCAGCGTTTGCTGGTGATATGCGGCGAAGTACAGCGGGTGTTGTTAGTTGAAAATGCGAAGAAACAGTGGATGAATAGATAACTTGTCGAGGGTAGGAAGCAAACCTGCAACGTTAGAATAACGTGACCAATACCATGCCAACTAAGCTACCGAAGTGGCTGTTCTACCGTCAATTTTATGAAGTATGCACATTATATGTCGCGGAATCAGTCAGTGTATGTAGTACACTGTGAAAAAGTTACTCTGAAGTCAGCGTAAAACGCTTGTCCTCTAGCGTCTCTCTATTCGGAGCAATTTTTGCTCCGGATCACCGGAGGAATTGTGTGGCGCAACCAGAGTACTTTTAAAAGATAATTCACTCCGGCTGACCGGAGCGATTGCGTGGCGCCGCCGGAGTACTTTTTATTAGAATTTTCTTCCCGCTGGCCGGACCAAATTACGTGGCACCTTAAGAGCAATTTTTTTGCACGTTTTTCACTCCGCCTACCCGGAGATTTCGTGTGGTACATCCGGAGTATTTTACGAATGTACTTACTTCGGACACAATGTCAGTAGAGTGTACCAGTACTTTTTAAAGTGTTTGTTTTGCTTTTTATTTATTCTATGCTGATCGTTTTGCGCATTGGTTAGGTGAAGGAAGTCTCTATTGTCATGCAAACACTGCATATGTACTGTGTATTCTTTTCCACAGAGCTGTAGAAGATGAAATTCAAGGACACAATCAGGAATTCATTCTTTGATTTATTTGAAATAATATGCCGATTCTGGATGATTACCGAGCATTTAGCCAAAGGACTTATGAATAAACAAACCTGCAAAAAGCCACCAAAACAAAACACAACAAAGCAGATCAGATAAAGTCAACAGCACTCAAATGGAGCTCAACGCTTCAAAATGAACCCCATAATGCAGCAAAACGATGCGCGACAAACGAAGGCAGCTTGGCCACCAAGAAAAACTCTTCACTATCCTCAAAAGACCATCCATCAGATTCATTGACGACGCAAGGGTTTATCTGATTGCTTCTTGTGTAGTTAAGCAAAAAATATTTATGCATTAGAACTGCGAATCCTGCGAAAGGCACGGGAACTGAGCCACAGACACTACACAGTCTGTGAGTCTAAGAAGAAGCAACTTCTGAAATTGACCACCACTGCGGACACACACACACACACACACACACACACACACACACACACACACACACACACACACACACAAAGATAGGATGAGCGTTCAATATCAAGAAGCAAATCCGATGTAATCCTCTGTGAGACAGCCAAAACATCATAAAAACACATATGCCTGACGCGAACAAAGTTCGAAACAAGGCAAAATTTTCTATATTTTTTAAAATCTATAGCTCTCCCTTTACCGAAGCATTCAAAAACAATTAAAGACTAAAATAATCTTATTTCAGTACTCTTGTAGACGGCATCAGCAATGCCCCTCCCAATAACTTCTCAATTTTATCAAATAAGTATTTTAATTATTACAGTAGCAATTTAGTGCGTGCTGATCGTTCTACTTTTAGCAAAGTAGGCCCCTACAGTATGCATGGTTTTGGTCTTTCTTTATAAAAAGCCTATCTTCATTTCTTTGTGAAACAATTTTCGATATAAGTTGCCATTGTATTATTTTTAGTGTTCATTGCTCGCTCTGTTTTGGTACTTGTTGTTGTGAACATTTTTCAAAGTAGGTATTGTATGAGCATGTTTTTCTTCAAGATGAACAGCTTAGAGCACAAATCGACCATTTGCGGAAAAGTGAGCGCCCCCTGTCGTGTAAACAGGAAAGCTTCGCTTGTGCTCTTGGTTGGAAAACATCTTCGTCAACTAACACGCTCAATGCAGTGTTTAGCGGTTTAAATGCGCTTGTTTTGTTGCTTTAGGACCAAAAACGCATGCCCGTTACTGAAACAAGAAGGTAAAGGAGAAAAACATTCTGTTGACGTTTGTATACACGGTGTAAAACAAGAATTTCTCGCGTTTCAGCCTGAGAAATAACCAAGTGAGGTGATACCTGCACTCCGCTACCTCGACGGTTCGCCAGGCTCATTACGCCTGCTCTTTTAAGAAGAACATTATGTTATACACTTGAAGTTGAACCTTGAAATATCTGTCGATTAACTATAGGTTCAGTGAGGACGGCTTGTGCACCGTCTGTGAGGTACGGTGTTTGCGTGAAAACGGCAGTGTTCGCCGTTACTACGGGTCATATTGATGGAACGCCAGGCTGATGTTTTCCAACCAAAACCAAAACGCCTGTACAGGAACGCTACCTGTGCGGTTACTGCTCATGTGCAGTGGTTTTTTCCGCAAATGGTCAATTAGGGAAGAGGTCACTACAAAAATAAATAAGCAATAAACGACACCTAAGCCACTGCAATTTCACAAAAATGTTAGAAGGCCGACCAGTTTACTCAACTGGAAGGCCCGTGCACACGTTCCAAGGCCACAGAAGGTGATGCGCGTGCAAGTGTCACGACGAGCGCCCCATGCTTGAAGAAATGTTTTTTTCTCTTCTTCTGTTGACAAGCTATAGTCGTTGCATTTTGCAGGTCAAAACCACATTTCAGCAATGTTTGTATACCGGTCTTCAGCAAAAAAAAAAAAACTACAGCAACAGTCACGGCAGCACGACTGAAAAGAGAAAAAAACGCAGTACCAGAAATAGAGATTACTTCCATTATCAACGCAGAAAATACGGCAAGTTTTTCGAAAGGGTGCTTTCGCTGTTTTCTCTTTCTTTCACTACAATATCCCATCCGTCTTACAATGTTGAGCCGGGCTTTACTACACCTCCCCCCATTTCACAGAAACGTCGAGCACTGCACGACTCGTTCTGCCAAGCAACTACTCTTTTCTTTTGCATTTCTTCCTTCTAGTATTGTCAGTTTGTTTCGCCCCTCGTTTTCTTTTCCTGAAAGCACCACGTCCCGTGAAGAGCGTAGTATACATGTTGATTATATCTCAGGTGTCATTTATTGAACCAAAATAACTTTTTCACAAGTTTGAGTGCGTGTAAGCGTTCTAAAAGTCTGTGCCATGTACGGTGCCCCATCTTATTTCACTACATTTATAAAGAATTCACACCAATTTTCGTTACCCAAATTTTAATATTTGAGCCTGCATACTCTATCAAAATAATTTTCATGCAGTGGTAGACCTTGCTCTGGTGTTCATTGGTATATAAGCAGACAAATCATACCGTTTATGTGTACTGATAAGACCTAAAATATTTTTAACCAGTTAGGTTGACCTATCACAATTACTAACATTTGATAAAATCACCTGGAATCTGGTAGAAGAATACCTAATCAGCGCTCCAAATACTACAGCGACTTGATTCAATTTGCGCAAAATATTCTGGCGTTAATGCTGCCCAATCAGGACGAGTACACGAAAGTGAACAACCACAAGCGCTTGTGATGTCACTTTTCTTGCGCTACATTTACTTTCTGATGCAGTACCAACTTGCTCTCCTCTTCGTTGCTCTTTACCGAAGTTATATTAGGTAAAAAAACACGTAGTTTTCACAACGAAATATTGGAATCCCGCAGATTTTTCACTGACGTCTTGTGAAATTAGTTAAATATTGATCCCATGCTCTTTATATTGAATCAACATTATCCAATCTTTGCACTGCCTGACAAGAATTACACAGGCATTTCAAGGAAAGCTCACTCACCATTTCTTTGTCGCACCAGCAACCACCGGTTCCCTCAACACTCGCGAGATCACTATGTGTCGTTCACTTCCAGGAACCATCACACGATTACAATTCACACAACTTCCTTCTGTCGTTAATAACATTCGTTGCTGCTTGTCGCTTCTGATATACAGAAGGTACTCAGGACAATATTCTTTTCTCCAACGTTGCCGAACGTTTCGCACAATCCTCACTTCAACGAATTGGCCTGCGCCATGTTGGTTTGTGGAGAAAGGCCTCCCGGCAGCAAGGCTGCCTGCGTCACTCCTCCAACAACCAATGAATGCGAGTGAGCGATGACCTGGAGTGGTTGGAGAGCACTCACCGAGGCAAAAGTGATGCGCAGGAGCATTTCCTGAGAAACCACAGCGGAATAATCAAGGTATTGGGGTTGTTTTCCCCCGGTTTCTTTCGTCAGGAGATAACCGGAGGAAAACAGTGGAAAACGATAGTGTTTGCTCCGGTACAATTCGGTTTGAGTGAGGTCACCGGAATAGAGCCGGCGCATCCTATCCCGATTTCTCCAGCTGGGTATAATTTTGTTCAAAGTGCAGGCATGGCGACGAGTGTGAAACCATGTTTTTCTCCCAGTCGGTAACACGTAGCACGTGATCTTATCACGGGCTGGCAGCTCACCGTATTTGATCTCTCGTATAGTTTATGAAAACGAGAGTTGCGTTCAGCCGAACGCAACCCTCGCTATGAATGAAGAAAAAAATGACAATTTGAAGGGAATATATTTTTGCAAGGTCCAATATTATTGTGAATTAGTTGACAATACTCCCAAGGATAGTGTAGAGGGTGCTAGTAGTAAATGTAACGTAAAATTTAGGAAAGAAAAGTCAACTAAGATGCACATGTACACCCCTGAACTGGACGAAGTATAAGCCGCCTTGGTAGCTCAGTTGGCAGAGCATCGCATGCGTTATTCGAAGAGCTCTGACTCAGCTCCTGCCCAGGGCTAGTTATTTTTTAAAGCATTTATTTCTTCACATTTATGTTACTTTACAAATTATAACATCTCCAAAAGTTTCCTCGATATTGTTGTCCATGAGTCATTATATATATATTGTTTTACAGAGACAAATGAGCCCTAAAATTTTTCATCTCTTTACATTTTCAAGTGAGTGTATTAAAAGGCTACAAATCGCAGTTTTTCAGTAAGCAAAACAGCACTAATAACTTAGTTTTCAGTAAGAAACAGCTCAAAAGCAAATAAGGCCCTAATAATTCTGAATATAACCAGCTGCACTTGATAATGGCACGTAGGTTCTCTGGGGAACTTACTTGCTTTACCATAGGCGGTCATAAGTGAAAAGTTTCGCTGCCGCTTTCTGTGCATGTGGGCGACACGCTTATCACTCGCAGGCTTCCTTGTGGCTCAACGTGGTTATGACGTATGGACCATGAACACTCGGGAGATCACAGACCGTTCCCACCACAAGACACTGAGTCAAAATGACAACCGCTACTGGCAGTGAAGGCAAGTTATACCTCACTGAAACTATTAAAAGCAGAAGTTTAGGATAGCTGAATTTATACGCTTGACAACCACAAAGCAAGAAGCTCAGTGCAAAGAGACACTTATGCGAAGTGGGCAGTACACGTGAATTGAAAATTTTATTTTTGTGAAACGATGAAAATGCACAAACGGAAGCAGAAATCAGAAAACGAGTAGACGGCTTTATTAGCGCACATATTCGAAATTTAGATTTAAAGAAGCTTTTTTTGTTTCTTTTAAATGTTTACCCGTAAACCACGAAAGCGTCAGCAAGATCACCTTAGTGCAGGGCTTCGGGAATTTTGGTCACACGTGGTTCTTTCACGTGCACCTAAATGTAATTATTTGGCCCTTAAGTATTTTTGCATCCAGTGAAAATGCACCCGCCATGACCAATATCGGGTTCAGACAGTTACAACGTTAGAAAACCTTGAACGTAATATTTCAAGAACGGCATATGCCCCATTTTCTCCCCAGAACAGCCTAGGACCAAACGGAGACTGAGAAAACTAAGAAAGTGGAAATGTTAGTTTAAGTTCACCATGATGTGAAAAACAGTGCAATTTAAAAGAAATAAAAACACAAGACATGCGCTGCACTATAAAGTGAATCACTTACTGAAAAAAAACACAGCTTTCAAAAGGTTATGCAAGGCTGAGTCAGAGAAGAGCTGGTTGGCAGCTAATTAGTTTTGGCTTGGTTAAGCTTTCACTTGCTCACTTCTATGTTTCTCATCCTTACTAGCTTGCGAGCTTATTATTTTATTTGTCTTGAGATAGTACAGGTCAATACTTTACTCCAAGCAGGAGGTACGTTACAGCAAGAAAGAAAAACAAAGGCAAAAAAGGCAAACGTGCCATAACAGTATCGCATGAAATGAACATACTGCTTAAAAAGAAACAGCAATCACACCTCGAGACGAATGAAATTCACAAGACAAATGATTTGCCAAGGCAGTCATAAAACTATTTCACTAAAACACAGAAATAAGAAAAGAATGTCCACTCTACATTCGAAGAAAATAGAGTACTTCCGAACATTGCTTCAGCAAAAATCAGTTCAACACGAATATCGCTCGAATATTGTTCACAATTACGTAAAACAAACGTTCACAAGTACAACTTTTGAAAATCGACTCAACCCATCTTTTGAGCCGATGTTGTTCTTGTCTGTCTCTTACTCTTCTCGAAGTAGGCCTGCGTACCAAATAAGGCAAAGCAAACATCACTAAATATGCTCTCGTAACATTGTGCAAAGTCATCTTATTTTTCGCAGCAAGTTTATCGAGTGTAAGTCATCATCATCAACAATATTATCACCAGCCAGACTACGTCCACTGCAGAAAAAAGACCTCTCCCACGTTCCGCCAGTTAACTCGGTCATGTGTTTGCTGCTGCCAATTTATACCCGCAAACTTCCTAATCTCATCTGTTCACCTAACCTTCTCTCTCCCCCTAACACTCTTGCTTTTTCTGGGAATCAAGTTAGTTCCTCTAATTACCAGCGATTATACTGTCTACGCGCTACCTGCCTGGCCCATGTCCATTTCCTTTTCTTGATTTCAACGTTTATATCCTTAACCCCCGTTCGTTCCCTGATCCACTCTGCTCTCTTTTTGTCTCTTAAGTTTACACCAACCATCTTTCTTTCCATTGCTCACTGCGTCATCCCCAATTTAAGCTGAACCCTCTTTGTAAGTCTTTATGTTTCTACTCCGTAGACAAATACCGGCAGCATAAATTTTTATATACCTTCCTCTTGAGGAATAGTGGCAATCTACCTCTCATAATTTGAGAGTGCTTGCCAAATGTGCTCCACCCCATTCTTATTCTTCTAGTTACTTCAATCTAGTGGTTCGGCTCCGTAGTTATTGCCTGTCCTAAGTAGACATAGTCTTTTACAACTTCAAGTGGACTATTACTTATCTCAAAGCCCTGCTCTCTTCCGAGATTGTTGTAGATTAGTTTTTTCGTTTTCTGCAGATCCATTTTAAGACCCACCTTTCTGCTCTCCTTGTCTAACTCCATAATCTTGAGATGCAATTCGTCGCCTGAGTTACTCGGCAATGCAATGTCATTGGCGAAGCGCAGGTTACTAAGGTACTCTCCAATAACTCTTATCCCTACCCGTTTCCATTCTAGGCTTCTGAAAACCCTCTGTAAGCCCGCGGTAAATAGCATTGGGGAGACTGTATTTCCTCACGTTTCACCCTTCTTGAATGGTATTCTGTTTCTTTCTTTGTGAAGCACTATAGTAGCAGTTGATGCCCTGTAGATTTCTTCTAGGATGCTTATATATGCTTCATCAACGTACTGATTCCGCAGTGTCTGCATGTCTGCTGACATTTCTACTGAATCAACCGCCTTCTCGTTATCTATCAAGGGTATGTATATTGGTTGGTTATTTTTTGAACACTTCTCTATTGCCAGATGATAGTATGAATGTGGTCTACTGTTGAGTAGCTTGTTCTAAATCCTGCTTTTTCTTTTGGTTGATTGCATCTTAATGTTTTCTTAACTCTGTTAGACATTATTTATGTAAATAGCTTGTATACTACGAAGAGCAAGCTGATCGGCCTGTAATTCTTCAAGTCCTTGTCATCTTCTTGTGTTATGTATTAGGATGATCTTAGCATTCTTCCAAGACTCTGGTACTCTTCCCGTCAGGAGACACCTCGTAAACAGGGTGGCTAGTTTTTCTGACACAATCTGTCCTCCATCTTTCCGCAGATTTGATGTTACCTGATCCTCACCAGCAGCTTTGCCTCTTTGCAAGCTCATCAAGGCTTTTCTAGCTTCTGTCATTACTGGTCAGGTGTCATCTGGGTTACTGCTAGTCCTTATGGTATTAGGATCGTGGTTGTCCCGGCTACTGCACAGACTTCTGTAAAACTCCTCCGCTCTTTAACTATCCTATTCTCATATTTGTAGTGATTTCGCCTTCTTTGTCCCTTAGTGAAAACGTTCGCTTTTTCTCTACCCCAAGTTTCCTCTTCCCTGCTCTTACGCTTTTTCGGTTTTTCAGAGCGTGTTCAATTCTCCCCATGTTATAACTTCTTACATCGGATATCTTACGCTTGTTAATCAACTTTGAAAGCTCCGACAGTTCTATTTTGTATGTTGTACTTGAGGCTTTTGTGCTTTGACGCTTCCTATGAGATTCTTTGTTTCCTAGAAAAGCTTGGCAGTGTACTGCCAAACTACCCTGCCTCCAACTTCCACTGCGCACTCCGTAATGATACTCGTCAGATTATAATTTATTTTATCTACGCTAAGGTTGGTTTGCTCAATAAGAGCCGAGTACCTGTTCTGTAGCGAGACGCTGAATTTCTGCACTTTCCCTGTCAGTGCAGGCTCATTGATTGGCTTCTTGCGTACCAGTTTTTTTCGTTCCTACTTCAAGTCTAGGCGAATTTGAGATAGTACCATTCTATGGTCATTGCAACGTACCTTGCCAACCACTTCCACAACCTGCACGATGCCTGGTTGTTCACTCATTATAAAGTCTATCTCGTTCTTAGTTTCGCCAATAGGGCTCCTTCATGTCCCCTTACTGTTTCTTTGTTTGTGGTCGAAGGTATTCAAAATCTGTAAATTATTGCGTTCTGCAAATTCTACTAGTACCTTTCCTCTGGCAATTCTAGTACCGATGCCATAATCTCATACTTCCTGGTCTCCAGCCTGCTTTGTCACTACCTTTGCATTAAAGTCTCCCATTAGTATAGTATACTGCGTTTTTACGTTACTCATTGCCGATTCCACGTCTTCGTAGAAGCTTACAACTGACACGTCATCATGGCTGGGTGTGGGTGCGTTAGCCTGTGCCACGTTCATCTTGTATCTTTTTTTGAGTTAAATTACGATACCTACCAACTTTTATTAATGCTATATTATTCTTCGATGTTGCCAGCTATGTTTCTGTGAATTAGGCACCCCACTTCCACTTCTCTTCTGTCAGGCAAACACCAATAGCAAAGAACGTGCCCATTCTGTAGCACCGTATAGGCCTCATCTGTCCTCCTAACATCACTGAGCCTTATTATATCCTATTTACCATCATCGAGCTCCTCGAATGGTACTGCTAGACTTGCCTCACTAGATAAGGTTCTAGCGGTAAACGTTGCCAAGTTCAGGCTTCAATGGTGGCATGTCCGGATGCAGAGATTCTTAGCAACATCTGCTGCATTGCAGATCTGACCACCACCGTGGTCAGTTGCTTCGCAGCTGCTGGGGACAGAGGGCCGTTAGTGAATTGACGTTTGCATGTGGGAGGTAGTGGCCAGATACTTAACCAGGGTGGCCAATCTTTCTCTGGTGATAGCCCCCTCCCGTTAGCTCGGGTGGGTGGTGTCAATACACACCAAACGCCTGCCTACGCAGGCACCCCTGCCGAGTGTAAGTACCAGAGGATTAATTTCTTTGTGCGTGTGCAGCGTCTGTATTCTGTTTCGTGTTTATAATGAGGATGAATAATCTTTCCTTACATGACAGTGATTTCCCGAACTCAAAATTTTATTTTTATTACGAGGTTGCCAGGCTCCAGCAGCATATTGCAATTAAGATCATACGATTGCACTGTAAGCCAATATTTTTGTTATCGTTGGAGTGTGTTTATGCTTCTCCTTTATAAGTACAGTTTTTTAAGGTAGTCGGGCAGATATCTGGACTGCGTTGTAAATGTTTCTTTATTATTTACACAAACTCCATCACTAACATCAAGATAATGATGTTTTTCGACATCGCGTATGATTTGTATTCCAAGGTTATAATAAATTTCGCTTGTAGACTATGTTTTTCTTAGACGCAAAAGCACAGTTTTTTCTCGATTCAGCTGAATTCTCTAAATAAATCAGCAGCAATAGGTCGCTATAAGTTCACTACAAACATTGAATGTAAACAGTCGACAGAAGTCTGTCTGGTTCGGTATAAAAACCAGGAGATGATTGACACTCCAACCAAAAGATTTTGAAAAAAGCCGACGTTTCGGAACAGACTTGGTTACCTTCCTCAGGGGATACTGCAGGACTGCGTAGCAGTGGCGTCTGCGACGCACTTGCAGGGTGGATAATGACCCCCCCCCTCTTTTTCTCTCGTTTTGCCGCGGAGTGCAGTCCATGTGTATACACTGGGAGAAAGGCTCCGAAAGAGCGGTTGATGCTTTGGGCTGTCCACTGTATATGCCTCTCTCTCTCTCTTTTACGTTGCCGTGGAGCTCAGTCTATGTGTATACACTGGGGGAAGGGTTCTAAGGGAGTGGTTGATATTTTGGGCTGTCCGCTGTATAGACAGGCATATACAGCGGACAGCATAACCATAAACCACTCTCTCGGAACCCTTGTCCCATTGTATACACATGAACTGCGCTGCACGGCAGAACGAGAGAGGAAAAGGGGGGTGGTCATTATCCGCCCCGCGAGTGGTTTGAAGACGCCGCTGCTACGTAGTCCTGCAGTCTTCCCAGAGGAAGGAACCAAATCGGTTCTGAAACGTCAGGTTTCTTCAAAAAAATTTGGTTGGTGTTTAAACTATCACCCATTCTAAACAATTCGTGACCCATCTGTCTTCGCGTCCATCCAGCCATCCGTCCTTCTGCTAGTCTGTCTGTCCGTCCGTCGATCTGATAACACCCCAAGTACCGCCATCTCGCATCCCCTGTGGCACATACCTGCTCCTTCTGGCATGTGCCACCAGTGGTTACCCACAACGAGGACGCACATGCCACGCTATAAGAAGCTTGGCTGCAAAAAACTAGTACCAATGGCACAGTGGGGCTCGTACCCGGATGCGCTGGGTGCCAGCCCTGTATTATACCACTGAGCTCCGCTTGTGCTTGGGACTTGTTCGAAAACTTGCTTTGGGCAGGCTTAATGTCGGGAAAACAATCGCAACAATAGGACTTACAAAGCGTTTTAAAACGTCGAAAGAACAAGCCGTCATCGCAAAATGCAAATAGCGGACTTCAGTCAAAATTCCTCATCGTCGTCAACTACTGATTGAACATTGGGCATAAAATTCCTAGCAATAGTTTAGCGGATAGTTTAGCGACTTCTCAGAAGAATGACGAAGAATACTATAACCAATGCCAGCCTACTACCCTAAAGTATTTGTTATTAATGCTGTAGTGGGTATCGAGCATGCGTGCTTGCAGCAGTTACCGAATGAACGTTTAGAAAAGGCTCTGAAATTGATTAATCTATATGTGGGGTTTAACGTCCCGATACCACCGTGTGATTATGCGAAACGCCGTAGTGGAAGGCTCCGGAAATTTCGACCATCTGGGGTATTTTAACGTGCACCCAAACCTGAGCGCTTGGGCCTACAATATTTACGCCTCCATCGGAAATGCAGCCGCCGCAGCCGGGATTCAATCCCGCGAGCTGCGGGTCAGCAGCCAAATACCTTAGTCACGAGACCGCCGTGGCGGGCAAGGCTCTGAAAGGCTGCTCTTCTAGCTTTCGCTGTTACTGTGCTGCGTCTTCCGCGTACAATAAAAACTCGCAGTGTGCGATTTAACTAAAATATAACTGCGGGTCTCTTTGTGCAATAGGACGCTTCTGTCATTCATAAACCATTAGCAGTGACTTGCATTTTCCTGTACGAAACACCAGTTCATCACTGCACGCTTCGCACCTCCCCAGGTTTCTCTCCTGTGCAACTCCGCGACAAGCGCCAACGTCAGCACCGCCGCCAACGTAAGCGTTAATGCCCGCTGCTTCGCATCTATAAGAAATTTCCTTCAGCAGGAGATGGTGTAATTTTTTCCTTCTTCAAGAACCATGCATTCCCGTTCATTCAATGCCCCTCCGTCGGACATCTTGTTGCAGCAGTCAAGGCATTTGGATGGCTTGATTTCACACGCATCTACCCTGTAGCTCGGCCAGAATTCGCCCACTCATACAAGAACAGTGACAACAGTGATGCGCTCAACATGTTCTATTCCAGACTACTCCGTCTAAATGGTCACAAACTTTCTGCGAACACAGTTTAAACTCTCCTTTAGTATTAGGTGGAATACAATCAAGGGCACTGAATGTACTTTTTTCTATCATACGCATGATTAACTTTGTTTTGTACTTTTTCCTGCACCTACTGCTCAGTTTCGACGAAATCGGTCGCTACGACATTGCGGAAGTTATTGACCTCGTGCTGAACGTTACCGGTGCCAGCAAAGTCAGCATGGTCACATTTTCTCAAGGTTGGAGTGGAACCTTGGTTCTACTTTCGTTGAGGCCGGAATACAATGACAAGGTGCGTTTTCAAAACCTGCCTCGATCGCATACCGTTATAGCCAAGTGGCACTGAGAACATATATATATATTTGTATTTATTTATTCGTTTAAATATTTATTAGAGTGAAATCTTTATATGCCTCATGAGATCCGAAAACTGATTGATTGATTTGTGGAGTTTAACGTCCAAAAACCACCATGTGTTTATGAAAGACGCCGTAGGGAAGGGCTCCGGAAATTTGGACTACCTGGGGGTCTTTAACGTGCACCAAAATCTGAGCACACTGGCCTACAACAATCCTGCCTCCAACGGAAATGCAGGTGCTGCAGCCGGTATCCGATCCCGCGACCTGCGGTTCAGCAGCCGATTACTTTAGCCACTAGACCAGCGCGGCGGGGCATGAAATCCAAGAATTATTCAGCGTCTAGCGGCGCCGGGGGCAATGCAAGTGGCGCGAAGAACACCATCAGTGGAAGATGTCACTATGAGACGTAATCGTGATGTCATGTTCACGTCACTTGACCTAATGTCATATGAGGAGGTCACTGCATGACGTCGTAGCCCGGGTGAGAGAGACCTCTTCGCGAGCACAATGAGAAACCAAATAATGCACA
Source organism: Rhipicephalus annulatus (assembly GCA_013436015.1). Lineage (NCBI taxonomy): Eukaryota > Metazoa > Arthropoda > Arachnida > Ixodida > Ixodidae > Rhipicephalus > Rhipicephalus annulatus. Next base: position 97,808 of record WOVY01009490.1, on the reverse strand, counting down.
CTCCACCTTTGAGGTAGTTCAAATCTATGTTAGGTGTAGAAAGATTTCCGAGGGTGGCGGTGCAAAACTAATATATTAAACTACAAAAGATGAATTTTGCCTTCGGCTAGTTTTTGAGGGATGCATAGGAGACCTTTCAAGTCTTGTAAATATATATTTTATTATTATTTTATTTAATTTTTCAATTTTGTCTTGTGAATCACCTTCCCGCATTGTAATTGGAGTGAGTTGTTGTAGCAATACCAGAAAAGGAGCGATAAACTTGAATGCCGCTAAAATCCCCACCCTTATAACTATACAAAGTAGCGTGCCAGTGGTTATAGATGCCGGCAAGAATCTATATTTTTGTTACAAACTGTATCCGTCTCAAAAATAATAATCAAGCCCATATAGCTGCGTACGGCAAAAAAGCTGTACAATGAAATAATGAAGTAAACCGTGTGATTGCTCACAATACATTAGCTGGGTATGCAAGGTACAGCTTTAGAAAAAGCCCACAATACTGTGCGGTGTATGAGATGGACACGTGTAGCATTAATAACCCGCCGTGTTAACGGACAGGCAACATCACTTCATACAAGTGCTCGCTACTATAGGATGTTAGCGCATATATGACGAAAATTGTCATATTTAACATAATAAACATAAGTGGATGGTTCTATTCCCGTGATGTACGGGGTAAAATGATTCTGGAACACGTATTTTAGACGCACAAGTTCAGAGTTTGTGCTGAACACCAATGTGATGAGATAAGTACGGAATGCTTAAATACCTTCTTGGGTGAGCTGCTTCATTATTAAGATAGACGTATCCGTAGAAAACATGGAATGATTGAAATAGAACACACATATACGAAACAGTAATAAGGTCATACAATCTATTTCGATTATATGGTATGGAAATAAAATTGTCCATATTTACAATACTGCATAATGTTTAATTGGAGCGCAGCTCACAGCTCCGCAAGAAATTGGCCGATATTATTATGCATATAAGCAACCAGCTTTCACAAGAAGACAACACCGTCTATAGGGCCTACGCGGACCGTTTAGTGCCTCGCTAACAGGGAGACAGCGGTACAGTGCACTTGAAAATATTCTCCAACAGCCGCCGTTTGAAGGCGTCTGTTTATGCAGCGCTTTGTTTTTATATATGGTCCGCCACTGTGGATATGGTTAACGTGCGTTCGACCCCGGCCGCAGCAGTAAAAGTTTTGCGGAAGCGAATTGGTTGAGGCCAGTTTGCTGTGCGATGCTAGTGGGCGTTTAAAAACATCAGGTGGCAACATTTCCAGAGCCCTTCTCAACGGTGTCTCCAACAATCATACCGCGGTTTATATGATATCGGTTGACACATTCACCGCATACCTAAAGATGACTTTGTCACTTAGGTAAGCAGTTAGCACATGGTGCGGACATAAACAATGATGGTTAAACCTGCAACAACATGACGGAGCGCTGTAGTGTTGCACCACGAATGGTCGCCGCGGAACCTGTCGCATCGCCAGAGTCGTTTAGTTCTCCGAGCGCTGTCTTTGTCTGCGCCATCTTTCATTTTGTCCCGCGCTCCACGTTCAATCCATTTTGTCCTCTTTCGCACTGACGATTAAGACGACCCGATGTCAGTCAATGCAGAAACAGGCGCGTCAGAGCTGTACTCTAAATAGACAAAAGATTATTTTTTGGCCTGTGGCCAGACGCTCAAGGAGTTGTATTTCTGAAGAATAAAATGAAAAGTTATTTTTGTTGTGGGATGAACTATATTTCACTGTATACTACCCTATATTTCACTATATAGGTCGTTCAACTTTGTGGAATGAACTATAATTTCGTACTACGTGTACCACATAGCTGAAGTAGACGCTCAGCTGAGTGAGGTCTTGAGAATACTTTCTGAAGCAGTCACCTTAATGCAGTGGGTAGTTGCAAAACTTGTGAAAATCAGGTCAAGCCTTCTGCGTGAAGATGGAGCATTCTACAACTGAGCCGCGTCCAGTCTCGAACCTGCTTTGAAAAAAATACGCTATTCTGGCGTAATGTTCATGAAGCGTCAATTGTGGTTGCGGCGCGGTGCATTTCATTTCATAAGCAATACCTATGCATTGCAGTGCGGCAGCCGACTGGTCAGGTTAGCGTCAATTGTAGTTAGGCGCCATCCACTGTTGGTCTCAACTATGTTCTGCACTATCCATGCTACCATCCTTGCCAAGACGAAACAGCACTTCATCCTACTGCTTCTGCTGTTGGTGATACCCAAGTTGCTTTTAGAATCTCTACGGCACAGTGGTTATTTAAAAGCTATGCGGTTTTTCAACGTACATTTGCCTGTGCATGGAAAGGTTGTAAATACGTTTGGCTTCGTTTCGTAGCGTTTCGCTCAAAGAAAAAAAAACAAAAAACTCTTTAATGACAACGCTTGCTCAAGCTTCGCATAACAGTCGTTAACTGGTAGGTGACATGTGCTGAAGTTTTGTTTTCTACGCTGCTAGGCGCCGTTGACAATCAACTTCCGTGTTTGCTGAAGCATTGAAGGCGCCCGCATAATAATGGGGGTTAGCTATCTGTACTATATGTATTTTAAAGCACAGTTCATCTGAATACATTTTTTCTACTATATTTCATAAATATTTTGCCATCATAATTTCCTAATTCACCCACTGCGGTCACGAGTTACTTAATTTTGAGTTTTGTAGTTGCGGATGCTCTTTCAAGTCTGTTTTTTACAGGTTGACCTAATTTTAGCCTACGGTCCAGTAGCAAACTTGAGCCATGTCGGATATCCTCTTCGTGAGCTGATACCATTCGCTGATCCATTCTTTGTAAGTACTAGAACGACTTTGTGCATTCACGCTAGATATCACTCAAAAAGAAAAAAAAATATATTAGAATGTATTTAGCTCGAGACTCGTATCTACTGTTTCTGTGGTTCATTACTCGCCACGTTGAGGATTGAGTTTAGTGAAATAATAGTATTTAGCACCAATAAAATAGTTCATCAATATACCTTTCCATCTGAAAACGATTCCCCATTAACGGCATCAGATAACATCAACAATAAGGGGCCGCAGAACCAATTGGTAAATTAGACCGATACGCAATTTTAAAAATAGTTTATACCCTGAATAGTAAATCCAAAATGTTATGATTAGGCTTGTCTTTAAAGAATTGTTTATTTTCTTTTGATTTATGTATATATTTGTTTCTATTCAGAGTAGCATGTGGTGAATGTTTCTTGTGAATCTGGACAAAAATGATGACTTTCTGAAATTCATGATTTTTCCAGATAGCCTCGTAAACATTAGTGGTCCTAAATTATTTGGAGGATGTATACCTTCAGTCGACAAAGTCAAACTTGCGCTGGTACTCGTAGACGAAGCAATATGGCACCAAGAAAAGTGCTAATCTGAAACTTTTTGGCGAAATTCCTGGAAGCATATATGGCAGAAAAGTCGCAGCAATATGGCTCTGCTATAGAAGCTTTACACAAACGCTTTTCTTTGCCCCGCCCTCGTTGCCTAGTAGCTAAAGTACTCGGCTGCTGACCCGTAAGTCGTTGGATCAAATCCCCCTGTGGCGGCTGCATTTTCGATGGAGGCGAAAATGTTGTAGGCCCGTGTGCTTAGATTTTAGTGCACGTTAAGAAACGCCAGGTGGTTGGAATTTACGGAGCCCTCCACTACGGCGTCCTTCATAGTCATATGGTGGTTTTGGGACGTTAAACTCTACATATCAATCAAACAATTTTCTTTATATGAAAACCACCCTTCAGTATTAAAAAAGAAATTGTACTTTTGAAATAAAGTTTTGTACATACAACACGCAGACAACAGTCTGAAAAATATCTAAGGCTTCTACAATATCAGTTTTTTTATCTTCGCGATATTCTATTGATTGGTATGTGGGGTTTCACGTTCCAAAACCATCAAATGATTATGCGAGACGCCGTAGTGGGAGGCTCCGACGATTTCGACAATCTGGGGTTCTCTACCGTGCACCCAAATCTGAGCACACGTGCCTACAACATTTTTGCCTGCATCGGAACTGCAGCCGCCACCGCCGGGATTCAATCGCGCGACCTGCCGGTCAGCAGCCGAGTACCATAGCCACTTGTCTACCGCAGCGGGGCTTGCGATATTGCAGTGGTTCGCCAATAGTAACGCGAAAATTGAAATGACAATTTTTCGAATGCAATGTAAATTCTCACCAAAATGGCTGCTACGTTTTGCGTGAGATGACTGTAAATCTTCGCGCGGAGGTAGTGATAAAAAGAGAGGGCGTTCTCTTGCCGCAGCTAATCAATAGTAAAGCCTCCTAGTGACGGTGCCGACTGCTTGGACAGTATAAGTAACACTAAGTGGCCTTCTTCTGGCAGCCATGATCTTCATGCTGTCATGCCGGAGTTTGCACCTTATTGAAGGTGCCAAGCAAGGGCAAGTGTCGAAGAAGTTTGCTGCAGCAATGAATTTTCAGCCAGCGCTGATAATACACGACGCGCCAAATTGCTAGTCATATCGGAAAATGTTCTTAAAGGTGTACTGATACAAAAAGTTTGACCTCGCGTTTTTCTGCGACAGTGCGTTGCTGGGGGCCTATTAGTCATGACACGACACATCGTGTGCTGCAGCATGCGAGAGATAAATATTTACAGGCCGCTAAAGATTAATCAGTTCTAGTTTTGCTTTGAGAGAATCTTAAAACTGGGTGCGTCTGTCGCCGAATAGCGTGTCCAACTCTTGACCACGTCTTCACGCAGAGTTGTGACGCACTTTCACACTGTCCGCATCAAGAATGAGCTCAGAATAATAAAGGTGACTGGAATGTCGCCAAACACGAAACTTTCTAAGAGTGCGCCACGGCCACGAGCTCGCAACCGGCCGCTGAGAATTATAGACATCGGGAACTAATGCGGCAAAAAAATGGCGGCTATGACGTCACGACAACTTGCTTTGTTGACCGCAGGTTGGTGACGTGAGGGAAGTAGGGTGTCACCTCGGGGTCACCTCTGCGGGTGTCTATAATGCCATGAAGTCAGTCGCTTACGCAAACATAAAAAAATTTAAAATACCTTCCAAATTATATTTGCTGTTGATATCTTGCAGATAAAAAATTGACTGAACCCACGTACATTTGGTATCGATGATATGCTAAGCACGATCAAAAAACGTTGATATGCCTCTTTAGAGTTAGCACAACGTTACAAGGTGGAGGTATATGAGGTCGTGCATGACTTCCGTGTCATGATTATCATGTTCGGATGTGTCTTTTACCTTTGTCATCTATTCCCGTCACGTGATACCAAATTTAATACATGTGGATCAAGCGAAACGGCCGCAAGCACGCTATGAGCGTGGTATGTTGTGATGTTCTTACATGGCACGCGTGTTAGAATTATCATGTATGCACCAGTCATATATTTATTCATCCATTGGCTCCACGTAACGTCAAGTTTGGCATATGTCGAGCTAGTGAAACGGGCGCGAGCGCATCGTGAAGGGCCTAATATACTCCAATGTAGCGTTGGCGCGCGAGGACGCTGGGCACAGCGACGTTAGGTTAGCAAAGCGCAAGCACTCCACAGTCTGACGCCCGGCGCAACCTGCGTCCGTTAGCGCAGCCCGACGGCACCCGGCGCGAAATGCGACATGGTGCCGCCGAAGCGTTACCCAGACAACACGGCTTCTTTCCTTTCTCGTGACAGAGGGACGCTGGATGCGCTGAAACGCGCATGCGTCAAAGTAACGCAGCGCGGCACGCACCTGCGAGTATATGACAAGACCGGCGTCTGGCGTGGCAACGCCTGTGGGACGCGGCAAAATGAACGCCGGCGAGCACGTAAACCACGTCAAGTCGAAGTGTATTGGGGCCTTGACTATGGCATGCAGTCATATTCTCACATGCCACGCATCTCATGATTATCATGTTTGCACAAATCACTCACCTTCGTCATCCTTTGGCGTCACGTAATACCAAATTTGGCATATGTGAATCTAACAAAACAGCCGCGAGCACATCATCAGTGTGGCATGTAGTCAAGTTGTTACATGACACGCATGTCGTGTTTATTAGGATTGGATGTGTCAATTACCTACGCCGTCCGTTCGCGTCACGTAATACCGAGTTTGGTACATGTGAAGGTAGGGAAACGGCCGCGAGAGCGCATCAAGAGCTTGGCATGAAGTAATGTTGTTACATGACACAAATGTCATGTTCGTCATGTTTGCACCGTTATTATACCTTCGTCATTCATTCACGTGCCGTAATACGAAACATGGTGTAAACGAAGCTAGCTAAATGGCCGCCAGCGCACCGTGAGCGTGGCATGTAGTCATGTTATTGTATGGCTTGCATCTCATGATTATCATGTATTCACCAGTCACATACCTTCGTCAATCATTCACGTACTGTATAGCTAAATTTGGTATATGTGACGCTAACGAAACGGCTACGAGCGCATCATGAGCGTGGCATGTAGTCATGTTTTTACATGACACGCATGCCATGATTTTCATGTTAGGGTCTGTCGCTTGTGTTCGCAATGAATTATGCCACACCATAGCAGTTTTGCAACATGCCGTGTGAACGAAACCACCGCAAGTGGTGCAGGACCAAGAAATGTAAATCATGACATACAAGACATACATGTCATCATTTTCATGTTATGGCTAGTTAAATGTGTTCTTCATACAGTCATGTTATGCCATACGAAGTTAAGCATTGATACCAATATCGAAACGGCCGGGAAAGCTAAAAGTCGTAGGCGTCTAAATGGATAGATGAATACGCTCAAAGATGCCGCGGTTCCCTATAAAATTCTTCAAATTTACAATACCAATGTTCACGAGAATCTACCCTGCTGGCTATCTCGGCCCCGAATTTTTGTGTCAGTGCCCCTTTAAACTGTGTTTTGCACAATATGCGGGCCTACAATTTCGAGGACTTTTAGCGACTGATGGCCAGCCTTTCACTGAGGTAATAATATAATATATATAATAATAATAATAATATTTATTTGATCTTGACAACTTCAAGAAAGGTACAGGAGCTAAAGGCGAGCAACGCCTGACAGGGGCCCCGGTACCCGTAACATGTTACAACATCATATTACATGGCATAATAGTAGTTCATTGGCAGTAAACAAAAATATAAAAAATCGTTACACATTTGATATACAATGCATAAGGAATACAAAGTCTTTCGCATTCGTACGTCCACATAGTTACTGTGCTATTTTTTTTTTTTTTTTTAATAGACAGAGGCATAAGATAACAAAAGGAGTATTGATATCAGCACACAATCAAGCTCAATCATACGCATGGAATGCAATAGTATACATAGATACATACACATACACCCATATATATATATATATATATATATACATACATATATACACACACATATATATACACATACACACACATATACATACACACATACATACACACACATATACACACACATATATACACACATATATACACCTACATACACATATATACACACATATATATACACACATATACATACACATATATACTCATACACATATATACACACATACACACACATATACCCACACACACATGTGTTGCAATAGTCATTCTCTCAAAGCCTGTGCAAGTAACAGTTCCTTCACTTTATTTTTGAATGCATTTCTAGTCGTGAAGAATTCAATATGACCTTCTAGCTTATTCAGGATCATTAGTACTTGGTGGCTGGTTGTTTGTGTACCATAGTTAGTCCTGGTTTTTAATGTTCGTCTTCTCTTCAGTCTCATGTCGTATGGGACTTCATTACTGCTGCTGTCGTCTAGATATAGTGCATTGGAATGTATATACTGCAGTAGTTTGAAGTCATAAACTTTGTTTGCTTGAAGCATTTGATATTTTAAAAATAACGGTGACGTGCTTAATTGGTACCATGGCCCCTGATAACTTTCATAAATGCGCAATATCATTTTTTGTAGACGAATAATCCTATTGTAGTTGGTTTTTGTAGTGGTACCCCAGACCAGTATTCCGTAGCATAGTCTAGAGTAGAACAATGAATTATATAAGTTTTGCTTCAACCAGATAGGTATCAAGGGTGCAATTTTATACAAGCAGCCAACAGCTCGGGAGAGTTCAACAACTAAATTATTAACATGAACGTTCCACGAAAGATGCTCTTGGAACCAGACACCAAGAAACTTTTGCTCTTTAACCCTGGTTAACTCATGCCCTTGGAAAGTTAGAACTATTTCCCGGCTAAGTTGTTTGTTCAGAGCACGAAATATGACATAGTTTGTCTTTGCTATATTAAGCTGCAGTCTATTTTGGCCTAGCCAAGTCGAGAGCAACGCAAGGTACTCGTTGGCCTTAGTTTCCAAATCAGTTAAGTCTGTGGATTTAAAAAAAACATTAGTGTCATCGGCATACATAATAATTTCAGGAGAGTTTGCTATAGTTACAATATCGTTAATATAAACAAGAAATAAAAATGGCCCCAGTATGGACCCCTGAGGAACTCCTTGTGTTAGCTTTAGTTTCGATGATTTTGCGTTTTGTATTTGCACAATTTGAGAACGGTGACTCAGATAGTTTTTAATGAGCTCTAATGCTACTCCCCGCACCCCATACCTAGATAGTTTGTCGTATAAAATATTATATTTTATGGAATTGAAAGCTTTCTTCAAATCTAGAAATAAACCAAGTGTGAAATTTTTGCTATCTATGTTCGTAAGTATACTATCTTTGATGTAGCACAATGCTTTTTCAGTTGATCTGTTTTTCCGAAAACCATATTGGCTATTAGAAAGAATTTTGTGTTTGTCAAAGAAAGAAACCAGTCTTTGGTTAATCACACTTTCAAATATTTTCGACATAATGGGGAGGACCGATATCGGTCGGTAATTTGATAAATTATTTCTAAGGCCACCTTTAAATATAGCTGTCACCCGTGCTACTTTGAGTTTTTGTGGGAAAACACCAGTTGACAACATGAGATTAACAATGTGAGCAACTGCCTCCGAAATAAGGTGGGATACTTGTTTTAATTCTTTCGCACCAATCTCATCAATGCCTGGTGCGACATTACTTTTCAGTAGCCTTATTGACGCCTCCACTTCAGCAGGAGATGTTGGTTGTAAGAATATAGTGTGTTCTATCATAGGTGTATCCGGGATATTAGTATCACGGTCAATGTCATTTGGCTCTTCATAACAACCGGCATTTATGAAATATGCATTTATTGAGTTAGCCAAATCTTCACCATATATAGTTGTACCGTTTATAGTCATTTCTTTTATATCACTGCACTGTTCCATTCTATTAGTTAGAGCATTTACCATTTGCCATACCTTCTTTGGGTTATCGTAAATGCTCTCAAACTTTGCTGTGTAGTAATTTTTCTTGGCTTTTCTTAAATCAGCATTCAGAGTATTTCGAATTTTTTTGTATCTACAAAACACTTCAGGGTCCCGACAACTAATGAATTTGTGGTATAATTTATTCTTAGCCTTTATGCGTTGATATAGACCTTTGTTTATCCATGGTTTCCTATATTTTTTATTTCGCTGCACCATGATTTTCTTGAGCGGAAATGCATTGTCAAAACATTTATGGATCATCTCGAAAAACATGTCATAGGCAGTGTTGGCGTCTGTCTGGTCTAATATAATGCTCCAGTCAAGTCCTTGGACTAAGTTTCTAAATACTTCGCGCGAGATGTCATTTAGGTTACGTCGAGAACACATTTGCTCTTGAGGCTTATTTTCATATAAGGTGGCCAGTAAAAATACCGGCAGGTGGTCACTAATATCGGAAGAGAAAACGCCCGTTTTTATGTGGTCTGTGCAAAGGTTTGTAATGCAGACGTCCAGTAACGTGGCACTGTGTGTTGTGATTCTAGTGGGTATATCTACGTAATTTTTACAGGCATACGTGTCCAACATGGTAGTGAATTCCCTAGAGTACGTGTGTGATGATTTCAGATCAATGTTTATGTCACCCATAATAACAAATGAACCCAAAGTGAAAGAATTATCACACAGTAGCGTCTCGAAGAAATGAAGAAAGTTTACTTCCTTTCCAAGAGGTGGCCTATACACAACCACCGCGAGCACCTTGCCAATGCGTAGACCTAAGCACTCGACGTCATCATTTATGACGGAAAGGTGAGGCAACTTTTCACAAGTAAGCGTGTCTTTGAAGTATATAGCAACGCCCCCTCCCTTCTTAGCGCTGCGGCACAGGTGCTCAGAATGGTACCCAGATATATAGGGCACTTCATTTCCATGAATCCAAGTTTCTGAGAACATTATCACGTCAAATGATACGGTACAAGAGTGAAGAAAATTGGTAATCGCGTCAACTTTGTTCTTAAGGCTTCTGCTATTGATATGTAGAAGCGAAAAACGTTTTGCAGGAAGTGAGAATTCAGAATTGAAGGCATCAGTCGTGTAATAGTTTGTACCATGTTCTAGCTCAGGCATGGTGAAATGAGGGCAAAGATGTTAAAATAGATGTTGCGCTAGGAAGTATGTCACTAGGCATTCAAAGCAGTATCAGCGCATATCTGAATAAGATCGGCCTGTGTGGCGATACGAACTACAGATGAGCCTTCATCCTTTCTAGCCAAAATTTTTCCGCTGTTCGTCCAGACGAATTTCCAGTTGGCAGCTTTCTTTTTTTGAATTGCGGCTGAAAGCAGTGCTTTATTAGCCTGTGTGAGATTCTCGTTTACGTAGATAGGCGTCTTCGCCTCACTTCCAAGCACTGAACTGTCTATCTTTTGTTTTCTGCATTTTGACAGAAACGCATTTCGTTTGCTTCGTCGCACAAAACGAGCGATAATGCTTTGCGCATTCTGCTTTGAGCTACGTACCCAGTGACACGTGTCGAGATCAGCTGCTTCTACAGCCTCACCCACGCTTTTCCCAATTTTTTGTATTGTAAGTACTGGATCGTCTCCAGCTGGCACTCCCTTTATTTCTACATTATTGAATGAAATAATATGAAACTACAATATGAAACTTCCTGTCAACGATTTTCTTTTCATTGATGATGCCATTCTTCAAAAGTGAGATAGTGTTAAGAACGACCATGGCATATGCGTTCTTTTTGTTTTCATCGCTGTCGCAAGGTAAGGCTATTTTTTTCGTTGACGAAGAGGATTTACTGTTTCAGTGTAAAGATGGCCTAAAGTTAGTGCACAAAACAAACCGTCATACCATGTGTTTAACAAATAGACTCTCTTGCTCATTTGTGCGTTCCTTCTGGATCCATTAAGAGGCAGCGATTATTTGTTCCTACCAGACACTCCGAAGTCGGTGATACTGTTCGTATGCACCATCCTACAGGGACAACCATGCAACTTTATTGTGTTCCTCACGGCGTTCGTCAGTCCTGAGCAGCTGAACAAGGTACTGCAACTTCGTTCCGCCCAGAACTGCTGATGAATGTGGTGGGTAGTTCATAGTATGCACTGTCAGCGTACACTACAACGAAAATCCGTGAAATAGGTTGAGAGGTCGCTTGTTGGGCATTCATTTTTTCTTTAAAAAGGGCGCATACATTTCTTTTGAATGCGATTTCGAAGCGGTAATAATTTCACATAGATCTTTTAATTTCAAAGCTCCACAGCTGTTAACGCCATGTTGACACGACTTGAAAACATGAAAAATGTTGCTTTTCCTTAATTCTATTACCACACATGACCAAGGAGCACGCATCAAAAATATTCTATTATAGTTTTACAGTTTTCGTGACGCTTGTAATAAAACTCTGACCGGAATGGTCCTTATCGTGAACAGTCAACACAGCTCACTGGTCTTGCGAGCTCTGCGTCCTTCATGAATCCAAAATCGGTGACGCTGGCACTGAACGACAATTCACTGATCACCATTCAGGTACAGCTGACAGCGTAAACCAGGGCTCCTGCTAGCGCTATTCAAGATGTGGTCTCCACATGAGATTGATCGACTTGTCAGTGTGGAGTCAACTTTTAAATATTGAAAGTAAAATAGATTGTTTTCTTTGAAGTGGTACTAAAAGAATTGGTAGATCCCACGAAAATCGGGCATCGTTTTTATGCGTACTGAGATAGAGGAATTTTGATATGTATCTTTAAAATCAGCACAACAATTAGAGGCGGACAGCCGTTGTACCCAAAAAACGCAAATAGAAATGTCATGCACACTGACGTATCAACATAAGATGTAAGCATGTTGTTTAGAGTCACGTAACGACGGTATCACAAACATTGGCGTTCCACCAACAGCACTGGTGCGCTGATATGTACTACATCAAGCTAGCAAACTGGCTGCAGACGCAACATGAGCGTGGCATGTAAATTGGGCCCTGCAGTACGTGCAAGTCGAGATTCGCATGTTTGAAACTGTAAGTCATGTACGCAATACAGTAACGTCACTCGACGCATATTAATGTTATATCGAGATTGCAAACCGGTTGCAAGAGCACCATGAGCATGGCATGCTAATTATGCCGTGCATTATTTACATGTTATGATTATCAAGTTTGCGCCTGGCATCTGTCTTCGTCGTGTATTAAAGTCACGCAATACCAAATTTAGTACACGTGAAGCTTGCGAAACGGCCTCAAGAGTGCTATGAACGTGACATGTCACGCATTACGTGATTATCATGTTAGAGCCAGTCACACACCTCCGTCTTCCATTTACGTGACGTATTAGAAAATTTGCGTAATGCGAAGCAAGCTAAACGACCGCAAGCACATCACGAGCGTGGCTTGTAGTGATGACTTGCACGACATGCATGTAATGATTTCTAGGTCAAAACCGGTCACTTATGTTTACCATGAAGTCAGGTAATACCATACTAGTTTTGTGACATCGTATATGAACGAAACGGCCGCGAGAGCAGCAAGACCTTGTCATGGAAATCATGAGATTCATAACGTGCACTACATGATTTTGATGTTATGACTAGTCATTTATGCTCTTCATACAGTCATGCTATGCCACACCAACTTTGGTATTGATCCCACAACCTAAATGGTCAGGAGAGCAAAACGTTGTAGGCGGCTAGATAGATAGATACATTGATAGATAGATAGATGGATAGATAGATAGATAGATAGATAGATAGATAGATAGATAAATGCGGTCAACGTCGTTTAAGTGTGCTAAAAATGCTACGCATTTAATTGCACGTGACAACGTGACCCTTTGTCACAAAGTCTGTATAACATGAAAGAGAAAGCTGTCTTCAAATAAATAGTGTTTATTGTGTAGAGATAAGAAGAGGTTGTAGAACGTCTGTCTTGTTTGCCAGCTATTGCATTACTTGACGTCGAAGCATCTGTGCGCACCGCCCCGCCACGGTGGTCTAGTGGCTGAGGTACATGGCTGCTGACCCGCAGGTCGCGCGATCGAATCCCGGCTGCGGCGGCTGAATTTCTGATGGAAGCGGAAATGCTGTAGGCCCGTGTGCTCAGATTTAAGTGCAGGGTGAAGAACCCTAGGTGGTCGATTTTTCCGGAGCCCTCCACTAGCGCTTCTCTCATAATGATATGGTGGTTTTCGGATGTTAAACACCCAGATCACATCATCACCCCCCGCCGTGGTGGTCTAGTGGCTAAGGTACTCGGCTGCTGACCCGCAGGTCGCGGGTTTGTATCCCGGCTGCGGCGGCTGCATTTCCGATGGAGGTGGAAATGTTGTAGGCCCGTGTGCTCAGATTTGGGCGCACGTTAAAGAACCCCAGGTGGTCGAAATTTCCGGAGCCCTCCACTACGGCGTCTCTCATAATCATATGGTGGTTTTGGGACGTTAAACCCAACATATCAATCAATCAATCACATCATCACCCATGCGCACCCTAGTTTTACATCTGCATCACGTCAACGTTTAGCTGTTTTTGTAGCTGAAATTCTTAACCTATACCTCGACAATGCACACCTTGAAACCTGCGCAAAGTTGACATCGACAGGCACATAACAAACACTGGTACTTCATTGCAGCTTTTGATAAAAGTTGGACAGGCTATCGGAGAACGCATATCAGCCTGTGACGTCGATGTGTATCACCGGGTGCCGAGTAAAAATAAAGAAAAACCAAACATCATTGTTCAGTTCCAACGCCGTGAAAAGCGTGACAGGGCTCTCAATGTCGCTCGAAAAAAGAAGATAACGAACGCTACCATCGGCTCGCAAAGTGACGCCCCTATTTATATCAATGAGCACTTGTGTCCGGAAATAAAAAGACTACTGGGCATGGCGATTTCACGAAAGAGTGAACATGGTTGTAAGTTTGTTTGGACAAGAAACGGAAACATTTTTGCCCGTCGCACGGAGACGTCACCTACCGTGGCATTCTGTCGAGAAAGTGATCTTGAAAAAAGTTGCGCCACCTAATAGGTGAAGCTTTTGAAATATTGGGTGATGGATATTTTTACCACGTAGTCGGCTAGTTATATACCCGCTGAGGACATTCAGCGCATTTTGAAATCTGGAAAAAACGCCCGAAGTCTGTTTAAAGTGATGCATTTAAACGCCCGATCACTTCAACCAAAAAAGGATGATCTCACTTCACTATTGGAATCGTGTGGCACAAACTTTGACCTTTTAATGTTCACAGAAACGTGGTATACTGATGAGCCAGAACATTTCTTGCTACAAGGGTACAATCATTTCTTTTAAAATCGCATGGAGAGTAGAGGGGGAGGCGTTGCCATTTGAACAACACATGAGTCTTCTGAAGTAATCGAAGATTATAGTCTTATCCCAAAAAACTACGAATCACTATGTCTAAAGAAGGGCACATATGTATTTGCTGTTGTCTATCGCCCTCCTAGAGGTTCTACGGCTGATTTCCTAACATTTATTGATCGTCTTTTGTCATATACAAGTGTCATGGATTATATGTTTACCGTAGGTGGCGATTTCAACATTGATGTCTTGAATAACTCAGCCACAAGTACTGAATTTTTATCCGTGCTTGAGTGCAACTCCTTTAAAAATGTAAATACTTTGCTTACGCGTATTACTGTATCTACAGTGTCATTGATAGATATGTTTGTTACAAATTCTACTGCAGCAGAAACAATTTCCGGTGTTATCATATATGTGACATAAGTGATCACTTGCCTATATTCGTTTTCTTAAAAATGCATACCAATTTGGCCTATGTAAAACCGGAAAATTTTATGTACCATACAATAACACCAAATACGTTGGAGCACTTTAGGTGCCGCATCATGCAGACACATTGGGATGATATAATGGCTGATGAAGAAGCAAACAACGCATAGAACAACTTTATTGCAACATTCAAGGAACTTTACATTGAATCATTTTCTCTCAAGGCACATCACAGTTCGAGCAAATTGCGGAGGCCCTGGATAACAAACTTTTTTAAGCGTCAGATAAACCATAAAAATAAACGTTACCAGCAGTTCATCAAAACACGTAATGTGGACCTAAGGGTTGAATACAAGGCTCTTAGAAATCGATCGAATAAAGAAAAAGAAAGGGCGAAAAGAGACTACTACAGTCGTATTTTTGACCTGGAACGTCCAGAGCAACGTAAATCCATGTGGGAAAAGTTAAATGAAGTACTGAACAGAGGAGCCCCTGCCACAAAAATTCATAATCTTGAAATAGGTGGAAGAATATTAAATGGCATTGACCTTGCTGAAACATTTAATGACTTCTTTGTGAAAATAGGAAATGCCAGCCAGAGCGTGCAAACAACAACTGACATTACTAACTTATCAAACACACTGTTTCTTAAACCGACTGCCATATCTGAAGTAATTACGTTTTTCGGTAAAATAAAAAAATAGTCGGAGCTGTGATCCTGCGGCATAAAAATGCGACCAATAAAGTATGTATTAGACCTCATAGCAGAAGTGCTAGCACATATGTACAACTTAGTGTTATCAACAGGTATTTTCCCAACCAACATGCAACTAGCGAAAGTTACTGCAATATATAGGTCCAGAGATAAAAACAACCTAAGCAATTATCGCCCAATATCTATACTACCAGTTTTCTCAAAATGCCTTGAAAAAATAATAAATGATAGAATTGACAGTTTCTCGAGGAAGCACAACTTAATAACCGAATGCCAATATGGTTTCACAAAGAAACTTTCAACAGAAAGTTTCTTATTGGCACAAAAAGAAATCATACTCTGCAATATCGAAAAGAGACTTCTGACACTTGCTTTGTACTTGGAGTTCAGTAAAGCCTTTGATCGTGTACCTCATGAACTGTTACTACAAAAATTAAAATGCTATGGTTTTAGGGGAATACCACTCAAACTTATGCAGTCATATCTGTGTGCGCGGTCTCAGCATGTTGAAATATATGGCTTCAAATCGCGCACACAACCAAATAAAACCGGAGTACCACAAGGTAGTATCCTGAAGCCTCTATTGTTTTTATACTACATAATTGATATAACCAGAATCTGTGAAAATTGTAACTTCCTAATATATGCTGATGACTGCACATTATTTTTTTACGGGAAAAGATTTCAGTACTCTCGAGTCTTTAGCGGCCAACACATGTTATAAGCTTCGTGAATGGTCTACCAAGAACAATTTAATGTTGAATGAATCAAAAACAAAATGTGTCCTTTTCCGAGCTCTTGGCATAATCCTGCATGGTACCAGATTATGTTACCCTAGTTTTAATGAACATATGTCCTGAAGTGAGCATACAGACCACATTAGTTTAAAGTTGAGAAGCGTGGTTGGTACTCTAAACTATTGTCGTCGTCTTTTGCCCGTTACTGTAAAGCGACTCTTATATCAGGCTGTTTTCCTTGCCCAGTTGAACTACTGCGCTTTGGTATGGGCTAACACTACATCAACAAATTTAAATAGGCTTGAAATACTTCAAAAAAGGGTGATCAGGGCAATAGAAAACATATCATACCTTGAACACACAGGACAACTCTTTGTTAAACATAAAATTGTTAAGGCAAATGACATATACAAACTCAGGTTGTTACAATCCTATATTAGCGCAAACAGAAGGAAACTCGACGCATTCCCGACACTTGCAAATCTTGAACATACACAAACCATTGACTTCCATCGATATAAACCTCCGGGGAAAATTCCGTTATCTCGCACCAATTACGGCACCCAAAGACTTAGCCACATGCTACCTATATATTGAACTCATACGAGCAGCAAGACATAAAAATTGACACATTAAACAATATCGATGTGCAAACACTATTCTTGTAGATTTGTACTGTTTACATAGGTCACTCTGTATTGCTTTGCCTAATTTATTGTGCACATTTATATATTTTTTCCTTAATTCTTTTGTGTAACCTCATTGTGTACCTTTCTTATGTACGAAAGCGATGATACACACTTTGCGAATTACTTTGCTCATGTGTTTATGAAATATTCCTTTTTGTTTGTATTCGTTAGCCTGTCATTTACTTTGTCTTCTGCTTGAATTGTTTTCTGCTCTACAATATTTTTTTCTTTTTTTCATTTTTATTGTATTTCATTTTCACCCTGTCATTGCTGACGTAGGGTGGACGGTGCTTAGTCAAACTGCAATAGCTGCAGCTTTTATGCGCGTCCCCATTTTCCGCCATTGTATTTGTTTTGGAGAAAGTAAAATAGTAAACGAAGGAACTTTATCGAAGCGCTGAAACATACAGAGAAAGATGGCACGAATGTGGCTTCCGAATAACAGGGTAACGTACGGCTGCGCCCATGTGTACGCTATATAACTGCGCTTGATCAACACAGGCCGCAGATATTCATAGCTTGAGCCACTAACGCAGGCAAGTGGTTCGCGTCCTGCTGGCCTCTGTCTTGCTCCACCAAGGCAAGACCTTCTCACGTCCACAGCTTTGTGTTTCTGTAGGAGCTACTGTGGCAGTGTTATTATTGGCGGCGGAACGCCGTTGGTGCATATGAAAGCTGCACTAGTCCGATAACCAGTGGGCCCACGCTAACAGGAAGCGAAAGGCGAAGACCTTGACTGCGTCTATGACGGATCACTAATGCTAGTACGGCCAGTGTTTTAGGTGCGAAGCCGCTTAAGCCGTAGACGTATGTAGTAGTAGTAGTAGTAGCAGTAGTAGTAGTAGTAGTAGTAGTAGTAGTAGTTATTGCACGTAGCCACCTCCACAGCAGGATAAGAGAAGCAGCACATGCGCACTCACATTAATTGAGGAGAAACTCTACGCACGTTAATTAGAAATAAAAAGATAGTTCTTTTTCTTCAAACAACCTACACAGAAAGGTGCCCAGCCACGGTGGTCTAGTGACCAAGGTACTAGGCTGCTGACCCGCAGGTCGCGGGATCAAATCCTCGCTGTGGCGGCTGCATTTCCGATGGAGGCGGAATTGTTGTAGACTCGTGTACTCAGATATGGGTGCACGTGAAAGGATCCCAGGTGGTCAAAATTTCCGGAGCCCTCCACTACCGCGTCTCTCATAATCATATGGTGGTTTTGGGACATTAAACCTCACAAATAAATCATTACACAGAATGGTATCGGTGACTAATTAAATGGGAAGCATTTCTTCACGAAGTTCGGCGGCTTTGAGCATATCTATCCATCTATCTATCTATCTATCTATCTATCTATCTATCTATCTATCTATCTATCTATCTATCTATCTATCTATCTATCTATCTATCCATCTATCTATCTATCTATCTATCTATCTATCTGTCTATCTATCAACGATCTTTAGCTATCCTGGTCGTTTCGATAATGGTATTGATACCCAACTTGGTATGGCATATCATGGCTGTATGAAGAACATATTTGACTTGTCATAATACCCCAGTCACACGATGCAATTTAAGTGCACTCTGAGTGAGTGTACTTAGGCTCTCCAAGTGTCGATTTGGTGCTTCGCTGCTACACGAGAAAGCGAAGTGTACTTTGGAAATGATGACAGTGGCAATTGTTGGGTTAGTAGCACAATATATATCTTTTTACTTTTGCGCCCGTGTTTCATCGCCGGAACACGTTGTTTTTGTGGAAGTATCATCAGTGATACACGCCATCGTAAAGAGTATAAAACGACTCGCTTACACATGTACAAGTGCGCCTGAAAGTAAACAACGCGACAGACCCAGCGACTTCACAGCATGTGCTGCAGCATCCCCCTAGCGGACGTGGCCGCAAACTGGCCAAGGTTGACAGTATAAAGAATTTTCATTGATTTTTTTAGTTGTTTAAATACATGACAGAATCACCTAGAACAAATAATAGTTCAAAATCGTATGAGTGCAGCTTTAGGCAACAGTGTATTTCTGTGAGAGCCCCGTGGTACCGAGGCTATACACCATGTCGCAGCGAAGTGAGTTTGGGGATTGCACATTCCGACAAGTGTACTTTTCATCGAGAGACACAATGGTGACAGCGCTGTCCTTTCGCGCTGTCCTCGTGTGACAGCGCGAAAATGACACTCGCGGCTAATTGTACTCGCTCAAAGTTCCCTTGAGTTGCCACGTGTGACAGAAGTACAACATGAAAATCATTATATGTATGTCATGAATATCACGATTTACATTTTGGGTCCTGCAGCTCTTGCGGTCGTTTTGGTCACATGACATACTACAAAACTGGTATGGTATGGCGTGATTGAATGGCGAACACAAGTGACAGACCCTAACATGAAAAAAATGACATGCTTGTCATGAAGCAACATGACTTAATGCCACGATCATCATGTGCCCGCGGCTGTTTCGCTAGCGTCACATGTACGAAATTCGATGTTACAGTATGTGAATACATGGCGAAGGTACGTGATTGGTTCGAACATGATAATCATGCGATGCATATTGTGTAACAACAAGACTACATGCTTCGGTCGTAATGCCCTGGGGGCCATTTTGCTACCTTTATTCGTACCAAATTTCGTTTTACAGGACATGAATGGATGACGAAGGCATGATTGTGGTGCAAACATGAGAAACATGAGATGCGTGTCATGTAACAACATGACAACATACTATGCTCTTAATGTGCTCGCGGCCATTTCTCTAGCTTCACATGTGCCAAACTTGGTATTACGCAACGTAACGGACGACATAGGTAAGTGGCACATCTAAGCATGATAATCACGACATTCTTGTCACGTAACAACCTCACTACATGCCACACTGATGATGCGATCGCGGCCGTTTCGCTGGCTTCACATATGCCAAACTTGGTATTACGTGACGCAAATGGATGATGAGGGTATGTAGGTGCAAACATGATAATCATCAGATGCGTGCCATGTGAGATTATGACTACATGCAATAGTCAAGGCGCCAATACAGTTCATCGTGATTCGGTGCGTGTGCTCGCCGGCGTTCATTTCGTCTCGTCACGCCGGCGTTGCCACGCAAGGCGCCAATCCTGCCAAATTTTCTTCGGCATGCGCCGTGCTTTGTTGCCTTGACAAGTGCGCGTCTCAGCGCGTCCGGCGTCCCTCCGTCACGAAAAGTGGGAGACGCAGTGTTGTCTGCGTAACGCATCGGCGCGAAATGCAGCGTGTTGCAATTCGCGCCGGTGGCCGTCGGGCCGCGCCAACGGACGCTGATTGCGCCTAGCGTCAGACTATAGAGTGCTTGCGTTTTCCTAAAGTTGCGTCGCTGTGCCCAGCATGCGCGCGCGTCAAGGCTACAATGGAGTGTATTGGGCCCTTCATGATGCTTTCGTGGCCGTTTTGCTAGCTCCACGTATACCAAATATGGTGTTACGTGACGTTTTTTGATGACTGAATATATGACTTTTGCAAACATGATAATCCTGACAAGCGTGTCATGTAAGAACATGGCAACTTACCACGCTCATAGCATGCTCGCGGCCATTTGGCTAGCTCCACATACATTAAATTTTGCACCAGGTGACGTGAATTGATGACGAATATAAACTACATATTCAAACATGATAATGACGACACAGAAGTCATGTACGGCATCAATTGCCTCCATGCATCTGATAACGTTGTGCTGATTTTAGAGTGACATATTAACATTTCGTCGTTTTCGGTAGAAAGTATTCAAAATCCGTAAATTATTGCGTTCTGTGAATTCTACTAGTAGCTCTGCTCTGGCGTTTCTAGTACCGATGCCATAATTTCATACTGCCTGGTCTCCAGCCTGCTTCTTCGCTACCTTTGCATTAAAGTGGCCCATTACTATAGTATACTGTGTTTTCACCTTACTCATTGCCGATTCCACATCTTCATAGAAGCTTTCAAATGAAGCGTCATCATGGCTGGATGTAGGCGCGTAAGCCTGTATTACCTTCATTTTGTATCTTTTATTCAGTTTATTTACAATGCCTACCACCCTTTCATTAATGCTATAGTAATCCTCTATGTTGCCAGCTATGTTTCTGTGAATTAGGAACCCTACTCCCAGTTCTCTTCTGTCTGCCAAGCCCCGATAGCAAATGACGTGCCCATTCTGTAGCACAGTATAGGCCTCATCTGTCCTCCTAACCTGACTGAGCCCTATTACATTCCACTCAACACCTTCTAGCTCCTCGAATAGTACAGCTAGACTTCTCTCGCTAGATAAGGTTCTAGCGTTAAACGTAGCCAAGTTCAGGTTCCAATGGTGGCCTGTCCAAATCCAGAGATTCTTAGCACCCCCTGCTGCATTGCAGATCTGGCCACCGCTATGGTCAGTTGCTTCGCAGCTGCCGGGGGCGGACATTTATCAACATTTATCATTCGTGCTTCGCCTATCATTCATTTCTACTGTATGCGGAAGCTGCCAATTTTTCCGTAATAAATTTGACTTGATCTTGATGCTACTTAAAAAAACTGGCATCACAAGGACGCACTTTGAGCGCTATCTGGTTGCCGCGTTTAATTTGCCAGACGCAACCTCTTTAAATTTAGCAAGGGTTATCGAGTTTGGGGTCACAGTTCTTTGATCTAGAAGCGGCGAAAAGTGGGAACTATACACGAAGAGCAGGCCGTAGGAAAGTGTGCGCGCTGCCACTCCTCTGGTCCCGCTGTGCCACCTCTCGTTTAGACCTTGAAATGTCTGCTGGATGGCGGTATTTCTATGTGATGAATATATAAATAAAAGATGCGAAATGGCTGTACTTTACACACTCACAAGATGGAAGGATGGACGAACAGACTCACGGACGGAGAGGCAGACAGGTGCACGGACTGACGAATGTTCGCACGGATGAACGTATGGATGACCGTATGCATGGACGGGTGGATGGACGCACAGACAGGCGAACGCGCGGACGAACCGATGCACAGATGGACGGATGACCGCACAGTAGGACGCACAGACGGATGGATGCTTCGCCCCACTCATTTTAATGTACTCCATGAATATGCTGTAATTTTTTTCGCTGCCAACGAGACGCTTTAACCATAGCTTTTGCACCGCCGCGGTGGTCTAGTGGCTAAGGTATTCGGCAGCAGACCCGCATGTCGCGGGTTCAAATCCCGGATGCGGCGGCTGCATTTCCAATGGAGGCGGAAATGTCGTAGGTCCATGTGCTCAGATTTGGGTGCACGGTAAAGAACCCCTTGTGGCCGAAATTCCCGGAGCCCTCCACTACAGCGTCTCTCATAATCAATTGGTGGTTGTGGGACCTTAAACCCCACATATCAGTCAATCAACCATAGCTTTAAAGATTTCATGCCCCTGCGTGAACTCAGACGTTGTGCTCAAACTCCACTTTGGACGAATTGTTGATTGATATGTGAAGTTTAGCGTCCGCAAACTACCTAATGAATAGGGGACGCGCTGTAGTGGAGGGTTTTGGAGATTTGGACAACCTGGGATGCTTTAACGTGCACGCAAATCTGAGCACATGGGCTTACAACATTTCCGCCTTTATCAAAAATGCAGCCTCCGCAGCCGTAATTTGATACCACCACTGGCGGGTCAGTAGCCTAATGCCCTAGCCACTATACCACCATGGCGGGACTATGTGTGTCGAGTTCTATGTGTGTCGCCATATTTAGGTAGAACCTAATGTGGTCGTGGTCACGCTAACAGAAGCTCCATAATTCGAACACGAATTTTCAAGACCAAGTCCAGCTGCAAGTATGTTTCACGCTTTTCGTCTCCTGGAAATATGTGTTGCTTTCTTGTAAAACATCGGGAAGACCTTTCCCGGCAATTCGGGATTTCTACAGAAAGCACACAGAAAATAGTGGAAGCAACCCTATGAGGTACGTACCATTCGCAAGTTTCGTAGACTGTATGCCGCCCCATGGCCGCCAGCGTAATTTTTTCAAAGAGTATCGGTGTAGTGGTGGGCAGCGGCGGGGCAGCGGCGCTAATACCATGTGCATGTAGGTCTTGGCTGGTGTTGGGTCTTCACTTAAAAGCTTCTGTTGTAGTTACCGGGCGCACAAAAGACCTTGCAGAGTCTCCGTTTCCGAAAACTTTGCGCTTTTCAGACACAGCGAAGTAACAACTAAGACGCCTATTCGTGTTCATCTGTAATTCTGAGTACATTTCTTGCGTCATAGGTGCGTGAGAAACGCGGGGCACGCTACGATCTACTTGCCATTTGGAGCTTTACCCTCCCATTTGTTGCTAACGCGTTCATTTCTTCGCCTTTGCGGCAAAGCTGTGACTTTTTTTAAATGCGTCAAAATTATCGACGTTGCGATAACTTAGCGAAATTTCACATCGGTAAGTATGCGGCCAAAACTGAGGACGTGAAAGGAAATTCAGAATGTTATAACACTATTCGGTGTTTTGCGTGACAAACCACGTAATGATCGTGAGGCACGCCTTTAGTGGAGGGCAACGTGTATAGACATCGTACGCCCCAAGCGATGTGTTTGGCATTTCGAACATCTTCGCCTTTCAAAAGGCATCGTGTCCTAGTTTCTTAAGCATCTACGTGGCGCATAATATCAGACTGCAAAAAAGGTAGAGCCATTGCGAAAAGAACAAAATCAAAACAAAACACTGCAGTGCAGGTCGCACATGTGCTCAGCAACTCCGATACTCTCTGTGGGCGCCTTAATGAATCACCCTGTGCGCCACCTATAAGCAACGAAAATTGCGAATCAACCCCAGTGCTTGAAAGCATGGCTTTTGGCTCACTCAAACTGCCACATGCTCTGACTGTCACTAGGCCTTACTTGTACTTTAGGCCGGCGTCACCGTAACACTAGGATTCCGCGCCGGCTTGAACTCATGCACCACTGTGTTCATCATTAGCTGGTCATGGCTGGCACTTTAAACACAGCTGCGATGCGAGAGTGCCAGCCAGAGCAAAATTTTATAACGCTACGCTGACGCCGGTTAAAATCTAAAATTCGTCTAACGAACGGTCACGGCATATTGCACTTCGACAGAGTCAAAATCCACGCTTTCCGTTCTTCTGCTTTTTTTTCATCGTCACACAGCGCCATTACATTTGTACTAAAGGTGCGTAGTGTGCGAGCACGTGTAACAGTAACATCAGCCGTTATTGGCATGCGGGGTGCCAAAAAGAACATCAATAATTTGAATTGATAATTGATGATGATGATTGATATTTGGGGTTTAACGTCCCAAAACCACCATATGATTATGAGAGACGCCGTAGTGAAGGGCTCGGGAAATTTCGACCACCCGGGGTTTTTTAACGTGCACTCAAATCTGAGCACACGGGCCTGCAACATTTCCGCCTCAATCGGAAATGCAGCCGCCGCCGCCGGGATTATAGCCCCCGACCTGCGGGTCAGCAGCCGAGTACTTTAGCCACTAGACCACCGCGTCGGGGCATCAATAATTTGGCGCCGCATAATACAGACATTCTGCACGCAAATTACTGCTGTAAAGCGAAATAGCTGGCGCAACGCTTGAATGCATGCCGCATGTGTACTTTGTCGTGCAATATTATTGGTTTTGTAGTCTATCCTGTTGATAAAAATTTTTCGCTAGTGGCGGAGTCCTGCGTTTTAAATACATTTAAACTTAGAAGTTATGTATATCGGGCTAGTAAGCACTCCATGCTCAGAAACGTTAGAGCTAGAGCTTGTCTACCTTGCTTCTTTTCTCGTCTATTGTGTTCTCTTCTGCGCTATTACTATTCTGGCCCTTTCCGTGACGAAAATACGTCACTGAAATCTTCATTCCTCCGGCATAAAACACGATATTGTCAATATTTTCAATGCTGTTCAACGTACCACTACAGTTTTTAGGGTTTTCTACTCTTTCGCTTTGACTTGCGGTAAAAAAAGAACAAAAGCTTATAATATAAAACGTTTGACGGAGTGCTGCTTGAAATACGAAGGGCTTGCAGCACAAAGACAGACACGGGACCACGAGACCAACATACATGAGTGCTGCTTTACAAACCAACTATATTGCGACTCTCGTATTGCGACAAGAAAGTGTAGTTAGAAGTCAACGCTCGTATTCTTTCGTATCGTGGTCCTTTGCCTTCCTTTGCGCTCTAATAAATTTCGAGATTGAATGCCTGATAGCCTGTAATCAAATTTTCCTCCTATATGAACCGGGTGAAAAAAACTACTTTAGCTGCTTCATAATATCCGATGCATCAGTTGTTGCTGCTGCCTTACGCAAAACAGCTTGTTTCAGGAAATTCAGTGCACGACCTTCTTTTAACAGGAGTTCATAAGGTGCTGTGCTTTCATAGTGCAAGAAAGTAAAAGCTTGGCTGAACTTACAAAAGCAGGTATTTTCTACTGCTAAGGCACACTTCTGTCAACAAAATTTCTGATTTGTAAAAGCTGGACGTGATTGGCTGTGTGTTTCTTTTTGTTTCAGACGAGGTCACCTGTAGGACTAGCTCACTATGTTCACGGAACTTCCTACCAAAATCTACGACACTTTGTGCAGGTAAGAACAAAAGAACGAATTGTAAATAAAGCTCTCAATATTGGGGGTCTTCAACTCAGCCAGCTAGCGTTCCGAAGTCACGAAATTTAGTACCGAAAGGATCGGGACAGAGAAAAAAGTAGAAAGGTTTGAGCGGTGGTTAATAGATTGGGAGAGGCGCATTCAGCAGGCAATGTTACGAACGTTGACACGTGACGGAGGGGTTTTAGCATACCTCGTGTCATGTGTGCGTCAACTGTAAATATAATTATGCTCCCATGCGTAATTAATTAGTGGCCATGTAACACTACAAACTACCTGTTGAACTAATACGTTGGGAGAGGTACTTGTTCTTCCGTCTTGTTCTCGACGTTCTTCTTTAGCGTGGCTTGATTGATTTGAATTGTTGATTAATTTTAACAGTAATGATGCGCGGTAAACACTGACAAATGAGCTTGATTGTGTCCTGGCCCACCTACACATACGTGCTTGTAAGTGATGGCTACAAAAAACAATGACAACAAACGTACACATAGATTATTGCACATGACACAACCTCTTTCAAGATAGAAGCGTGCTTGTGTAGACAAGTTAAAGAATTTAAGAAAAAACTTTCATGAGATACACAAAAAGAACAAAAACTAATAGAGACTATGTTACGAAATGAAGTTCACAATAAGGGTAATAAGGTAAACAACCTCCTGTGCTAGGTTATAAAAAGTGGTATGTGCGTCTGAGTAGCTCCCCCCTTCAGGACCGAATCCGGGCCGTTCACTCCACTCACAACGGGGCCGTTAGTTTATATCTGCTGGTTCCTACGTGGGAGTCATCTGCACTGTGCTCTATACAATGAAGTTGTAGTCTCTTTTTCTCAGTGTATCCATGCAGGCTACCAATACACATTCAAACACTATATTTATCTGCACTCGCCAGTGCCGGATTTATCCTGTACCATAGAAACGCAACCACGTGATGATTATGTGCGTCTTGCGCGAATATTCGGTCGAAAAACCAAAGTGGCGTGTCGAAACCTTTGGAGTTCTTGCTACGAGATAGCATCGCACAGAGATCCGTCACCTGCATCCCGTGTCGATCTCTTCCCGCTACTGAAGTGTCTCCTTTGCTTGACCTGGCTTCAGCTTTTTGCCGCTGCCTCTGAGAATGTGTTCTGCACCTCTCGGAAAGGGAGCGAAACGTCCTCAACCTTCGATGCTTTGTACGAACAATACTGGTTGTGCCGGCTTTCACCAGAACCCTACCACAACGGCAGATGGCTCTATGGGATTATGTGAAAGATGAATGGCGGATAGCTCGTTCAGCGGCCAGACATGGGTGGTGTGCATAATGAACTATAACACACAAAGAGTCTTAGAGACGACATGTTCGTTCAGTTCATCTAAGCACAATAACACTAACGGCTTTCATAGACATGAGAGAGTGCACTATGCTGTCTCTCCTGTGCGTTAGCTGTCGTCATTAGATTTAGAGTCAGATACAACTTCAGACGTTGGAGAGGAGTGGCTCATACTAACGAATCGTGGCATCCAATCACCTACGCAACATCCGCAATAGTCTCCGCGCATGTGCTGCCTAATGTGCAGTGTTTATCTCTCTTCCCTCTCTCCTCTCTATCATTCATCTCCCCATCCCCATTCAACGCACAGGGGAGCAAACCGGCTTGCTATAGGATAGTTAACCTCCCTGCCGTCCTTTTCCTCCTATTTTCCTTCCTTTCCTCGCGCATATAGCAATATTATTCATATGCGCAGTCACCAGATGCGACATTCGGGATGCTAACCTAGAGTGCACTTCCATTGATGCAAGCTTGTGTACACCTACCATTTAGGACAAAATCTCACGCAAATAAAATTCTCGATCCCATAAAACACCCGTAAATCTCCACCACAAATTCGGTGGCTAAATCAATGATAACAGAGAAAATGAAATCTGTTTGGTACACGAAAATACTTAAATAAAGTTTCGTTGTTTGACCTAAAGTGGCTTTAAATCAGACGGCTTTGCGGCTAATTATTTTCATGACCCCGGAAATGATTCAGGTTTCATACCATAGTTTGCCGATCATAAAACATGCTCCTCCATGACAGTACTAACATTCATTAAAGTTCTGACGTTTCAACTTGTGCAGTTGAACTGGCATACGCCTACCAAATATATCACAAAGCCTTTTGAACAAGGAACGGCTGCAATAAATTCCCGATACATTTTTGACAAGTAAGCTTTGATTTTTTATATACACACATGCCGGCTTTTGGTCGCCCCTTCGAGATTCGATATATAAAAAGCTTCATCCTGTTATTTGTGGTAAAATGCTCCAGAAAAGCTTCGCCAAGGACGGTATATTCACGTAGTTTGTGCGTAGACTGTATGTAACCTTACGTTATTGTTCACTTGGTGCAGGTCAATAGAGCAAAGGACTTCCTTATGTATGATCATGGCACCTCTGAGAACAGAAAACGCTACGGACAGGTAAAAAAACTACTTTTCGTCAGTTTATATATATATATATATATATATATATATATATATATATATATATATATATATATATATATATATATATATATAATGAATGAACTTGCAGATAGCACATTTGAAAAGGAAATCGTAATTACTAACGTTTCGGCCGTGGCACGGCCTTCGTAAGAGTAAGGCAGAGTTTTCCTATACATATATATATATATATATTTATATATATATAGGGAAAGAAGTGTATACGTAAGGGCTCGTTTTTTCGTGTTTTTTACACAATATTATCGAAGTCTAACAGACAATAATATCAATTAGGGAAAGAATAAGGGAAGCTACTAGACCAAATTTTAATGTAATTATGAAGAAAAGTGGGTGAAAAGTTAACTTGCCATGGGCAGGATCCTAACATGCGACCTTCAAATGACGCGTTCGATGCTCTACCACTGAGTTACCACGAAAGCCATCCCCCCAGCCACTTTATAAGGTATATATGTGAAACAAACGTGGGAGTGTCAGTCAGCGCCACTAGTAGCCATGGCGACGAGTGTGGCACACTCTATAGAGCCTGTATGGCATCTTGTAGCACGTGAACTTGTTACGAGTGTGCAGCTGACCAATAGTCCCTCGTATACAACTTAACGGCACCAAGTCTGTTAGTACGAGACCCTCGTTAATGAATAAGGGAAAAAATGTACACCTCCGGGCTCGTTTTGCCGTGTTTTTTACATAATAATAATGAGATGTAACAGACAATATTGCCAAGGAGAGTACAGGGGAAGAAATTAGACCAAATTGTAATGTATGTATGAGGAAAAGTAAGTGAAAAGATATCTTTCTGTGGACAGGATCCGAACTTGCGACCTTCGAATGACGCGTCAATTGAAGGTCGCAGGTTCGGATCCTGTCCACGGCAAGTTATTTCTTCACCCACTTTTCCTCATATTTACATTACAATTTGATCTAATATCCTCCCCTATACTTTCCTTTTGATTATTGTCTGTTAGATCTCATTATATATATATATATATATTGTAAAGAAGAGGAAGTACTCCGGCGCAGAGGCAGCAGCATCGAGTGTGCAGCAGCGGCTCGAGCTCGGAAATTGCGGCTGGTGCATCGCCTTCCAAGCCTTCCAAGCATCAACCCTTCTGCTTAATAAATCTCCTTTATAATTGGTGGAGCCGTGCCGGGTACCGTCCCTTACACCTTCCCGCTACCATCCTGGAACTCCGTTCTCGACGGCTACCTTCTGCTATGCCGGACGCCGATCAGCAGACGCTTCCATCTCTTCCGGCCACCTGTCCAGGCAGTGTTCCTCAGCGGGAGCCTCCAATCTTCAGTGGAACAGATGACAACGACGTTGAAGAGTGGCTCTCGACTTTTGAACGGGTGAGCGCTTTAAACAGACGGACGGACGCGGACAAGTTGACACGCGTTTCGTTCTATCTCGCGGGTGTAGCCAGCCTTTGGCTTAGAAACCACCAGGCAGACGTCCGAACGTGGCCGCAATTTAAAACGTCGATTGTAGCAGTCTTCGATCGACCTGCCGTCCGAAAACTTCGTGCCGAGCAACGTTTACGCACACGCGCACAAGAAACGGGTGAAACCTTCACAAGTTACATAGAGGACGTCGTCGATTTGTGCAGACGCGTGAACGCCGAAATGACGGAAGCTGAAAAATGTAAGCACATCCTTAAAGGGATTGACGACGACGCTTTTCAAATGCTCTTGGCGAAAAGCCCGACCACTGTTAACGACGTAATTAGCCTCTGCCAAAGCTACGATGAATTGCGGAAGCAGCGAGCTCTGACAAGACGTCCTCCAGCGCACGATTTGGCATCGCTGTCTAGTGTGATCAGTGGTCATGACCACGCGTCACTAATGGCCGAAATAAAAGCATTTCTCCGCGAAGAAGTTGCACGACAGCTTTCCTTGGTGCCTTTCACACCAGAAGCTACCACAACTTTACCATCGTCTCTACGTGACGTCAATCAAGGAGAGGTCGCCGAGGCCTTACCAGCTGCTCGCGAGCCTAATCTTGTGGCTGCTCCTCTCACCTACGCCGCGGCTGCAGCCATGCCAACTCGCAAGGCACCTGCGCCTCCGTTCCAGCCTCGCGCGAGCTATCCCCCAGCTCCAGTTCACTGGACCAGCACTAACACCGCCAACCCATGGCGCACCCTCGATAATCGCCCGATATGTTACGCTTGTCGATACCCCGGACACGTCGCAAGGTATTGCCGCCGCCGGACGCATATCACCAATGAAAACCGCCGTGAGCCTTTCTTCCCGCTTGACTCCAACACGCGATACGGTTCCTCCACTCCAATGCCAGCCCGCTACCAGGACGACCACCGCCCTCGGCCGGGACGTCTTCGCTCGTCCTCTCCACGCCGCCGCTCGCCTTCTCCTATGCGTCGACGGCCCGCACCTAACGAGGAGGAAAACTAGACGACGCAGTTCCTGAGGCAAGAACTGCGCAAGTTTCGGTTTGCCCAAGTCCTCATTTGTCACCTACCAATGTTATTGATGTGTTCGTCGAAAATATCCCTACTGTCGCTCTTGTAGATACCGGTGCAGCTGTTTCGGTGATAGATGCTGGATTTTGTCGCTCAATTCGTAAGGTTACGACGCCTTTCTCCGGATTATCGCTTCGCACAGCCAGTGCTCAACCTGTTCAACCGACCGCAGTATGTACAGCCCGCGTGACAATTCAGGACGTTCTGTATACGATAGAGTTCGTGGTTCTTTCATCATGCTCCCATAATATTATTTTGGGATGGGACTTTTTGTCGCGTCATAACGCCGTAATCGACTGTGCTAGGGCTGAGGTCGAATTTTGCTCACTGGATGACCAAGCGTCCGTCGACACCCAGTTTGCCGCTAAACTTGTCGTTAGCGATGACACCTACATCCCTCCATGCTCCTTTGCGTTCTTGCCAGTTTCATGCAGCGCGATATCCGACGGCACGGTCTTCTTCACACCATCTTCAATATTCGTCGCCCGAAGAGCCCTCCCCCTGCCTTTTGCTGCTCTCGATCTTGTAGAAGGGTCAACCACAATGCCAATTTATAATCATGAGTCGTCGTCTTTATCCCTACTTTGTCACGAGTGCCTTGGCCACGTCGAGACAATCAGTTCTTCCAGAATTATATCCGTCCCCGATGAGGTGCCTTCTACCTCCGTCTGTGAACTGGCTGTCGTCTCAGCGCCTGACTCAACGTCGGCAAACATATTTCAACCATTCATCGCTGCAGATTTGACATCTTCACAGCGTTCACAACCCCTCACCATTCTTGAGAGCTACCGCCACTCTTTCGACGTTGAACAAACATCTCTCGGCCGTGCCTTAGCAGTAGAACACCACATCGACACTGGGTCCCACTCACTGCTGCGACAACGACCATATCGCGTGTCCGCTACAGAACGCCGCGTCATTGCTGACCAAGTAGACGACATGCTTCGCAGAGGCGTCATTCAACCTTCACAGAGCCCATGGGCGTCTCCGGTGGTTCTCGTCAAAAAGAAAGACGGTTCTATTCGTTTCTGTGTCGATTTCCGGCGATTTAACAAGATCACGCGGAAGGATGTCTATCCACTACCGCGCATTGACGATGCTCTGGACAGTTTGCAGGGTGCCGAGTTCTTTTCCTCGTTAGACTTGCGGTCAGGCTACTGGCAGGTGCCTATGGCGGAGGCTGATCGCCCCAAAACCGCTTTTGTCACGCCAGACGGCTTATATGAATTCACCGTCATGCCCTTCGGACTTTGCAATGCACCTGCAACGTTCGAACGAATGATGGACAACATCTTGCGTGGACTTAAATGGAAGATATGCTTGTGTTACCTCGTTGATATCGTGGTCTTCGCCCCTAACTTTGACACACACTTACGTCGCCTTCAGCACGTCCTTACTTGCTTAACTAACGCCGGTTTGCAATTAAACCTCAAAAAATGTCGATTTGCCATGCGTCAACTGAACATTTTGGGCCACGTTGTTTCCAAGGAAGGCATCCTCCCGGATCCCGAGAAATTGCGAGCTGTTACGGCGTTTCCTAAACCTGCCACCATCAAAGAACTTCGAAGTTTCATCGGCGTGTGTTCGTATTTCCGGCGATTCGTCCGAAACTTCGCGTCTATTATATCACCTCTCACGCAACTTCTCAGCAGCTGTAAAGACCTCTTATCGTGGTTCCCTGCCTGCGACGAGGCTTTCACCACCCTGCGACAGCTTCTTACGACGCCACCCATTCTACGCCATTTCGATCCTGAAGCTCCAACTGAAATCCACACCGACGCCAGTGGTGTAGGCCTGGGTGCTGTGCTCGCACAGCGTAAACCGGAACATCAAGAATACGTCGTGGCATACGCTAGTCGCACACTTACCAAGGCTGAGAGCAACTACAGCGTCACAGAAAAGGAGTGCTTGGCCATTGTGTGGGCCCTTGGAAAGTTTCGCCCATATCTATATGGTCATTCTTTTGACGTCGTGACCGACCACCACGCGCTGTGCTGGCTTTCAACGTTAAAAGACCCATCTGGCCGCCTCGCTCGCTGGGCGTTGAAAATTCAAGATTACGACATACGCGTGGTTTATCGGTCAGGACGGAAGCATGCTGACGCCGACGCCCTTTCCCGTTCCCCCCTGTCCCAGAATGCCACAGCTGACTCCGCTTGCGATTCCACATTGTCATCGCTTGACTTTGACACCATTGCTTTCGAACAACGCAATGACCCGTGGACTGCGTCTCTCCTCAATCATCTCGCCGACACTTCTGAACTCCCAAAGACGCGAACGCTTCGGCGCCAAGTTCCACACTTCTCGATACGTGACACGCTTCTCTATCGACGTAACTACGCACCAGAGGGACGCAAGTGGCTGCTCGTCGTTCCACGAACCCTGAGGTCGCAGATTTGTTCCTCTTTTCACGTTGACCCACAATGTGGCGACCCAGGAGTCTTCAAGACCTACGAAAGGCTTAGACATCGCTACTACTGGCGTGGCATGTATACCTTTGTCCGCAACTTCGTCCGCTCTTGTGCCGAATGTCAGCGCCGAAAATCTCCACCACACGCCTCCACCGGTGAACTGCAGCCTTTACCATGCCCTTCCCGACCCTTTGAACGGGTTGGAATAGATATTTATGGGCCACTTCCATTGACTCCGACTGGCAACAGGTGGATAATAGTTGCTATCGACCACCTAACGCGCTATGCTGAGACCGCTGCTCTTAAAACGGCTACAGCACAGGAGGTTGCCACTTTCCTACTGCGTCATTTTGTGTTGCGTCATGGAGGCCCTCAAGAACTCCTCAGTGACCGCGGCCGCGCCTTCTTGTCCGAAGTCATTGAAAAATTGCTCGCTGACTGTGCTATTGTACATCGCACATGTACCGCTTACCACCCACAAACCAATGGGGCTACCGAGCGCTTTAATCGTACTCTCGGTGACATGCTATCCATGTATGTGACGCCTGACCACTCTAACTGGGACTTAGTTCTCCTATTCATTACATACGCCTATAATACGGCAACGCAAGCGACAACAGGCTTCTCCCCTTTTTACCTCCTCTACGGCCGTCACCCCTCCCACACCATTGACACCATTTTGCCCTATCGACCAGACGCGTCCGAGTGCCTACCGATCTTGGACGCCGCCAGACACGCAGAAGAATGCCGCCAGTTAGCTCGTCGCTTTACCTGCGATGACCAAAACAGGCAAAAAGCAATTCATGATGCCCAGACCTCAACTCCCGTTTTTCTTCCGGGATCTCTTGTATGGCTGTCAGTGCCGCATCGCACACCTGGGCTCTCTTCCAAACTTCTGCCAAAGTACGATGGGCCATATCGTATTGTAGAACAAACTTCGCCAGTAAACTACCTCATTGAGCCTCTTACGCCACCATCAGACTTGCGACGTCGCAACCGCGAGGTTGTACACGTCCAGAGGCTCAAGCAGTACCACGGTTCAACGCCGCCTGCCCAGGACTAAGTCGCCAGGATGGCTCCTTTTTTTCTCCGTGGGGCCATTGTAAAGAAGAGGAAGTACTCCGGCGCAGAGGCAGCAGCATCGAGTGTGCAGCAGCGGCTCGAGCTCGGAAATTGCGGCTGGTGCATCGCCTTCCAAGCCTTCCAAGCATCAACCCTTCTGCTTAATAAATCTCCTTTTTAATATATATATATATATATATATATATATATTTATTTATTTATTTATTTATAGCGCCCAACCGCGGTAGTATAGTGGCTAAAGTACTCGGCTGCTGATCCGCAGGTCGCGGAATCAAATCCCGATGCGGCGGCTGCATTTCCGATGGAGGCGGAAATGTTGTAGGCCCGTGTGCTCAGATTTAAGTGCACGCGAAAGAATCCTAGGTGGTCGAAATTTCCGGAGCCCTTCACTACGGGGGGAAATTTCCGGAGCCCTTCACTTCACTCATAATCGTATGGTAATTTGAAAAAAAAAATATATATATATATATATATATATATATATATATATATATATATATATATATATATAAATTTTTCACACAATTGGTTATGTGATGTGGAAGGAGGAGAACTTTGCGGGCGCTAAACGTTTACGTACCGCTTGACTCGGATAAAGGAACGAAAGTGAGCCGACAGAAGTGATGCTGACAACTTGTTCATATTTTAGAAATATATGGTATACATGGAAAAGATGCAATCCCTTGGTGCAGGCGTAAGCCAACGTGAACACATATTGGGAGAGCGCGAAAAACACGCATGAGAGTACACACTACAGGCGAAAAATTCAGCTCTGAAACGGAAGGCCAAAGCGGCCCATTGTGTATAGTCAACAGCCTGGCAAGTGCTTACACCTTGCAACAGAATATAAAAAAAACCTGTAAATATAAAATCTACAGTGAAAACGTAAAACAGTCGATAATGATAACAATCTAGCAAATATTGCCAAGGGCATGCGCGCAGGATGAAATATAGAACAACAGTGAACTGTTCAATAAACTGCTAGAATCAATTACCTAAAGCCATCTCAAAATTGCAGCTCCTTACGAAGAAAAGTCCGCGAAGACATGCTTCCGCATTTGCAACTTCTAACGATTGAGAAGGCCTCCTTTATTTTTCTTTCCATTTTTTCGTTAGATTTCTACAGAATTAGTGTACCTCTTAGGTTCGGCGTACATTCTAATCATCTACAGTGCAAATCCAGGCAAATACCATGGTAAAAAAGAAGGGGCGATTTGTATAAGGGCTATAGTCACAACTGTACTCAGTGACATTTTTCTGGCAGCTGTTGACCTTACACTTAGGGCTTTTATTGCTTCGCAAGGGGTGGTGCGAGTTATGAGGTATGTAGATGAGTACTTGGCGTTCGTTAACGCCAACAATTAGGTTTTTGATATCAAGATTCAAGCTATTATTGATAACTTTGTTCAGGCTTACGATGGTCCTACATTCACACATGAGAAGCCAGTTATTGGTAGTCTCAAAGTCCTTCACTTAAGTCTATTTTTTATGCGTAACCACGTCCAATAGATGTAGAGCCCAAGAACAAGGCGTTGCTCTCTTATGAAAGTGCACATTCTAAGCTTAGAAAAATAGCTAATCGTGTGCTTGTGTTGCCTTTCGTCACGGATTTAATCGTGCTACCTTAAGGTAAAAAAAGCCTTGCACTCAAGGAAGGACGCCTGATCACTCCCGGCTACTCATCATATGTGATTTTAGGCTAACGTGAATGGCTGCTTCAGAGCGTCAGAGGTTATATAAATGGAAGCAGGTTCATTAGTTTGTGCTAGCGCACCCAAAGAACTAAGTGGCGCAGAAACGCCGTGGGTGTGCTTGTAAGCCATAATGTGCCGACGGAGCGTATAACTAACGCAACGCAGAAAGCAAAGTACATACTGCGTCATCGCCAAGCTTTATCATTGCGTATGGTTCATTAAAATTACCTTGGAGTTTCCAAAAACAGTGAATTGAAAGCCTCTACTGCGCAGAAACTACCCAAGCGCTCCTTGTTCGGACTCTCTAATATCATGCTGCAGTACTTCACTTCAGCGCTTCTACACAATGATGCTGCCCGGCTAATGATTATGACTGCTATTCGGAGGTGTGAGAGATGTAAGGCACGGTTGTTAAAACTTGTGCATGCACGTCACTGGTGCAGTATGCAGAGCGCACGGCACATTTTGACATAGGCCGAGAGCTGGTGGGTTCGATACGCAGGCCATCTAAATAAACAAAATATTTCTTCTTTGTCATCTTATGTTGCGCACTTAAGCTACGTCAGTTCCAACATGGAAACGACTTTATCGAAGTCTTGGTGGAGTGAGGCATGTAACATTATTCTCGCATTAAAACAAAGTGAACTCGTAGATTGATTTCTTGGGACAATAACGGGGCACGTGAATTTATCCGCCACTATTTTACATACACTCTCTTTCAGGATGACCCTCCCGCTTACGACGTGGATCGCGTCACAACCAAGATTGCCCTCTTCTCCTCACAGGGAGACATGGTTGCTGATCCGGAAGACGTGTCTCTCCTCGTTGAAAGGCTCGGCTCAAACTTGCTCTTCCATTACGTGGTGGAACCAAAAGACTTCCGTCATCTAGACTTCTGCTGGGGCTACAGAGCGAACGGTATCGTGCACAACTTCATGCTAGACACTCTTGAAGAGTACTCGGGTACTAGTACTTAACCAGCGCTACCATAATTCACGAACGACGTGGACGCCAACCACTTTTGTTCAAAAAAGTTTAAATTTGTGATGTTGGAACACAGTGTTTTTTAATATCAATTTCATCATAATCAGCCTGACTATGCCCATGGCAGGTAAAAGGCCTCACACATGATCCCTACAATAAACCCAGTCTTGTGCTTCCTGCTTCCACGTTATACCTATGAACATTTTGATCTTATTGGCCCACCTAACCTTCTGTCTCTCCTTCGATTGTTTGCCTTCTCTGAGAATTCAATCTGTTACCGTTAACGAACGGCAGTTATCCCGCGTATGTTCTAGGTGCCTAGCCCCTGTTCGATTCTTGTTCTTGATTTGAACTATGATATCCTTAATCCCAGCTTGTTTTGACAGCAGCTCCGCTCTCTTTTTGTCGCTTAATCTTACACCTGTCAGTTTCCTTTCCATCGCTCACTGCGTCCCCTCAATTTAGGTTGAACGAAGTACACTACGTGGTAGAAAATACGAACAGCAAAAAGCAAAGAAGCGCAGACTATCAAACGAAGGTTTATTCATGCCGCATTTACCTTAGATATGACAACTACAAAAAAGAAGAAATAAAGGAAAATAGCACTTCAGCAATTGTCCAACAATACACACCCGAAGCACGATGCAGAATATCAGACTCATTACACACGTGTGCCATTTTCTCAATAATGAAGCTCCCAGGTGGTCTAAATTTCCGGAGCCCTCCACTACGGCGTCTCTCATAATCATATAGTGGTTTTAGGACGTTAAACCCCACATATCAATCAATCAATCAATCAATCAATCAATAATGAAGCTCTTTTTCTAAGAGGGTCATTGATGGTTTGCTCAAGCAGTTGTCATAATGCTGAGCCATTCATTCTGCTTCAATAATTATGCGAAAATGGTCATCTTTGTGCCTATGCAATACAACTGCATCTTTGCGTGAGCGAATCATCAGT
Organism: Rhipicephalus annulatus; assembly: GCA_013436015.1. NCBI lineage: Eukaryota > Metazoa > Arthropoda > Arachnida > Ixodida > Ixodidae > Rhipicephalus > Rhipicephalus annulatus. The sequence goes on along the minus strand of WOVY01009490.1, from coordinate 59,895 downwards.
TGCCCTTCAAGATAAAAAGCTTCATTATCTAGAAAATGACGCACGTGTGTAGTGAATCTCATATTCTGCTTTGTGCTTCGGGAGTGAGAAGTTTGACAGCTATTGAAATGCTACTTTCTTTTCTTTCATTTTTTTCTTCGTTGTCATATATATATGCAATGCGGGATGAATAAACCTTCAGTTCATAGTCGGCACTTGTCACTGTTTTTTTGCCGTCCACGTTTTCTACCACACAGTATAGGATAATGTACCACTAACTTGCCAAATCGACCACTTTGTTTGAGTTGAACCGTTTTGTAAGTCTCTAAGTTTCCGCTACATACGCAAGCACTGGCAGATGCAGCTGTTATATTCCGTCATCTTGAGGGTTAGTGACAGATTAACGTTCATGATTTAGAAATGCTTGCCGAATATGATCTACCCTAATCCTTCTTCTTCTACTTATTTCTAACTCATGTATAGGCTGCACGTTTCCTACTGGTCTCAAGTAGACACAGTCATTTACAACAACCAGCGCCTCTCCACCTTTGTTGTATATCATTTCTTTGTTTCACTTGCACTAGAAAAAGTAGCTGCGACAGAGACACATCAGCAAAACTCCAATCCTATTGTTTGATTAGACATAAACGAAATACTGAACCGCTATCAATAATTGGCTGCCCAAACGCGTAATTGACTGCAAAAGATGTCGAAACACGATAGCCTCCTGTTTTGAGGAGATCGATGGATTGATCGTTCGGCGGCTAACGCCTCCAAGCCGTATTACTTAGTGAACCAAAAACTAAATTTATTTTTTTCCTTTATATAGTGAGGTTGAGGACACGTACTTTGCAGTGAAGGGTTTATTTTTACTCGTGCCTGGACTTTAGCCACAAATCAAATAACCTCCTTCTAGTTATTTCTACCAGCTTAAAGTCTGTTCTGCCCTCCCTGTCCCTAAGCCCCAGTGCTTTGAAAAGCTTTGTGCCATCATCCTGAACTATTGGATACTGCCCTTTATAGAACATTATCAAGTGTTCGGCAGTTTACTCCTTCTCTCCACATGCACAGCATACCATGTCTACCCTTTCGTATTTGCCCCGATAAGTCTTGGTCCGCAATACTCCCGTCCTGGCCCCAAACAGTAGAGAAGTGTGTTTAGAAAAAGTGGATAACGATTTAGAGTACCAGGAGTATTATCATAGATTCTTTCCTTGGCAATTTCCTGCTTAAAAGATTGATAGATTTCTAGTGCGGAAATATTAATCATGCATATTCTCCACATATTGATCTCAGCTTCTTTCACCTTCTTCTTACCTAATAGTTCTTTTTGGTTTGGCCCCCTTCTGTTTTTTAAGTATTCACCAGTCAATTTTCTGGTTCGCTTCCTCTGTTTTTTATCGACATTCTTCATGTACAAGAAGCTGAATACCTTCCGAGCCCAATCCTCCTCTCCCATTTCTCTCAATCGCTTCTCAAATTTTATCTGGCGGCTAGCTTCCCTGCCCTCGAATGATGTCCATCCCATATCACCTTGTACTCCCTGATTTGGTGTATTCCCGTGTGCTTTTAAGGCAAGCCTACTTATTCCACGTTGCTTATTTTCTAATCATGCTTGAACTTCTGATCTCGTGCACAAGACCGCATTGCCGAACGTCAGACCAGGGACCACGACCCCTTTCCTTATTACTCTCAGAACATTATACCTATTGTAATTCCACAGCGCCCTGTTTTTTATCACCGCTGCATTCCTGTTACGTTTTGTCTTCACGTATATTTCATGTTCCCATAGTTACTATCTGTTATCTCTAGCGTGACCTTCTCTATTCTAAGCTCACTACCTTCATTATCATTAAAAAGCACGACTGCTGCTTTTTCTTTACTGAATCTGAAATCTAATCTATCTTCCTCATTACCGCAGATGTCCATCAAAATTTGCAAATCTTCCTTGTTGTCGGCCATTAGCACTATATCATCTGCGAACATCAATGCTGGTAGTGCCTGTTCAATGCTGCGTGAGATAGGGTGCCATCTGGCAGTGATGTCAAGAAACAAAAAGTGTTTTTAGCTCGTAGAGGCACTGGTTGGTGGCAGCACCTAGTCAGTTTACTTGAAGACCTTCGATTTTTTAGCGAAGCGTACTAAACACCCACTTTTTCGTTCGTGGCGTCACATTATCGGCGTAGCGTAATTACACCTGAGTTTTCACAATTATGTATCCAGGTATTTTCTAGATAAAAAGACACACTGACTAATACATGCGAATTGCCCCGCCGAGGTGGTCTAGTGGCTAAGGTACCCAGCTGTTGACCCGCAGGTCATGGGAGTGAGTCCCGGCTGTGGAGGCTGCGATTCCGATGAAGGCGGAAATGCTGTAGGCCCATGTGCTCAGATTTTAGGGGCACGTTAAGAACCCCAGGCGGTTGAAATTTCCGGAGTCCTCCACTACGGCGTCTATCATAACCATATGGTGGTTTTGGGACGTTAAACCCGACATATAAATCAAACACTTACTCATTTATGTTGCATGTAATCTATTTTTTTTTGACTGCCAGTGTTCGCCAATACCAGGACAAAATTGCAGGGGAAGGGGGCTTTGAGCATGGACCCAAACGTATTGAACAGACACCAACAAAAAGAAAGACAAGTTTTTGCGATGAAGTATTGAAAGAATGAATGTGGTCTTTAAAAATATCCAGCCACTATACAAGTAGCTACAGATGCACGCAGGCCCATGAGAGTGGTGCCTGCTTCGTGAGGAAGCGACTGCCTCGGTCTCTTTCGGTACGACGGAGATGCTGCTGCCACTAACTGCTACTGCAATGCGAATCCCCCCTCGTGCCACAGTAGACCTGTGCGTCAGTGTTTCTACATCCGGCGGTGACGCGTCAACAACGAGGAGTAAGGGGTTAATTTTATGATTCAAGAGCTGCTTCGGAGCAAAGCTTGTTCATTGAATTTACAAAAGCACTTTGTTTACTCAAAAGAGCTATGCAGTGACTTTAGTAGCAACATGTCATAATGTTAAAAAGAACTCAGGCTTGCAAGTGACTTCTTCATCCGATCTCGTGAAACTGCAAAATGCTGGTGAACGAGGATAAGACCATACCAAAAAAAAAACGGTATTTGTGCAGATTGTATACAACTCCTTTAATTCTTTCAATGCCAGTGTAAACGCGTTCTTTTGAAAGGGAGCCGTCAGTTCGCCTGAGTTCAGGTCCTAATGCGACGCTTAAGAGAAGTGATGCCTGCGTCGCGCGTGTTTCGGAGCTCTCCCCCCCCCCCCCCCCCCGAAGATGTGATAAACACATTTCCCACTACAATAACATACATCGGTGAGATTTGTTCCTCCCTGCTTCTTCCTTGTTTAAAGCAACGCTGCGCGCGCCACCTCACAGTGCAGCCCATACTGTATTGCCTTGCAGTGACGCTTCACCATTGGCAGCCCGCTTAGCGCCACGAACGGTGACACGCTATCTCAAAGCACCATACATTTTACACAGCCAGCGTGTTCGACAGTATTGTGAACACAAGGAATACAATATGCTGCCATGTGGTTCTGTACACAACTAAAAAAAATGATTCATGATTTCTGCCGTGAGGCACTGAATGAGGAGTTCCCTCCTCCACCACCGCAAAGTATACGCGAAGGCCAGGCGATCAGCGAGAGCAGAAAACGGCTAGAGCAGACTTTGGTGAACAACTGGATGGGGCGCATTCGGCTAGCTTAGATAAAATAGAGACGTGGGTCGCATCAGTGGTCACACGATGAAGCGGAGAGATCATAACACGTAAAACGGTACAAGAGCCGTTTGAGAAATCTCTGCATGTCGAGATCGAACCCAGGAGACACGATGCGCCTAATCATTCACCCGCTTCCGATTACGCAGGGACCCATACAAGGTTGTAGTGTCGTGATCACGGTGCAGACAGTTCTGTTGAAGCATCTTTGCCGAAGAAGTGGCCATGCTATAATTAGCCAAATTCATTAGAACTTGAATAGAGTTGATTATGCTCTAGCACAAGTGCTTGTGATGTGAGGGCCAGGGCGATGGCGGCTTCTTCCACCTGTCAAGTGGAAGTGACTTCAATAGAGGGAGTGCTTCAGATTCTTCTCTCTCCGACTAGACTCAATATGTACAACTGTTCATTCTGTTCTGCTAAATCTACGTAGACTGCAGTTTTGTCGTTATGATGCGCCCTTCATGTCTATTTTCCTAGGTGAGAAGCTGATTTCTTATAAAAAGGTGACACACTCGCACAAGAGTGAGTGGAGGATTTACTATCCGCCATATCACGACCCCACTTCAGTGCAGGCCAATAATATACGCCGCCGACAAACGCGTGCTTTCCCCAGTCCTCAAAAATTGCCTTATCACTAACAAAGATTTCGAACGAAGCTGTAGAAAAAAGATAGATCCCACGTACAGTGGGAATCGATAATATGCAAAGCACGAATGAGAAATGCCGATATGTCACTTTAAAATTAGCACAACGTTACGAGGTCAAGGTAAATGATGCCGTACAGAACTTCCGTGTCACGATTATCATGTTTGGATGTGTCGCTTACCTTCATCTATGCACTTCACGTGATACCAAATTTAGTATATGTGGAGATAGCGAAACGGCCGGTGGCACGTTATGAGAGTGGTATGTCGTCATGCTCTTACACGACACACGTATCAGAATTATCATGTTTGCACCAGTCATGTATTTAGTCAATTATTGACATCACGTAACACCAGACTTGGTATATGAAGAGCTACCAAAACGGCCACGAGCACATCATGAAGGGCCCAGGATACTCCAATGTAGCATTGACGCGCGCGCACGCTGGGCACAGTGACGCTACGTTAGCAAAAAGCGAGCACTGGTGGCAGGTGCGACCAGCGTCCGTAGACGTAGCCCGACGGCACCGGTGCAAAATGCGATATGCAACACTGTCGAAATTTGGGCTTGTTGGTGCATTGTGACGACGGAAAATAGCGCAAAGAAACGGGGACACAAGACGAGGACACACGGCACAGGCGCTAAACCGCGCCTGTGCCGTGTGTCCTCGTCTTGTGTCCCCGTTTCTTTGCGCTATTTTCTGTCGTCGCGATATGCAACATTTAGCGCTGATGCGTTACCCAGACAACACTGCGTCTACCTCTTTTCATGACAGAAGGACGCCAGACGCACTGAAACGCACATGCGTCAAAGCAACGCAGCGTGACGCGTGCCTTCGAGTATATGGCAGAACCGGCGACTGTCGTGGAAACGCCGGCGTGAAGCCGCGTTCACACTGAGCATTCCGGCCGCCGAAAGTGCTCCGAATTCGGTTCGGCGGCGGCGAGATCTGCCGAAAGGACCCTCTCCGCGCCGATCGATCTCGGACCGATTTTTGCGGCGTCTGCCGCCGAATCGGTCACCACGGACCACTAGGAGCGCTAGACAAGGAATTTTGAAAATTGGCGGCCAAACCCTACTCACTTGTTATGCTGCAGTGCACGTAACTGAATGTTGAAACCAACGGGAGTTTAACCTACTCTGGACCTACTTCGCCTCCGTATTTCGTGAAAGAGGTGACTGAGCTTGCTGTTGGCGTGACCGAGCTTGTTGCGGTCTTGCAAAGCAAAACGAATTCACCAACGCCGTTGGCGTCGGTGGTTTTTGTGCTCTTCGTGCACTAAAAGACAGCCACTTGCCAGCAGAGCAAGCAGTACTGTCTTTTTTTTGCTTCTTGCGTACGAGAATCGTCGAAGTATACACCACCGGATAGCGTAGTAGCGTTTGCAAGCCGCGACAAAAACCGGGTGACAGCGCATCCATCCCGCGTTCGCCCCGTAGTAGATGACATATTCGGCGGCGCGGAGCGCGTCCAGTGCGAACAGCGCTTTATTTCGGCGGCAGGGAAATTTCGGTCGCTGTAGAAAGCGGATGTTTCAGTGTAAACTAGGCATGACGCGACGAAATAAACGCTGGTGAGCAGGCGCACCGCTTCACGTCAAAATGAATTGGTGCCTTGATTGTGACATGTAGTCATATCCTCAAATGACACGCATCCACTGATTATCATGTTTGTACCAGTCACATACCTTCGTCATCCATTGGGTCACGTAATACCAAGTTTGGCATATGTGAAGCTAGCGAAACGGCCGCGAGTGCATCATCAGTGTGGCACGTACACTCCAACTAAAGGGAGCGAGAATGGCGAAAAGGGCTCCGTTTCTCCTTCGGCGTAGTAACTATCTCCCTTTCGGGCGCTTTGCCCATCGTGCCCTCTCGCGGCAAGGACCAAAACAGCCATGTTTCTCCCTCAGTTTCTCCTTAATCACGGAGTCTTGCCCGTGCGCATCCGCATGCGAGCCTAGCCGGCCGCGGCCAGTCGCGAGCGATTACTTTTAACTAAGATTGATGCGAGAAATGCAAGAGTGACGTTTATACTTTTCTTTTATTAAAGTACAGTAAAGCCTCTAATTTTTTTTTTCATCACAAGGCACTCGCACGATGCGCCGCGCACTTCCGCGTTTGTCTCGTGTTGATTCATGCTAACAATTTGTCACGAATACAATTAGCTCTGCTTCCCAAACGGTCTTGCTTTATTGATTACATTAGACTGTACACAATTGATTGATTGATATGTAAAGTTTGACGTCCCAAAACCACCATATGATTATGAGAGACGCTAAAGAGGAGGGCTCCGGAAATTTCGACCACCTGGGGTTCTTTAAAATGCACCCAAATCTGAGCACACGGGCTTACAACATTTCCGCCTCCATCGGAGATGCCGCCGCCGCCGCCGGGATTTCATCCCGCGAACTGTGGGTCAGCAGCCGAGTACCTTAGCCAACAGACCACTGCGGCGGGATATAGACTATACACAAATAATATTTTTTTCGGTGTCGACATACTTGGCAAGCATACGCATATTCAGTTTCGCAAGGCACCAATAGCACTCTTGAATTACACGAGGCGCATAAAAAGCATCACAGTTAATTTTTCAACATTATAGGAAACCTGATACCACTGTACAGTCCATGCGTGAAAGCACAATCTTATGAATTGAGTTATACGTGCTGCTACCGCCATATGGATATTCTTTGCATTTTCCCCCCATTCGAATATGGCCACCATGGCCGGAAGTCGAACCTGCGTCCTCCAGCATAGTTACAATTTACCCCATGAGGCTTTGCTACCACTGCAGGTGAAAGCAAAAAGAAAAACAGGCTGGGAAGTTTCACCGAGCGTTTATTTACCAGACTGAATTACAACCATCAGAAACATTTTAAACATTATCATAACTTCACTTTTTAAAAGTAAACCAATGACTTCCGCATGCGTTTCAAATTGCCCATGCCCGTACTGAGAGGTAGGACGGAATTATGCCCGCGCGCAGTGTTCATTTCTCGTCCATAATTCTCCTTTGTCGTGAGAAACTCAACACAAAATGCACTTCTAGTAACAGCTGTGCACAGCAGGTAAGTACTAACACATCCTCACCTTTGTAAAAAGAGTATATCAAATCTAGAGTAATAGTAACCATGACAGCCACAGCGCTAACATCACAAATATGGCACGCACAATGACTCCAAGTTAACATCCGAGACGAATCGCGAGAGGCACCTGAAGCAGAAAAGTACGCAGACACAGCATTCTATAACGTTCTAGCAAATTTGTGCACTGCAGCGCTAGTTCTCCCCCTCAAGTAATCGAGCTGTCGCGACGCCAACAGCCACTGCTATCGCTCATGAAAGGATAGCGTCGGGTGCGAGGTCATCTCTTATTTCTCTCACAAGACCCGTGTTGTAACGTTTGTACACATTGCTGAAATGGTCGTTACCGCAACAAAAACATTGTCATTGAAGGGCTAACGGTGTACTGTATCCATGGTTAGCGGTCACATTTGTGCATTGAACGTTAAAAGAATATAGGTGAACGTTAACATAAAACGACTTAACGAGGTCGAAGCGACCACAGAACAACTACCACGACGAAAACGAAGTTTGGCCTGCATGCTGCGCTCTCTCCAAGTAAGAAGTGGAAGAATAAAAAAAATGGCAGCATATCCACGGAGTGAATGATGGAGAGTGGGGCGAAGCATTCGTCCGTCCATGCGTCCGTCTGTGTGACCGTCCATGCTTCTGTTTGTGCGCCCGTCCCTGCGTTCTTTCATGCATCCGCCCCTGCGTCCGTGCATGCATCCGTGCATGCGTCCATCCATGCATCTGTTTGTGTGTCCGTTCGTTCATCTATTCAACACTCCAAGTCCCACCATCTCGCATCTTTTTATCATATATTCCCCATATAGAAGCACCGCCATCCAGCAGACATTCCAAGGACTAAACGAGAGGTGGCACACGCACACTTTCTTACGGCCTGCGCTTTGGGTCCACTTCCCACCTTTAACCACCTCGAGTTCATGGTATATTTTAGTTCACTGTATTCATGGCACTGCGACCAAACGCTCGCTAAACCTTTCGAAAACCAAGGGGGTTACGCCTAGCGAGTATAACGTAGCAACCTTTCCCTGTCAGATAGGGCACAATTTACATGCCAATGGCTGCTAATGAGAAATGAGAGACAGGAGAATTCGGCTTTTACTTTCTTACGGCTCTCGCTTCGTATGTACTTCTCATTTTTAACCACCTTGAGTTCATTCATGGTATATACAAGTTCAATGTATTCATGGCACTGCGACTCAACGCTCGCTAAACCTTTCTAAAGCTAAGGAGGTTACACCTAGCGAGTATAATGTAGCATCCCTTTCTTGTTCGATAGTGCTCAATGTACATGCCAATGGCTGCTAATGTGGATCGCAGCGTGCGCGTTGACTAAAAGCCGAATGCTCAAGTCTCTCATTTCCTATTCGCAGCCATTGGCATGTACATTGAGCACTATTTTTATTGTTAAACAACGCACAGAAGAAATCTCTCATTGGCACCACATTGGGGGTCAAGTGTTATACCTATTTCGGGTATGTGCCACTGGTGGTTACATACGAGGGACGCCCAAGCCACGCCATAAGGAGCTTCGCCCCTAAAAAGACGTGACCTCCGAAATTGCATACGCGCGGCAAGCGTTTGCGTTCTTGGAGACTTCAAGAAAAAAAATAACTGTGGCACTGGTCTAGAGATGGCGCAGCGTTCAGAAAGCCGTCGGTATTCTATGCATGGCTTGGGGTAATGGTTTTCGAGGAAACCTGGTAAGCTGATCATTGTGCAACCATTGAACAACTTACGTTTTTTGAAGAATGAGATACAACATATTTACGTGTGTACTTGTTGCGGTATGGCCATAAAACGTAAAAAAAAAGTTGACCAAACTTTACTTGTAACTTGTGATATTATGATCAGTCGAAATTTATTGCTATATCAGCGTGTGCGCTTTCGTAGTAGGGTGTGAGTCAACACATCCAAGCGTGTGCTGATGTGGAGGATGGTTGATTGTATTCTTGTTCATTAAGGTCACTCTATATGCGCATCATTTATATTATGCGGGCATGTGTAGCTATATGCATTGCATCAACGTATAGGCGTCCGGTGTCAGTGAGTAATCCATGAATGGACTAAGACGCCAACTATCTCCAAGGAAGCCGTGTTGGTGGTGGGTATGACAACGTACGTCGCCGCAGGCACCAGTTTTTTAATACTGTTCAGTCCCTTTAGATGCCGCCAGCTACCGCCTACTTCACGGTTGTGACGCTCTCACACTACCAGCTACTTATATAACGTTGAACATCCATCTATCAAAACTGTACTACAGAGTCGGAATGGTTTGGCTGCAATCTAGTCTACGGTTTGGAGGTACATCTCGCGACCTGTGGCCCCGTAAACGTGGGGATAATGTTGGCACACTATGTGAATCTGCGAGAAAAAAATACAAGCCTAGATCGGGTGAGGACCCTGCAGTAGCTGTGTCTTTCAAAGTTCACGTCGCCTCGCTGGCCGAACGAAACGTACTAGCTCCGTCGTTCTCTTTCGTGGTGTTTCATCACCACAGGTTCGTCTGCTTGTTTTTATAACCATTTTGTTTGATATCAAGCTCAGCGGGACCGTTTTTTGTAACTGTCAGTGCCGTGTACTCCTTAGCAGTCGAGAATCGATGCATTTGCTAAGCCTACTCGCTTCGCTAACCTGGGGTCGAAAATCTTAATTTTTATAAGAAAGAACACGTTTCTCCGTGGCGAAAAGAGCAACGTTTCTCTATTTAAAGACGAACATTGGGGACATCACCGTTTCTCCCTATGTTAACAGAACATCACTCCGTTTTTTGAGAGACTAGCCATGTTGTTACGTGACACACATATGTCGTGATTATCATGTTTGAAGATGTCGTTTACTTTCGTTGTCCGTTCGCGTCGCGTAATACTGAGTTGGATACATGTGAAGCTAGTGAAACAGCCGCGAACGCATCATGAGCGTAGCATGTGGTCATGTCGTTACATGACACGCATCCTATGATGATTATGTTTGCATCATTCACATACCTTCGTCATCCATTGGCGTCACAACATTTCCGCCCCATTGGCGTCACGTAAAACTACCTTTGGCATATGTGAAGCTTGCGAAACGGCCATGAGCGCATCATCAATGTGGCATGTAGCCATGTTGTTACAAGACACGCATGTCGTAATTATCATGTTTGGACTTGTTATTTACCTATGTCGTCCGGTCACGTCACGTAATACTGAGTCTGGTACATGCGAAGCTAGTGAAACGACTTCGAGCGCATCATGAGTGTAGGTTGTAGTCATGTTGTTACATTGCACGCATCTCATATTTATCATTTATGCACCAGTAACATACATTCGTCCTCCATTGGCGTCACGTAGTACCAAGTTTGGCATATGTGAAGCTAGCGAAACAGCCGATAGCGCATTATCAGTGTGACATGTATTCAGTTGATGACACGCACGTCCATATATTTATGTTACACTCTAAGGCAAAATTACCCGAAAAAGGAGTAACGTGGCCTAATATGTGCGTGCGAAGAATGGATAGACTGTTGAGAAGCAACCACAGAGGGAAGCGCGCCGCGCGCAAACCGCTTAGTCTCCAAACACCCTTCAAATGGATGAACCGCCCGGTGAATGCAGGCAGCGCGAAAAGCGTTGCCAAGGTGACTAGCCGTCCTTCTCTTCTTCTGCTGGCTCAGTCTTTCCCCGTATTTTGCTAGCGATGGTTCGCGTTGCGTCGCGCTGGGAGTGCTCGACCACAGCCGCCTGAATTCGACGATCTAGGCATTACGACGTGGTGCTTGCGTGTACGCTTGGATGAGCGTAGGCTGCTGCTTTTACGTTTCACTGCACACATGAAGTCTGGAGCAAGTTGCGACACGTCACCACGCCGCACTGTATATCTTTGGCTTCAATATAGTCATGACCAACACACGACAGCAACAGTTGGGTAGGCCAATATGGCGGCTGAGAAGACAGCAAGCCTATTAGAATATACTTCAGTCCGACTCAGAGCAGAAATTAGCGCTGGATTTTTAAGCAAGTAGGTAATCATTCTTTATGCTACTCTACTTGTCGCGTGTGCGATACGGATCACGCTTGCCGGCAACGGGCTCGGTCTTGTTGTATATCGCACGCACGAAATGCATCGTGAAGGTAAGCTTCGGCGTGTGCAGTTCGTCTGTGCTTAGCGACCGCCTGGAAATTGGCCGCCATTGCCGTCGTCCTCCCGTAGGCTCTCTCATCAAGTGCTCGCATGTCTTTGTCGCCGCGATGAGCTCCGGGCTGATGATATTGAGCTGAGGCCTCGTCACAGAACACCAACCAGCTTAGAGAACGGAAACTGTACCTTTGGGCTGTTGTATCAAAATGACACGCAAATATGTATCGGTGACGTACTGAACTGGAATACTGCGAGGCGTGCTGGCGCTCGTAGTACTATCATCATCAATAAACAGACGTATTTTTTTGGCTGTAGGTGGGGGAGGGGCGCGTCTGGTTCGCGCTGCTCGCTTTCTCTGTTTTTTTGTCGCTGCTAAATTGCGTTTCGCGTCGGTAACTATCGCCAGGTTACCTAGCTGGCCTCGACTGGCAAAAACAACGTGAATCAAGTAAGGTTTGCATCGTTTATTGCGAGTGTCACAGCCGGCACAATCAATGTATACGGTCTGGTCCGAACAAAAAAAGTCACTCATACATATCGAAAGCTTTCAACCCATGTGTAAACACTTTTGAAAGCTAACAAGGATATGCATATAACGGAACATCGAGTTCGCTGAATGAACGTCACTCTCATTGTGTTGCTGCGCTTGAGTTTAATAGCGTGGCTTCAGGACAAGGGTGCGATTCTGCCGTCAGACGCGGCGCTTGCCCCGTAGTGTTGATCTCGAAGCGAAGTGAATGCATGATGTGGAATCGGGAAGGAAATTAGCACATTGCCGATAGATAGCTGGCGCAGTGAGAGCAATGTTGTTTGGCAAACTTTGTTAAATAAGCAATGACGGATGCGTGCATTTCTGAATCTTTTTGCTCTGCAATGCTACATTGAGTACTTCACAATTGTGCAATGTCGCGTCATGTCGAGAGGGTGGGCACTAGTTTTAATTCTCAGCCGTGAGCCCATGTCATAGGTATTATGCATTTAGAGTATGGGCCTAAAATATTTCAGACTTGCTACATTTATTGTTAGAATTAAGTTACCAAGCTTCCAACTTTTAAGGGTCAGTTTAGTTCACCTCCACCAATTGGAACTAGTTCACAGCTGTGCATGATAAGTTCAGAACTTGTGCAGCACGAGTTCAGCAGTGCGGCATCAAAAGTGAATGACAAGGTGCCAACAAGGTGGAATCCTTATTTTGTTCGCTTAATTTAAAGATGTACAAACATTTTCGCAATACGCGCTACACCTATAGAGGTGGGTACAGTAATCACGTCTAATACTATGTTGTTTGTTAAGCTGTGTGTGCGGCTGCACCATACCAGCGCCGTCAGAGCAGAAGGTACAGGAAAGTCATGAACTAGTTTCGGTGCTGTACCACTCCTGCGCTTTTTGACATTAATTGCACGATTTAGAAAACCCCATTGCTGCGCCACTGCAATGAATGGCTAGGTGCAGCACTTTGTAAAATCAATCATGTGGTGCAGGCCGATCGAACAAACCCTTAAGCACAAAAGCTCCTTAGCGTTTCACCCCCATCGAAATCTGACCACTGTGGCTGTTATCAAACAGTGTGTTGTTGATCTCAGCAGTGCTACACAATCTAACTAATAGTGTTACAGTTTCAACGTTATTGAAGTGTAGATTCCATGCCATGGTAGACAGCCAATGTTCGTGGCTAATCTAAAGCACCGTAAATCATTCACAAATACAGCATTACACGTGTGAAGTTCAAGATGACCTGTTGTAGTGGACATTCAGATGGTTCAACGGGCTTCCAGAGTGGACATTCATGGGTAGTCCTCCTGTCGTTGCATGGCAGTCTGGAAAAACAAGTAACATCACCAGATATCATTGCTAGAAGTCAGCGCATAACCAATGCATAAACTTTTCCAAAGTAAACAAATAAACTCAGTTATTAGTATTTATTAGTATTATCAGCAAAGCAGTATTTTATACATATATGTTGTGGTACATCATAACACGTGTATCACGCAGGGCTGCTTCTTCACAAGGCATGTCATGTAGCAGGTTCCTTGCCCATTGTACACAGCTGCTTCCATGTCAGGTGGGCCAGGAAGCTGTGGCAGAAAAAGAAATATTGCTAATTTATGTAACGCTTTCTTTGTCACACTATAGCGAAACCAGACCCATATTTGTGTGATGTTTCTCAAACGCGACTGCGGTAAACTATTAACTAGTAGGGTTTTCGCACTAATATATGGGCTAGCTACGAAGACACATGCGAGGCGACCGTGATTTATTTGCCTTCTTTCATCGCAGCGACCTGGTTGTTGTTATCTAGTAAGAGAATATGAGAATTAACAATTGAGTCAGCGACTCGTTCCCACGCATAGCCACGCTGCAAGTAACGCACGTTTTTCCCGTTACACATTGAGACGTTAAACAATTTTAAAATTTAACATTGCAATACGCTGCCACCATGTAACGCCTTTGCAGCCATTGGCAAAAAAAAACTACATATGTTGAAATTAACCAACTAGCCCTGCAAGCAACCGTCCTTGAAAAGTGTAGTGTTTTGTACTCACTGGCTTGAGCTTGCAACAGGTGTTCATCCGATAAAAGCTTCAACGGTCGCTTCGTTTCCCGGAAGTCACTTGAATTCTCTTCACGAAAGCATTTGAACGAGTCAAAATAAACAGAACGAGAAAGAATGTGCCGGTCGGCAGAGGCTCGAAACAGTCACAGCGAAACGAAACACCGAAACATACACATCTGGACGTACGGCTAGCCGTCGTTACCTGCCGTCGCAACCGTTGGCTGCCGCAAACTTTGAAATTGAGAATGATGTCAATAGGCTGCTGCTGACCTCGAGTCAACTGGAGCAAATAACTATTACAAAAATTAATGACGCAGCACCTGTTTAATAAAAAGCACTTGCTAAAATAAGAAGTTGTTTTTATGTGTAGCAGTACGCAAAGATGTAGTATTTGATTATTTGATTAGAAAGTGCAATAGCGCAAGTGGCGAGAGATGTTAGTAAATCCACTCTGGGTGTTTGAAACAAAAATGCGTTATGGTTGACTTTTTTGCCCCCTACAGTTGATCACTTGAACTTGAGAGTTTCCGGAGCCTGGCCTCATTGCTGTGTTGGGAGTCGTCGCAAACATGTTGTGGGTTCTCGTAAAGAGCTTGTTTGTAGTATGTCGCGCGCTGTAAGTGCACCAGCACGAGCTGGCGGGGCTTTCACTAGCGTCGGAACTGACTGAAAATTGGTCGCCATTACAGTTGGCTTTCCCGTAAGTCGGTCGCAAGCAGCTCGGCGCCGTCCGTTGGCCGCTGCGGTGGACTTGCGTTTGCGCGCTGTATTAGCAGGAGTTCGTGGAAAAGGGCCGCATTACTGTCTATTTCTTTGGCGCTAGCTCCAAACCAGCTCGGCGCTATTCGTGGCGGTGGCCAAGGGTACACTCGCTCTCCTGTTCGAAGTTCACTGGCTGTAGACACTCCACGTGCAGCGCCGTGTTTGTTCTCGTGTTCGCTTGCTCGAGCTGAACGACGTCGCTCGCTTAGGACTCGCAGACTCCTAAGCTCCTAAGCTGTTGCGCAACAACTCCTAAGCTGTTGCGCTACGGGGTTCGAAATGAGTCTCTGACGATGTGTGACATCGCGGTGAAATCATTAGCATGTCATATATTACGTATGTTTTCATTTCACCTTGCACGTATTTCTCATGTGCATTTCTATTCATCCTCTGTCACGTGTGACTCACTATTTTACACACTTATTGTGCAGCCGTAGGCTACCACGGTGCAGAAGACTGTGTGCGCTGGCGTCTGCGATGCCTGTCGTTCATCTCTTTCGTCAGAGCAGCTTCAGACGGACTGTGCGAGATGTGAAGGTAAAGTTATTTGTGTGTCATATTTTCACGCTGTTTTTTATATTAACGTGCACGTACTTGTCATACGCGTGCATCTTCGTCTTCTTTCACGTGTGTCTAACTATTTTTGCTATGTTATTGGACGTGCAGCCGTGGGAACACAACAGGCAGAAGGCTGCGTGCGCTGGCGTCTGCACTGCCTGTCATCTATCGCTTCCGTCGGAGGAGCTCCACAAGGAGTGAACAATATTCGACAATGAGACTGGACTTGTAGACTTCACTACGAATTCACTTAAAAGAATGGAGAAACATCATGTGTATGTACAAAAATAAAAGATTTTAATGTCTTATTTTTGTCTTTCGTTGTTGCCATGACCGCGAAAGCAGTTACACATAGGTGGCTAACTACATTTTCGCGTGTTCTTTTCTGCGCAATTTGTTGCTCACTGCGCAGAAAAACAGGCGAAAAAGTGTTAGGCCTGGCAGAAGATACACAAAAAACAGTGTTTGAACTGGGGACAATAAGTTTATCCAGTTGGAGTATTTGAGTAGATCAACCGTTCGTCCGGCGAGGTGCAACTGTGAGGACTAACGGTTGCCCGGTAAGGTGTATATGTGGAAATGAACAGTTGCCCTATAAGGTGCAAATGTGAAGACTATATTGTCACGCGCTAAGAGCTCGAAGGAACGTATAAAGGGACGCGACTATCCAAAATCTCAGAGACAAAGAAGGACGTCTCCGCTGGCACGGGTTGCTCGTCTTCGTCTTCCTCGTTCACCGGCACAGAACTGACCCACTGTTCACTTGCACAGAACACCAGGTGGCATTACTCCTCCTCCTAAGAGAACATCGAGCCGATGCTCAAACAAAAGTGTGCACAGCAGTGGGTCGAAGTAGGTAACACAAAAAAACATTAAACAAATTAGTACACGAGAGAAAATACGTCCTGGGCCCGGCAATCAGAAATAAACGGCATTCACTGTGTACATGAAGAGTTCACTGACACAAGAATAAATTCGTATCACCGCGTAAAGTATGGTTTTAGGCGGACTACGTGTACAGTCTCTGGGCGTGGTAACCTGCGCTGGGATGATGGTGAGCCTCCGTCTGGAACCACTTCGTAGTTCACGTCGCTCACGCGTCTGAGTACTTTGTAAGGTCCAAAGTACTTCCTCAAGAGTTTCTCACTGAGACCTCGCCGCCTAATGGGTGTCCAAACCCAAACTTGGTCACCAGGTTCATAATTAACTTCTCGATGGTGGATGTTGTACCGCCGTGCATCTGCGCACTGTTGAGTTCGGAAGTGCACACGGGCCAGTTGACGTGCTTCCTCAGCTCGCTGAATGTACTCATTGATGTCGGGGGCTAATTGGTCGAGCTTGTCGATGCCCTCATACGGAATCATGGCGTCCAGCATAGTTCGAACATCTCGACCATAAACGAGTCGGAATGGCGTGAAGCGTGTAGTTACCTGCGTTGCAGTGTTATACGCAAATGTTACGTACGGCAGGATGTCGTCCCACGTTTTGTGCTGCACATCCACGTACATAGAGATCATGTCAGCTAGCGTTTTGTTTAGCCTTTCTGTTAAACCATTACTCTGAGGCTGATACGCAGTGGTCTTTCGATGGGTTGTGTAACTCAACCTGAAGATATCATCCAAGAGTTTCGCTGTGAATGATGTCCCTCGATCAGTGATGACATATGACGGGGCGCCATGCCGTCGCACAATTTGATGCATAAAAAAACTGGCAACTTCAGATGCGGTCCCTCGTGGCAACGCCTTGGTCTCAGCGTAACGCGTCAAATAATCGGTTGCGACAATAATTCCCTTGTTGCCAGAAGAAGACAAAGGAAACGGGCCTAGGAGGTCCATCCCCACTTGTTCAAACGGTGTACGTGGTGGATCGATCGATTGTAGATGACCTGGAGGCTTTAAATGTGGCGTCTTGCTACGCTGGCATTCACGGCATCCCTTCACGTAGCGTCTGTTACAGGCAGACATTTTAGGCCAGTAGTGGAGTTGTCGCACCCGATCCATAGTTCTCGAGCAGCCCTGATGGCCAGATGTGGGCTCGTCGTGGCAAGCTAATAAGACGTCATCGCGGAGGGCTTTAGGCGCGACGAGAAGATGAGATCTGTCACCAGCACCGGCGTTCCTTTTGTATAAGACGCCATTTACTAGGCAAAATGATGGCAACGTTCGTGACATTGGACGAGGAATGGGCGCGGTGACACCTTCTAAATGATCTATAATCATTCTTAGATCGGCGTCATTTTGTTGATGAGACATCAAATCCAGTCCGCTGACAGTTGCCACGAAGGCGCCGTCCTCTTCTGCGCTAGTACTGGCGGATTGAAGAGGTGCTCGTGATAGCGTGTCGGCGTCTTTGTGCTTTTTGCCTGACTTGTACACGATGGTGACATCAAATTCCTGTAGGCGCAGACTCCATCGTGCTAATCGTCCTGAAGGGTCTCGTAGATTGGTCAACCAGCACAAAGCATGATGGCCTGTCACCATTTTAATGGTCTTACATAGAGATATGGCCTAAACTTTGTTATTGCCCAAATGACCGCGAGACATTCTTTTTCTGATGTGGAATAGTTAGATTCCGCGCGAGACAGTGTGCGACTTGCGTAGGCTATTACCCGTTCAATGCCATCTTGTCTTTGTACAAAAACAGATCCAAGACTAATATTGCTGGCATCAGTGTGTACTTCAGTGTCAGCATCTTCATCGAAGTGGCCGAGCACGGGAGGGGAAGAGAGCCGGTGCTGTAGTTCCACAAAGGCAGTCTGCTGGTCGTCAGCCCAGCCGAATAGTGTATCATCACTCGTGAGGCGTAATAGTTGCTCCGCAATGTTAGAGAAATTTTCAATAAAGCGCCGGTAATATGCACACAGACCCAGGAACCGTCGAAGACTTTTCTTGTTTGTTGGAGGTGGAAAAGCAGTGACGGCCTCAGTTTTGTCAGGATCAGGCCGAACACCAACGGCGCTCACGACGTGACCAAGAAACTTTAATTCTTCGTAGCCGAAATGACATTTTTCAGGCTTGAGTGTGAGATCGGCCGATCTAATGGCTTCGAGCACATTGCGAAGGCGACGAAGATGTTCGTCAAACGTTTCTGAAAACACAACGACATCATCGAGGTAGACGAGACTGCTTTTCTACTTGAGGTCTGCCAGGACGGTGTCCTTCATTCGCTGGAATGTGGCTGGAGCGGAACAGATGCTGAAAGCGAGCACTTTGAATTCATAAAGTCCATCCGGCGTTACAAAAGCGGTCTTTTTCCGGTCACGTTCATCGACGTCTATTTGCCAATAACCGCTCTTCAAGTCGATGGACGAAAAATACTTCGCGCGTCGCAGCTTGTCCAGAAAATCATCGACTCTGGGCAACGGGTACACGTCTTTCTTTGTAACATTGTTCAACTTTCTGTAGTCGACACAAAAGCGAAGCGTGCCATCTTTCTTTTTCACAAGAACGACTGGTGATGACCAAGGGCTGCTTGAAGGCTGTATCACGCCATCCTGAAGCATTTCCTTAACCTGCCTTTGAATCGCGTGCCGTTCGGTTGGCGAAACACGATAAGGCTGCTGCCGTATGGGATGCGCGTCGTCGTAGGTGATAATACGGTGTTTCGTTATCGGTGTTTGACGTATCTTCGAAGAACGTGCAAAGCATGTGTGGAACTCCAGCAACAGCTCACTCAAACGCTGCTTGTTCGCTTCAGAAAGCGTTGGATTGATGTCGACGCTGTCGAAAGGCGTTTCAGCAGTGCCGATGGCCTCGGAAGCAAAACACTCGGTAACATTGGCGACTGGGTCGGCGTAGGCAATGACAGTTCCAGGAAAAAGGTGCCGGTGCTCGTAGCTGAAGGTTGTGACAAAAACGTTGCAGTGATCATCACGAAGGTCAACAAGGCTTCTCGCTACGCAGACACCCTGAGACAGCAAAAGCAAGTGATTGCTTTCTACGACTGCTTCACCGTGCATCAGTCCGTCCCACGCCACCTGAACAACAACAGTTTCACGGGGTGGTAACGTGACAGCGTCGTCGACGACGCGAAGAGACACTCGGGAGTGGCTGGGGTCGGCGTAAGCTTTTGTGGCGTTTGTGGTCGCGAAATTGACTAGACGTCGTCGAATGTCAATTATAGCACCACGCTCCCTGAGAAAATCCATGCCGATGATCAGGTCTCGAGAACACTGCCGGAGAACACTGAAACTAGCAACAAATGTACAACCGCGGACTTGCAGTCTTGCCGTGCACATACCGAGTGGCGTGACGATATGCCCGCCAGCTGTGCGAATTGGTGTTCGGTTCCAAGGCGTCGTTACTTTCTTGAGAAGGGCGGCCAGCTTTTCGCTAAGTATGGAATAGTCCGCACCAGTGTCCACTAAAGCACTGACTTCGCGACCATCTAGCAGAACAAAAATATCTAAGGACAACGACACCACCGGCAATCAGCCGGTGGTGTCGTTGTCGTTGTGTCGTCGGTATCTTCAGTCCGCGTCGATAGGGGGCCTTGAGCATGACCAGTGTGAGCGGCCTTGCCCCTGAAGGTCGCTGAGGCTAGTTTTCCCGACGCGGGCTAGGTGACCGGCCCTGCGCCATGCCCGCATAGGTGCGATTATTCGGCGAGAGCCGCCGCGGTGCTGGAGAGCGTGAGTGGTGCAGAGATGTCGATCCGCGCTGCTGAGCAACGTAGTCAGCGATTTCCGGAGGCCGCTGGCCGAACCTGGGAGGTGGGGAGTTGGCCGAAAAACCACGAAGTCCCAGCTGTAGATAAGTGCATTATCGGTAGATGTGCCCAGGTTCACCACAGTGATAGCAAAGCCACCGTCGATCGGGGGCCTGCCACACGTCTGATTTTCGCGGAATCGGTCGGCAGTCATTAAGGTACGGGCCCGCTTGGACTGCCTGAAGCATGGCTGGGGCTGTGGTATAAGGCGGAGTGAAATGTTGTGCAGGTTGGCGCAGAGTTTGGTCTGACGGAAGCATGGCAGGGGCCGCGGTGGGAAGCGGAGCCAAAGGTGGTGCTGGCTGGAGGAGAGTTTGCGCATACGACATGCGAGGGAATTCATTTAGGGGCCGCGGCTCTGTCTGACAGGACGGTTCTCGTAGTACCTGCTGAACTTCATCTCGGACGATGCCGGACAAAGAACTGACAGTGGGCGCTGAGGGTACAGATAACTTCTGCAGTTCTTCACGAATTACGGAGCGTATGAGCTCTCGGAAGAAGTAGACGTGGGCTTCAAGACCACCCATGTAGTCCGTAGCACAAGCAAAGTTCACTTGTCGCTCGTACGTCCGGGTTCGTTGACGAAGCGTGCTTTCAATCAGGACGGCTTCAGCAAGAAACTCTGACGTAGTCTTGGGGGGGGGGGGGGCTGCGTACAAGACCACCAAACAACTGCTCCTTCACTCCACGCATCAGGTAACGCACCTTCTTCTCTTCCGGCATGTGAGGGTCGGCTCGTCGAAAAAGACGCGTCATGTCCTCAACATACATTGCTACGTCTTCATTTGGCATTTGCATACGGCACTGGAGTTCACGTTCAGCTCGCTCTCGGCGATCGGGACTTGCATACGTTTCAAGGAGCCGGCGTTTGAAGTCCACCCATGACGTGAACACACCTGCCCGGTTTTCGTACCAAACTCGTGCCCCGTCATTTAAACTGAAGTAGACATGTCGGAGCTTGTCTGTGTCATCCCACATGTTATGAGCGGCAACGAAGTCATAGTGGAGTAGCCAATCTTCAACATCCTCATGGACAGCACCATGAAAGGGATTCGGCGTTTTTGGTTTGAGCAGTGTATATTGCGATGGTGTTGCGCCTTCCATACCGGCTGGATTGGAGCCACTTGGGACGGCGCTGCCTGGAATAGTTGGGGCCGTCATCTCTTCTGAGAGAAGTCCGAACTCAGGGTCCAGTCCACGGATCCTGCGGCTAGCACGGTGAACAGGGGTAACCACCGGTATGGGGCTGGAGCTTCTTGTACTAGGAGGGGTTCGGTGCATAGGGTACCCCGCACCTCCACCAGTTGTCACGCGCTAAGAGCTCGAAGGAACGTATAAAGGGACGCGACTGTCCAAAATCTCAGAGACAAAGAAGGACGTCTCCGCTGGCACGGGTTGCTCGTCCTCGTCTTCCTCGTTCACCGGCACAGAACTGACCCACTGTTCACTGGCACAGAACACTAGGTGGCAATATTTTAGCCCTTTGATATGAATTGTTGGACAAACGGTTGCTAAGGTGTAAATGTGAGGACTAAATATTAGTTTCTTGAGCTCGTTTGTGGGGACTAACTGCTAGACCCGGTGCCATTAGTTCTTGAAGGGATTAATGATTGTGGCAGCCCCATCAGTCCCCAAAAAGACAAACCACACACCCTTTTAACATTCTTTTGCCTTAGAGTGTAGGGTCCGTCGCTAGTGTTCGCCATGCAATAATGCCATACCCATCTAGTTTTGCAACATGCCACGTAAACGAAACCACCGCAAACGCTGCAGGACCTTGAAAAGTATATCATATCATTCATGACATACATTTGAGGATTTTTATCTTATTACTAGTCAAATATGCTCTTTATACATTCATGTTATGCTACACCAAATTTGGTATCGATACAAATATTGAAACGGTCACGATAGGTAAAAGTCGTAGGCGGCTAGATAGATAGATAGAAAGAAGGATAGATAGATAGATAGATATATAGACAGATAGATAGATAGATAGATAGATAGATAGATAGATAGATTCTCGTCTCCCGTTTAATCTTGCGCTTGAAATGAATAAACTTTCTATCAACTCAGGGGTTGTGGCAATATGACTTAATACGCCTCGTAGGAACAAATGTTTTAATGCACTTCTGAACAGCTTAATTGAACCGATTGCTCAAAGCGACACCATCATGGTGTCGCAAGTTATCTGCAAGTTCCCGCAGTTCGTCGAGTATCACGTCATCAATCGCCTGATAAAAGAGATTTGAGAGTTTCGCTTATTGGCTGAATCTTCACGCAGTTATTAATGTTGCAAGGAAAAAAACCCATGGTCGGATATACCACCCTCTACACATGGCAATGCTTCTGCTGACAAATATAAGACGTATTATAGGGCCGTCCTTTACAGATTGACGGGTGGTTTGAAGAACAACTTCAAATCACTTGCCTGCATTTTACCGTGTAATGTATTGTCGAACAAGTGAAATGTAGTGGTGCAAGCCCGATTGATTGATGACATAATAAAGTCCTGGCCCATAATTAGCGTTCCGCTAACGTTCGCGGACATCTACTTTTATAAGGAGAGAGAACTCAATGGGTGAAAAGTCAGGTCTGTACACCGCACATAGTGTAAGTGCATGTCACCAGCCGCTCATATTTGAAAAAAAAACTTTCATGACTTTCTAACTGTGGTAGTGATGTAGCTCATAGTGCGTTTTATTGGGCAGTAAATAGGCTCCGACTTTTTTCTACACATTCCTCAAACAAGCTCACGCATCTTTCTTATGCCTGGCCAACCCCCTTCCACGTGCCGTAACGCTCACTAAGCGATTGGCAACGTTGACTTTAATTACTATTTGTTGAGATTTGGTTTAGATTAATCGACACGGTGCGTGCTCCATCACGTCACGGAGTTGACGTCACTGCGCATGGAAGGAGGTTGGTGAGGTCTATGAAAGATGCGCAAGCTTGTTTGAGGCGTGTAAAAAAAGCCGGAGCCTTTTGACGGGCGCTTTAAATGGCCCCTAAACCACCAACAGACGCCCGCGCGATTCTCTCTGTGCCTTTCCTTTGTTGGGAACCGAAGCTCAAGCTTACGGAGCGATGACAACACCGCGCCTGGCCCTGGCGGTGAGCTCCGGAACACTTGAGGTGAGACGCGGGAGAGGTCACAGGCGAATGAGTGTGTTTCGTCGAAACGGGAGCGCATGCGACACGCGTGCAACGCGTTCTGCAGTCACTGCGGCGAACCTATGTGCCGTTCCATCAGCTTGGCGCGCTAAAACAAGACGCTCGCTGTGTGAAGTTGCCTTTCCACGATGGAAGAAGGGGCCCCAAGGAGGCGTCGGCGAGGTCTGAAGTATTCTGTTGAGGACTGCTACTAAAAGGCAGACAACACCAAGGGACTCTCTCCACGTGTAAAGCTGCAATAGATTTCCCTCTAGTCACAGCCGGCGAACACAACCGCGTTCGCGAAAGATAGAGCAAACACGACACGAGAGCCAAAAAAAAAGCGAGCACTTCAACTTGACTCGCTGTTGTTGAACTTAGCTTGCTGCTTCGCGGCGACGTCAGCGGGTCATGCGCGGCACAGAGGACATGACTCTAAAACTTCTCGGACATTTTAATGCCATGACATTATAACTTAACTTTTTATTTATTTTTTCAGCACGCCACAAACGTTTGCATAGGACAGTACACGGCTGTTTTTGCTAGATACCACATCAAAACAATTATATGGTTTCCATAAAAGTCAACACAGCACATAAATAGAATACGCGGCTTCATGTCGGCAGAATGAGACTTACATCGAGGCATGTCATACACGGTGTTATCAGGGAGGACAGGAGAAATGCATTGCACAGTGACTCAGGCGTCCTCCTCTTCTGTCATCTCCTCCACATCATAAACTTCTTTAACGAGCTTTACTCCTTCTGTTCGATTCGCCTCTCGGAAGTGTTTGTCCAGCTGACAGATCTTTGTGAAGCCGCACTGCAGGCGGTACATTGTGTGGTGACTCAAACGCAGTGCACGCTCTCTACACGAGCACGTAAACGAGCGCCAGTGCATTGGAGCGAAGGGAAAACGTGCCATCTACATCCTCAATTTTCACTTTTCTACCAAAGATGGCGCTGCCTGTCCGGAGTCGCATAACACCATGCGTTGCTTTGGGTTTTGATTGACGAGAGCCGTCACGACGTCAACTGTAAGATTACATGACGTCACAATCAACAAATGGGGTTAATCGGCGAATGAAAGCCTGTTTTCTGCTACCAGGTGCGCGTGCTTTTTGTGTCTCCTTATGAGCCGTAGACAAAGGCCACTCGGAGAGGTGGACAGGCGAACAGACGAAGGAAGCCTAATGAAGGAATGAGCAAAACGAGCAAACGCGCGCGACCTTACCAACGTTCCTCGTTGACTCCCGTACAACTCGAATGTCACAACGAAATTCGGACCTCTGGGTGGTTTAGAGGCCCTTTAAGAAAACTGCTGCGACACCACCTCCCAATCACGTACAATCGCGAAAAAAAAATATGATGCAATTTGTCAGTATTTACTTTGTCTGGCAAATCATCATGCAGTCACGTTTCCGTTATTATTATGTTACGGGAATTGTGGCTAAGAAGGAGGCCCTTGATTTCTCTTGTTTTCTTCAAAAAGCTACGAGCATTAATACTTGCAGTTCTAAGACATTTAGGTCTCGCGCATGCAAAGTTTCGCAAGGCATTCGATGTGTTTTGGTGAGTTCCTTGCATCTGCGCTGTCGCGCATAAATCTTTTGAGAACTACTAGATTGTTTCTGTGTTCCTACCACACATAAAGCAGGCTGTCTCCTTCTTAGTTTTACATAAAAAGGATCATCTCTTTGCCGTTTGCCCTATGATCTTCACAAGACGGCCACAGAAGCTTTCGCTTATGTCATGTCAAAGAACTATAATCAAGTTTTTTTTTGCATTCCACGTTATGGTCTCTTTTTTTGTGTTGTCTTGAAAATACACAATGGCTGGCATATTTTGGTGACACAAAGATGGTCAATTTTTGCCACCGATTTGCAATATTGCCCCCATTTCTCGCCAAAAAAATCCAAAATGAACTTCTGTCCTAAAACGTTTTCATCCTGTCTGCTTCATTCTTGGATTTCATAAACTACGGGGTTAGGCTACGGTCATCAAGGTAAATTGTTTTTTTCAGCCTGTTGACCTAGCCTGCGCACAAGAGAGATGATTTTGTTCTGAAGAGTTTCAATTTGCGAAGATTTGTCACGAATGTCAACCATAAATTTGTCAAACTCATTCCAGCGATTCCTGAGGGCACTTATACAGCACTTTCAATATCTATCACTCTATTTACTATATCACGAATGCTTCGTATATTGTAGATTCACCACTTTCAAGTGCCAGAAACGTTCACTCGAATGAATGTCCGGCATTTTTCTTAACATCACGACATACATTTAGTTTACAAGCACACAAGCAGTTATACGCCATCAAAACACATATTCATGGGCACGTCAAAACCAATAATGTGTGGCCGTCACTTCGCGTGATGAATGAATCTGAACAAACCTGGACAAAACATCGTCGTTTTTATTAGCTGCATAGCTCGCGCCACTTCGTCACGTGCCCATTGCCGAAGAGCTGGTGCAGACCTTGTTATATAAAGAGATCTTGTGACGTCGTCTATGACCGGAAGGGCGCAATTTTTTGAAAATGGGAAATGTGCACGATTTCAGTGACCCTTTGTGTGCGCGGTACCTACAACAGAATTGTTCTGGTAAAAGCTTCAGGACATGCAAGACATAAGGTGCTCCCGACCACGAGATAGGGGCGCGCGAGTGTGTGCTCAGGGGCTTTACGTTCATCCACTCACTTCCGCTAGGCAAACTACGCGTGGGAAATAAGGGCGCTCGAAGACGCACGCTCTCTGCGCCATCTTGCAGTTATTGCTGAAAACGCGATAGTTTCCCTCTGAGATACTCATCACCCGTCGTAAAAGGTATGTATATATATATATATATATATATATATATATATATATATATATATATATATATATATATATATATATATATATATTTATGCCATGGAAGGTATAGGGGAAGTTATTAGGCCAATTGTAATGTAAATGAGAAGAAAAAAAAGTGGGTGAAAAGATAAGTTGCCGTGGGCAGGATCCTGCCCACGGCAAGTTATCTTAGTTAGGTGGGAGTTTTGTTTATGCGCCTCAGTAAAAACTACTTTTTCCATAGAAGATGGCACAAAAAGCAATGATATAAAAAAGAAGCTGCTTTCCAACATCACAAATTTGAAGTTTATTTGAACAATAGTGGTTAGAACCGAAAGATCTTTTGGATTTTTGCAGCACTGGTCAAGTGTTTGTGCCGGAGTTTTTTTCTAGAGTGTCAAGCATCAAGTTGTGCACGATGTCATTCGCTCTGTAGCCCCAGCAGCAGTCTAGATGACGAAAGTTTGTGGGTTCCACCACGTAGTGGAAGAGCAGGTTGGAGCCGAGCCTTTGAACAAGGAGAGGCACGTCTTCGGGATCAGCGACCGTGTCTCCCCTTGAGGAAAACAGTGCAATCTTGGCCGTCACGCGATCAATGTCGTAAGCGGGAGGTTTAACCTGAAATAGAGTTCATACAGAATGCTTGCGTGAAATGGGACGTATACCCGTTGCCGTCCCATCAGAGTCGCCAAACTATTTTAACGCAATAACGTTTTACACCCGAGGTCACCGTGACTTGATTTCCGCCTCAAAAGAAATGTAGGTAAAACGCATGAAAAAGATGACGAAGAAAAAATAAACGTTTCGATAATTCGAATATCCTGCGTGTCGAACCAAGCATCTTTCGGTGCACATCCATTGGCGCTGTACGCTCGGCCCACTTCATCGCCGACACACATGCATAATTTTTTACAAGCTTACCTTATATCTCTCAGACCTGCCATTACAGTAGTTTTGTTGGTGTAGCTATGTCGTAATATAAAAGCGATAACGTGAAGTACTGCCTCATGACACTAAAGATTGCTAACGGCGATCTACACTTTCAGTGAAATGAAGGCTTTAATTAACAGTTGTGAGAAATCAAAAGTCACTGGAATTCACCGTACGCAAAGATATGCTTTGGCGACGTCGCAGCGCGTGCATGAGCTTTCGAAATGTGTTAACGTGTGACGTCTCGTGGACTTCGTATAGCTTCTGCCTACACCATCGTGGTTTCTCCGCCACCTGCTGTTTGTTCTCAATGGGATAGCACGGACTAATGAACCTGCTGCGAAGATTGGCTGAGAACGCCAGAAAAGCCGACTGGAGATTGTCTCACAGTGAGTGCTTTGGTTCAGAGAAAGTTTCACCTTAAGGAAGAGGATCGCCTTTCCACGTTCACGATTCAAGCTATGAGCTCTGCCTCTCGCGTTCTTCAAGTTTTTCGAGATATATGCGGTACGTGGGCGTTGGTTCGCCCTCGTCAGATGATGGTGTTTTCAATCAGTGCATGCCAGTGTTCATTACGTGCTGGCATGCACTGCTTGGCAGGTGACATATTTCCAAGGAATTCACATTATGCTGTGTTCAGGTGTATATTAGCTACTTGAGCTATCACAAAGCCTAAGTCATTGTTTGGGCACCGGCTATCGGGGTGCATGTACCGCTAAGCGTCATAGTGAGCGCATTCACGTTGAATGGTGAAAAAGCTGCTAAACATGAATAGTCATTGTACAAATTCTAAAGCATCAATGTACAATTAACAAAGAACTATACTATAAGAGCCGTCAAAAACTTAAGAATAAATAATTGATTATCGCTGTCATTACAATATAGTGGTAGTCAGCCTGCGTCAAAGCGCTTCCTGCAACTACATATACGATTCTATAAAAAAGAAAGTGTGGATGTTGCCGCCAATAAGCCTCCTTGCGCACCAGTGGCGGAGACACGAGGCATGAGGAGTTGTCGGTGCGCATGTTACATTGCAGGGCAAAGGCCTGCCCCATGTTCCGCCAGTCAACTCGATTTGGTGATAGCTATTGCCACTTGGTACCCGAAAACTTCGTAATCTCATGTGCCCTCCTAACTTTCTGTCTCCCCTAACCCGCTAGCCCACTCTAAGAATGCAGTCAATTAATTTTAATGAGCAGCGTGTGTGTGTATATGACAGTAATGAACACAATATATATATAAAAATAAATGAATGGATAAATAAATAAATAAATAAATAAATATATATATATAAATATATATATATATATATATATATATATATATATATATATATATATATATTACGAAGTAGAGAACGGGCAAAGTGAAAACTTTCTACTTTGCCTACGTTTTAGGCAGGGACCGCCGACATTCTCAGGAAAAATACGATACAAAAATTTGCATACCTGGTTCACAGATAAAACAAAGGAATCGATCCTGTATTTTGTTGATCTTATTGTTGAATACCAATTAGACCGTAACCTTACGAGAGGTATGGACACACTCATACATCGCCTACGACTCGAAACTGCTTTCACGAAGCACTTCCTACTTCGTATTCAGTGTGCAACATCGTCAGCATGTTCTTGCGGCCACGACAATGAGGATTTTTGTCACCCCTTGCTCGACTATCAAAAACACGACACACCGAAGGCGACTAGAACACGAATTCTTTAAGTTAGATTCCGAGCGGACCTTTGCGTTGAATAAAATACTAGGTATATGGCCATCCAAAACAAATGGCAAAGCATTGAAGGTGCGGCGACACCTCTTCTAAGAAACGAAGATTTCTGACCACTACTGTGTGGACAAAAGTTTAATGTGAGCATTTTAAAGTTTAATATGTCCATAGGAGAACTTTTGCTCTCACCCATATAGGACAGTATATACGTATATATGCTATTTTTTTCTTTATTTATAACAACCAAGAGAAAAGGGGATGCCGTCGCCAAGTAACGGTGACAAAAACTCTCTTGTTTATTTTCTACTTCAACAAAAAGAAAGCCTTGAGCAGCAAAGCACAAGGGGACCGTAGCAATGCTTTAAACGTTCGGCATGCACAATTTCGCGCGGCCGCTGGCACTTGTCCAAGATGTTTCTTAGGGTAAGATTATATGATTCACGGGAGACGTATGATTTACCACACGGTAGGGACCCTGGTACTTCGAAGCAAGTTTTGAAGGCGATCCAGGGCTTGTGGTACGCACCAAAAGCCATACTAGCGAGCCAGGATTATGAGACGCAGGGGCGACGGCAGAATCCTGGCGGTGCATCTGACGTTGCTAGTTCTCAGATGTCAACAGGTGGGAGAGCTTGCCGCCCGCTTCTGTATGAGCAGCAGCTTCAGCAGGGGTGTAGGTTTCGTGGCAACAGCGCTATAATGAAAAATAGTGTACACGGTGGAGGATGGCCCACCCCAATAAAGTACAATAAAAGGAAAATTCCTGGGTGGCCTGCGTGGCAGTGTTATAGGCATATCTGACAAATGGGAGCACATGGTATCAATTCGTGTAGTCAGACGCAAAATACATAGCCAACATGTCGCCAAGAGTTTGAATAAAACATTCCGTCATCTCATTAGTCTGCGGGTCATATGCAGTTGTGGAGCGGTATTTTTGATATGGCATTTTTCTAGGAGAGCTTCAAAGACGTCGGAGTGAAACACTCGGCCTCTGTCACTGAGTAATTCTCTGGGGGCGCTGTGGCGCAGGAAAATGTGGCGCTAGATGAGCGAAAAAACATCGCGTGCAGTAGTGCTCACTGAAGGTGAAGTTTCTGCATAACGGGTCAGATGATCGATGGCAACCGATTACCCATCGATTTCCGTCGGGAGTGCTGGGTAAAGGACCATAAAGATAAATTGCTACACGATCAAAGGCATGTGCTGGGTAAGACAAAGTTCGCATTGGGGCAGTTGAATGGCGAGGAAGACTCTTGCGGCGTTGACATG
Organism: Rhipicephalus annulatus; assembly: GCA_013436015.1. Classification (NCBI taxonomy): domain Eukaryota; kingdom Metazoa; phylum Arthropoda; class Arachnida; order Ixodida; family Ixodidae; genus Rhipicephalus; species Rhipicephalus annulatus. The sequence goes on along the minus strand of WOVY01009490.1, from coordinate 29,825 downwards.
CGAGACAGGAGCGTACGTGGTGACGCTCGAAGTGGTACATGCCGCGTCAGTAATAGCGACGGCGTAGGCGTTCGAAAGTCTTAGGTACACCTGCATTCGCTTACTGTGGGTTATCTTGAAACGCAGCACAGATGGCCAATCGGAGATGCCGAGGAATGACGAGCATTTTCAGCCGTACGTACGGTACGTGTGGTGTATAAAATACCATCGCGAACGGAGAAGTGGTGTGTTTAATGACATAATACTCGGCTGGCAGGAGGCGTTAATGGCGGTTGCAGAAAGTTGAACATAGAAACAATATATGGGTTCTTCTTGTGCTTTAAAACCGTGTTGGTAGCAGAGAGGAAAGACTCGGCCAGTGCGGCGTAAGGAAATTCGTCTCACCGGGTAGTGGGGAGCGTGACAAAGCGTCTGCGTCGGAGTGTTTTCTGCCGGAATGGTAGAGCACGCGAATGTTATATTCTCGTAGTCGAAGCACCCATCGAGCGAGACGTCTTGAGGGCTCCTTCAAAGAAAAAAGCCAGCACACTGCAGAGATTGCTGGTTCGCGATTAAATCGAACGGGAAGCCTTAGAGGTATGCTCGGAATTAGTTATGGCCCACAATATCACCAGACATTCCTTTTATGTGACAGAATAGTTGGTTTGAGCCTTCGTCAGAGCGTGACTGGCGAAAGCAACAACGTACTCATAGAAGCCAGCCTTTCATTGAGTAAGGACGGCGCCAAGGCCCACACCACTGGCGTCTTTTTGTATTTATGTCGGTGCGCTTGGGTCGAATCGCCGCATGATCGTAAGAGAGGTGAGAAGACGAGGCAGCGTTTTCAACGCGTAATCGCAATCTGGTGACCAGATCGAAAAGTTGTGGTCAGCATGAAGGAGCTGTGTCAAAGAGGCTATGATCGTGGCGAAGTTGCGTACGAAGCGCCGAATTTGTGGAAACAACCCGAGAACGCTGTTAAGCTCTTTCAGGGTTTCAGATTGTGGAAAGTCAGCGACAGCTTGTAGTTTTGACGGATCAGGCAGTACCTTGCCTTTTGTCACAACACGGCCTAGAATGAACATTGCCGAGCAGCGAAGCACAATTCTTCTAGTTGAACTGGAGGCTGCCTTTGGCGATGCATGTGAGGACACGTTCGAAACGAATTAGGTGAGAATGAACGTCCGGCGAGAAGATGACGATATCGTCCATGTAACAAAACAGATTTGCCGCTTGAGCTCCCGGAGGATGTTATCCATCACCCATTGAAATATGGCAGGCGTAATGCGTAGGACGAAGGGCATGGCGGTAAACTCATATAGACCATCTGGTGTGACGATGGCAGTCTCAGGGTGGTCTGCTTTAGCCTCAGGTACCTGTCAGTAGCGGGATCGTGAATCGAGGGACGAGAAAAATTCTGCGCTTTGGAGGCAGTCAAGTGCGTCGTGAATACGAGAATGCGAGTAGTGTCCGTGGCCACCAACACTAGACTAGAGGTGCCTGAGAAGTCCTCTGCAATGTTGCAACCGAATGGAGACAGCGAAAGTTCTTTGTGGGTGCAATCGATAACGGCATGATGGGATGACAGGAAATCCCGTCCCAAGATGATGCCATGAGAGGATCGAGGCAGGCAGATGAGCTCAATATGGTAAAAAATGTCGTATATAAAAAACACAAAAAGTGCATTCTCCCGCGTGATTGATCGGCTCAGCGCTGGCTGTGCATAAAAAATGTGCTGAAAACGGCGCGGCGACTTTGCGAAGCTTAAGACAAAGCTGGTCGGAAATTACTGATACCGCTTCTCCCGTATCAACAAGTGCATGAACAGCAATATATTTGTTATAAAATACAATACCATTCGCAAGTAACAAATGAGGTCTTCAGCATTTTTCAGAGCGCAGTTCTTGCCTCTGGATTTGCGTTCGTTATTTTTCCACTTGGGGTACTTCACGTGGGCGGATGAGTGGCAACAGGGAACGCCGACGAGGGGACGAATACCGCAATGTGCTTAAAGCTTGGAATGCAGCAGGCACAGCGTCGATTGGTTCAGCGCCAGTATCATAACGGAAGACATAGTTTGGACCAGAGTTTTGTGGCCGCACCGAAACGGGAGAATACCAAGAATGTCGGTGGCAAAACCATCCTACGGGACCAGCACAGCCGAATGATAAACAGATGAGCTGGTTGTCAGAGGTGCACCATGGGTTGAAAACAGGAGCCGCAGATATAGCGAAACTTTGACGCGCAGCGCGAGTAGGCTGCGATTGTGGACAGTAGGTTCTTGGTGTGTAGTTTGAACTGCGGATATAGGCGAAGAAGGAAAGGTAGTTGTAGGCGCGAATAGAACTGTCGGAGAGGGTGGTCTTGGCATGCCGACGACGGCAGCATGAGTGAGTGGAGCTGTTGATGAGTAAAAGGTACGACGTCTGCCACTTGCTCTTGTACGACCAGCCGGATGTCAGGCGTCGAGAGCGACTCGGACGCTTGGGTGACAGGCAGAAGGGACAGCTGGACAGCTGACGTGCGGCTTCTTCTCGTACAAATTGCTTGACTTGGTCAAGAAATGAGTCGGAGGGGTATAGAGGACGACGCCTTCTAAATGCTCTTAGCGAAGAACCCTAAGACGGTGAACGAAGTAATGAATCTTTGCCTGAGCTAAGCACTGCGTAAGCAACGCTTTGCTACGCACCAAGATCTCATATCATAGAATATGCTTTCGGCGCTGACAAGCGGTTTCTCTGCTGTCAAATATATATATATATATATATATATATATTATATGTTGTAAACGAGGGACTATTGGTCAGCTGCTAGGTCGTAATATAATCACGTGCTACGTGACGCTAAGACAGTTTTTTAAAGAGTGTGCCACATTTGCCGCCATAGCAACAGGTGGCACTGACTGACACTTCCACGTTTATTTAATGTCTAAAAAACACTACAAAGTGTCCGGGGAGGTACCGCCGTGGTAGCTGGGTTGGAAGAACATCTTACGCGTTATTTGACGGTCGCAGGATTTGTTCTTGCCTACGGCAAGTTATCTTTTCACCCAGTTTTCTTTCTTCACACTCACATTACAATCGCTCTAGTAACTTGCCCTATACTTCCCTTGGCCTTATTGTCTGTTGGATCTCATATTTATTGTGGGAAACCCGAAAAAAAGCAACCTGAGTTACACATTTCTTTCCTTAATATATATAAGAAAGAGATAGATGCACAGAAAAAGAAATACCATATTACGACTAAATGTTTTTTTACCTGTCCGTAGCGTTCCTTGTTCTTGGATCTTCCATAATCATACGTTACAAAATCCTTCGCTTTATTGATCTGCAAAAAACGAAAAGTTGTAAGCTTACATACAGTATTTCCGTTATGGACTGCGGTCACTGGTGAAGTTCACCTGGATCTTTTTACAGGAAGCGAAGGCCGTAGTGTTTCAGTTGAATACACTGGTGCTTTAAGGAATTAACCTCAAGGATTATGAAATGCTGTAACCACTGCTGTGTCGGTAGGCATGTGACTGCATCCGTGCACAGTGAAACATGAATTTATCGTATCTGAACAAGGCCTCAAAAAGCTCTAGATATAGGCAATTCACAGATCAAATCTTATACATGTGAGCATGTAAAAGTGTTTGAAGAATGTTGTACATCTTTTTCTTGTGCAAAAATATTAGTTGCCTGCGTTTGGCGTAAATACGAGTTTGAATGGAGACCAACCACGGTGGTGTAGTGGCTAAGGTACTCTGCTGTAGACCCACAGGTCGCGGGTTGGAATCCCGGCTGCTTAAGCTGCATTTCTGTGGAGACGGATGTTGTAGGCCCATGTGCTCAGATTTGGGTGCACGTAAAGAATCCCAGGTGCTCAAAATTTCCGGAGCCCTCCATTACGACGTCTCTGATATTGATATGGTGATTTTGGGATGGTAAACCACACATATCAATCAATCCAATCAGTTTGAATGAAGTTGTTCAAACGCTAGACATTTGATGATTGTGAATACTGTCCCGAAGAGCCCTACTTCGTTGATAAGCAAGCTACAATAAAAAAAACATCCTTTCCTGCGTCATCCAAATGATTAGTTAGAAGGCTTCTGATTTGAACCCCTTATGAACCTGAAGCACCAAATAAAATTCATATATTGCGATATACGCAACACATTTAATTTTTTTCTGGTTTCATTCATTTTTCCGCTCGATATGTGAAGCTATGGTGGTGGTTTGCATGATGAGTTTCAATAAATGCGTCCAATATTGTTAAAAAGTGACAGAAAGAAGCGTTCTACCTGCGTTCTACTTGTGCTGCTCTCTTTACTTCGGCAGAAGACATCTTCTGATGTGTACAAACATTATTAGGCCAAACGTGTAGTACTATAACATGTGGCTATATAATTATTGGGAATAGCCGATCGAGTCCAGTAGATAAATCGAAGTACTGTAATGCCGCTTTGAAAAATTGGAAGTCGTAGCCAGGTACTAAAAGATACACGCGCGATGATGCTTTACCAGGAGAGGCTGACGAATACTTTACGATGACGAGGAGTAGAATCGGACTAGCACTGGCGCGGCAGCCGTTGCATGTACGCCAGAAAAACAACACCGATTGGCATAACCAGAACGCCAACTCTGACAATACTTGTACTTTCGCTTACATCAGCTGTTCCTATTGTGAAAACTTAAAGCTTATAAAACGCGCATTTTCTACCTTCTTTAGCATCATCATCAGCCTCATCATCATCATCACTCGGTCAGTGTGGTGCGCCTCCAGCACTGCTTATGCTTCTAGCTCTAGGTGCTTGCCAAATTAGAACGGGTGCATGCACCTGGCTGTTCAGACGCTGGCAGCCACCGAGGATCCGCTGCAGCGCAAGAATAAAGTGGCAAGACTGGTACGGCACCGTCTGCCACCTTCAACATTGTCCAACGTCTTCCTCACACGTCGCTACACTTCGGGAGCAACTTGCGCTCAGATCGGTAACACTCAAAATCAGTCATAGAACAACCAGCTGAGGTGGGCCTAGCACACCGGTCGAGTGCATGGGTACATGCTCAGAGTTTAAGGATACCCAATAAGATGAATATTATTAGCGTAAAATATATCTTTTGTGTCACTTGTCCGGATTGCAAAGACTTTTGTGGTGCAGCTCCTCTTGCTCAGGGCAATTCCTTCACCACGCCACGTTCACTTGTTTTTGAAGCAACACCTAAAGGCGCAGCTGTGCAACTGTTAGCATGTCATTTGCTAGATAGCGAGCCTCCATTCTAGGTGGAGCGGCCCACTTCGGTAACCCCCTCCCCCCGCCCCATCTCCGCTGCTCTACTGCCTACTCGGGCGAAAGGAGATTAGAAAGGCGACCGCTACAGGACCACGCTTATCAACACATTGAAAGCGAAGGCAGCAGTGCGAAGAGCTAGCTACGTGGCTGCAACGTTGGCCCGCCACCCTGACTCCACAGTGAGAGGTCACGAGCCATAAGACGCCAGCGCCACCAGATCACATGCCAGTACCAGCATCAATCTGGAGCTGATGGTCGCGATAAGGGCTTCCACAGATGAAGGAAAGTGGGCTCATTGACAAGCCATTGGAGCCCGGAAAGCACAGGTTGCGCACAAGAGGCGGCAAGATAACCTCGAATTGGAGCGGACGCAGGAACCAGCGTTCAAGCGCCAAAAGCGGTATCTACCTGGTGTTTGTGGGACCGTTGTGCATTTCAAGCGTGACTTTCTCGATCGTTCATTCGGCAACATGTGTATAGTATACGACTGCTTAGGGTTCGACAACAACCTCACCTTCGTTGCCTTCAACCGCAACGGCCATCTTTATCGCAACGCTACCGCAGTGGTCCAACGAGATTTTCGCGGTTTTACCGATATATATTTGAGCTTCGCCACACTCCTAATTCACTTTGTGGCGATGGCGTGATTTCTTTTGTGCGTACGGTGTTCGCACAAGGAGTCATAAGCATCTTTCTGATGCGCTTTCAGAAAACGCACTTTGGCTGCCACTGGACGCCACCGAAACCTCTCACCGGCACTTTCTTGACACACTCTAGCCAGTTTCTCCTTGAGAATACAGCGTCAGTTCGTCTTTTAGAACACATCATTGGAGCTCTGTTCGGGCCGCTTCTAAATTACCTCGGCTTGGTATTATCGCAAGTCGACCAGCTCCACGCAACATTTCTGTCTTGCTCTATGGCATGGCAGCTTCAACAACACTCCCACCTGCAACAAACTTTTCTCGGCTGGTCACCAGTCCTCAAAAGGATGGCCCCCTTTTCTCAGGGCTTCTGAATTAGGTCATTGAAGATTGGTTCGAGGGGTATGACCACGCCAGTGCCATCAACCACTGGGATAAGCGTGCGAAATTGACCGATATTGCCTCCGGCTTTACCGGTGTCGCAAACACGTGGTTTTTCTACCACGCAACAGAGTTGCCTCCTTGGCCCACCTTTACACATCAGCTCCGTCAGATTTCGGCAACCTGTCAGTGCGCACTGATATTTCTAAGAAAAGACTTGGTGCACTTGTTCAACGCTGTTGCGAGTCTTACATTGAAGAAGTTTTCGCCCTCTGCCACCACAGCGACAACATTATGGTGGATAATTATCGTGTGTGCCACCTGCCCAAAAGCTTAGCGCGGACGCTTTTAATGCGCCTTGGTGTGGAACTCCCAAACCTCGCCGATGTCATCCTAACCTGTCAGTGCCTTCAGGAACTTCAGGCTACTCAGTTTCAACCTGATATATCTGACCTGAGCTTGAGCCACGACACAGCAGAGCTGCTTTCATTTATCCGCTCCGTCTTCCGCAAGAAAGTTTATGCACAGGCTTAAACCGCCAACTTGATGTTCGCACGACGCCACCTACTACCAGGCAACACGACGTCGTTAAGCAGAAACTGGACTCAATAACCAGCACACCTGTTCTAAAGTCATATCCCTAGTCCACGCCAACCTTTGGTCAGGTTGCGGCTATGACAACTGTACACCACAAAGTCCAATGCAATTTAAGGGCCTGGGGTGCGTGGTTCGCTCAACTCGCACTGCGAGAATATGCGTAGCCTTACATCGCCTGGCACACTCCGCCACTTCGCGGTCGACTTGTTTTCGTTTCAGCATTCGTGGCCATATATAAATGCTTTACCGACACAGTCAGAAAGGTGAAAGACGAGGCTGCAATGGCATTGAACGGGATGGCTTCTAGCCCACTTGACTGCCCTATCGCCGACTGTACATGAACAGCACCCGTCGGTCACAGTCTTCGCAAAACTTCAGCGCAGTCCGTAGTTCCCGCTTCTCGCGTCGTCACTTTCCTTCCCCGATGCGGCGTTCCACTTGTCCACTTCGACATTCTACTTCGACCATGAACTTCAAAAGTAGTGTAGCTTCGCGAGGGAATGCTGCATTTTTGAACTGCATCAAAATTTCCAGATCTCAACTTGCATGTTTTTTTGGTGTATGCTTAAGGTATACAGAATGAGGCACTTATAGGCAGAGGCGCATCTCTCTCCGTAATTTGTGCCGACTTTTGTTCCCGTTTGAGCAAAGTTAAGACGCCATGCGATAGCCCTCCGCCTTCAGTGTGCAGATGAAGTTCTTATTCAGCTTTCAAGTGTTTCTACAGTGCGGGTTTTCATTGATGGCGTCCTTCATCACATTACGTTTCTTTTACTTTTCGTTGGCTCACATACTCATTTTGGGATGAAAATTTCTTTATTCAGCGTCAACTTGCATATCGTGTCGTTCGCAAGTGATGTATATGTGAGAGACTAAGCATTCATCTGACGTCGATTCATACAGCTTCTCTTTGGTCACTGCCGATGATTGTTGCAGTTTGCGAGGAGATGAGCATTTCCTCACAAAAGTTTTGGATACAGTCGCTACCGGTGATGTGTTCATTGCTCCATCAGTTTGCTCCGAACCTGCGGGGCTTAGCATGGGAACTAGCGTTGTGCGCTTTAACGACGGTAAAGAACCATAAGTCACCTTTAACCTAACTTTTTCGCCAGTAATACTGCTCAAGTGCTCTGGTGTGAGGCGTTTTGCTGACACCGAGCATTCTTCCCTGGTTGTCTTTACGCAGAATCACCAAGTTATCTGCTCCAATTGATGTGAAGGCTTTCACTCTCTGTAAATACTACCAACTCCCCATCTAACTACCGAGCTAAAGATAGACCTTTTAGGCCTTCTTCAAAAACGCAGCCTTTTGTTCGATGTACATTCCAGGTTCTGGGCCGCACCTTTGCTGCAGAGTACCGCAATGAAAGCGATGACAGCTTCATTGTACGCCGCCTGTGTCTTTGGCAGAACGGCAAATCACTGAGAGAAAGGTTGCTGTCATGCCCAAACCTGTTTTATCCGGCCTGTATCCAAGTCTTGGTTATCTCCTGTGGTGTTGGACTGGAAAAAGGATGGCTCTTTCTGTTTTTGTGTTCATTGAGGGCGCCTAATAGGATCAGGAAAACAAGATGTATATTCGTTGCCACGCATAGTTGATGCCCTCGACATTGAACAAAGCGCTGAGTATTTTTACAGTCTGTACCACTGATTTCAGTATATCGAAATACTTGAGTACGAAGCAGACAGCATGAAAACAGCCTTTGCAGCGCCTGGCAAGACTTACTAGTTCAACGTCGTGCCACTTGGGTTATGCAACTGTCCAGCAACAATAGAACGCACGACAGATACTGTTTTAAGTGGGCTTAAGTAGAAAACATTCTCATGTTATTCAAACGACATCGTGATTTAATAATCAACATTTACTCAGCACCTTAAGCGGACGAAGTTCTAACACGTATATTGAACACTGTCCTTCAGCGCAATACAAAGTAGTATAGTAAAAGCATTAAAGTATTGGGCCACCTTGTCAGCAAAGATAGTGTTCAACCCGAACCTAACCGGGTTGCTGCCGTCATGCGTTTTCGTCATCCCGACAATCAAAGAGTTTGCCAAGATTCCTGGGCCTGGCATCTTACTTCTGCCCCTTCATCAGCCGATTTGCTGCATATGCGGGGCCGTTACACAAGCTTCTAACGTCGGGAACGGCCTTCACCTGAACTGTGGAGTGCGAGTGTGCTTACTACGCCTTCAAACGAGCTTTCACACGAAACCCGCCCTCCGTAACTTCGACGAGAGTGCCCCACGGTTCTGCTAACAGATGGTAGCTTGAATAAAATAGGTTTTGTTCTCCCCGAGCTTGACTACGCCTCACGTGAGCGAGTAGTTGCGTATGCCACCCACACCTGCAGAGCAAATTCATTCGGTAACAAAACAGGATTGCCTCAGTATCGTTTGGGCAATCCAAAATTTCGACCGTATCTCCGTGGACACCACTTCACTGTGATCAGGGATCATCATGCTCTGCCAGTTGTCCTCGCTGAAGAATATGTTTGGGCGTCCGGGTTGCTGGATATTCGTTTGCAAATGTACATGTTTGACGTTGTGTAGTGGTCTGGCAAACAGCATCAGGACACCGTCACTCTCTCTTGCTTCCATCTGCCCCTTTTCTTTCCAACATACAAATATTGCCCCATATAAGTATTCATCTCTCTGAATATAAATAAATGAATATATATATATATATATATATATATATATAAAATGTTGCGAATGTATTTACTACTTTAGAGTAGAAAAGTACTCCAGCAGTCAAGATGGCAGCCGTTGTTTATTTTCGAACAGCCCACCAACGTCGTCGTCTTCTTCTTCGCACCGCCCGCATAGCTGCATAGCCGCGAACCCGCAACATCGACCTCCGGCGGCGAAAAGCGCCGACCCGGCGCTTGTTAGCAGGTGTTGGACGAGATGTACGGCTTGAGGCGAGCGACGTGGACGATGTCGGAAGATGTGGAAGGTATCGAAGGGTTTAGAGGTGCTATTTCATAGGTAACATCAGTTACCTGCCGTAGCACACGATAAGGTCCGGAATACTTGGGTAGAAGCTTTTCAGCCAGACCAACATGCCGCGACGGAGTCCACAGAAGAACGAGGTCACCTGGACTAAAGTGGACGTCCCGATGGTGGCTGTCATAGCTACGTTTCTGACGGAGCTGCGAGTCCGAAAGGCGCTGATGGGCAATCTGACGGGCTTTCTCTGCGGTGCTAATAGCGCGGCGAGCATATGCTGTGGACAGGTTGGCAGGGTTGGGTACAAGCGTGTCGAACGGCAATGTCGGGTCTCTTCCATACAAAAGGTAAAAGGGAGAATATCCAGCAGTGTCGTGGCGTGAGCTATTGTAAGCGAAAGTGACAAAGGGTAGCGCAATGTCCCAGTCACGATGATCCGTCGACACGTACATGGCGAGCATGTCAGTGAGCGTGCGATTCAGACGTTCTGTGAGGCCGTTCGTTTGAGGATGGTAGGCCGTCGTAAGCTTGTGCTTGGTTGCACAAGAACGAAGTAGATCGTCGATTACCTTAGATAAAAAGTAGCGACCGCGATCGGTGACCAGTTGACGAGGAGCGCCATGATGTAAGATGACGTCTTGAATCAAAAAGTCGGCGACATCTGTAGCGCAGCTGCTTGGAAGAGGTCTCGTAATTGCGAAACGGGTCGAGTAATCTATGGCGACGGCGACCCACCTGTTACCGTCGGGTAGAAAGAGGGAAAGGGCCCAGCAGGTCGAGGCCGACACGATAGAAAGGCTCGGCAGGTACGTCGATCGGTTGAAGGAGCCCGGCGGGGTGTACCGCTGGCCTTTTGCGGCGTTGGCACGACTCACAAGACCTAACATAATGTTGTACAGAACGGTAGAGGCCGGGCCAGAAAAAGCGTCGGCGGACACGGTCGTACGTTCTGGCAACACCAAGGTGGCCAGCCGTTGGTACATCATGTAGTTGCTGAAGTACGGTCGAGTGCAAATGAGTGGGTATTACGAGTAGTAGTTCGTTTCCCACATGGTGCATGTTGCGGCGGTATAAAATGCCGTCTATGACAACGAACTTGCGAAGCGAACTGTCTGTACAGCCTGTGTTCAGGCGGTCGATTAGCTCTCGTAGGGACGCGTCACGCCGTTGCTCACATCCCATGTTGCCGAAAGCAGAGAGCGAGGAAATACAGATGGACGCGTCGTCGGTTACTAGATCTGGAGCGTCAACGGGGTACCGAGAGAGGCAGTCGGCGTCTTGGTGTAAACGGCCAGACTTGTAAACCACTGTGTATGTGAATTCCTGGAGGCGCAGAGCCCAACGAGCAAGGCGCCCCGTTGGGTCTTTGAGGGCTGAAAGCCAGCATAGAGCGTGATGGTCAGTGGTAACTGTGAAAGGCCGGCCATATAAATAGGGGCGGAATTTACCAACTGCCCATACAAGGGCCAGGCACTCGCGTTCCGTAATAGAGTAATTGCGTTCGGCAGGAGAAAGGAGCCGGCTGGCATACGCAAGAACTCGATCGTGACCGGATTGACGCTGGGCTAAATCGCGCCAATACCGTAGCCACTAGCATCAGTGCGGACCTCGGTTGGAGCAGACGGGTCGAAGTGGGCGAGAATCGGTGGCGTGGTCAGAAGTGTTATGAGCTGGGAAAAGGCCGTGCCTTGATCAGGACCCCACTCAAATGGTACATCTTTCTTCAAAAGATCAGTGAGGGGGCGTGCGACCTCTGCGAAGTTTCTGACAAATCGTCGGAAATATGAGCATAGGCCCACAAAACTTCGAACGTCCTTGACACAAGTCGGTACAGGAAAATCCAGGACAGCTCGGACTTTGTCGGGATCGGGGCGGATGCCGGAGGAGTCAACGAGATGCCCTAGAATAGTAACTTGGCGATGCCCAAAATGGCATTTCGAAGAATTAAGTTGGAGCCCAGCCTCTCGAAATACTGAAAGAATTGAGGAAAGGCGCTCGAGGTGAGACTTAAAGGTTGGGGCAAACACAATCACGTCGTCCAGATAACACAGGCAGATAGACCATTTAAAGCTGCGCAAAAGCGTGTCCGTCATCCGCTCGAACGTCGCCGGCGCATTGCACAAGCCAAACGGCATTACCTTGAATTGGTAGAGACCGTCAGGCGTTACAAAGGCGGTCTTCTCCCGGTCGAGGTCGTCCACGGCGATCTGCCAGTAACCGGAGCGTAAGTCTATCGAAGAAAAATAGGTTGCGCCATGAAGGCAGTCCAGGGCATCATCAATACGAGGAAGCGGGTAGACATCCCTTTTGGTGACCTTGTTTAAATGCCGATAGTCCACGCAGAAACGCCAGGTATTGTCCTTCTTTTTAACTAAGACTACAGGGGACGCCCACGGACTCGATGAGGGCTCTATGATGCCTTTTGTGAGCATCTTATTCACCTCCTGTTGGATAACTTGGCGCTCTGATGGTGACACTCGATAGGGACGCCTGTGAATTGGAGCTGCATCACCGGTATCAATGCGATGTTTGACTTGCGATGTTTGACCTATGGGCCTACCGTCAAAGTCAAATATGTCCGAATAGCTCGTGAGAAGATCAGTGAGGTCTTTGACCTGAGACGGCAACAGGTCTGAGGCAATCATCTTAGTTACATTGTTGAGCCGTGTAGATTTGGCTGCGTCGGTGCTATGCGGGTTCGGGGAGGCGACTGTGGCCAGTTCACGTGACACTGATGAGATCTGGCACTCGTGTGATGGTGAAAGAGTGGCGAGAACAATGCCTTGTGGTAGGATTTGAGGGCTGAGTCCGAAGTTCAGAAGAGGAAGGCACGTCTTGTTCGCTGTGACAGTTAATATGGTGTACGGGGAGGAAACGTTGCGGGCCAGTAAAACACCGGGAGAGGGAAAGACCACGTAATCCCCATCCGGAACACTGGGATATGGTTCAACTGTGACACAAGTTAGGGCTTGGGGTGGGAGGCGAACAAACTCAGCGCACGAAAGCTTGTTCTGTACCATCTTCGACTCTTCGGTGGCCGCAGGCAAGTCAAGTTGCACGACGCCGGCTGAGCAGTCAATTACAGCGGAGTGGTCGGACAAAAAATCGAGTCCAAGGATGACGTCATGTGGACAGTGAGCGAGAACATGGAATAGAACGGACGTCTGGCGGTCGGCGAATCTCACACGCGCGGTGCACATTCCGAGCACAGCCGGGGTCGCTCCACTAGCGACACGTACAAATAGGGACTCTGGCGGCGTAAGGACCTTGTTTAATCGTGCACGGAGGTCAGAGCTCAGAATTGAAATATGTGCGCCGGTGTCAATAAGGTCAGTAACAGGAAGGCCATCCACTTCTACATCAAGCAGGTTCTTGTCCGTAGTCAAGGTCAGCAGAGGGTTTTCAGGTCGGGAGTCCAATGCAGCGTCACCTCCGGGAGCTGCATTGCTCAGTTTTCCGAAGAAGGGCGTCCACTAGGGTGGGGCGACGAATAGCGGCGGTGCTGAGGTGACCTGGAGCGACGGTCATGCGGGGACGGCGAACGGCTGGACCGGCGGACTGGTGTCGCAGGAGTGCCATTGTACGGTCCATCGTCACGAGCGCCATACTGCAGGGGCCGGTGGTTGTCGTCACGTCGATAGCCAGGAAACGACCGAGGTGGATACGTGCGGAAACGACAGTAGCGGGAGATGTGTCCTACACCATGACAATGAAAACATATAGGCTTGTCGTCCTGTGTCCTCCACTGAGCAGGATCACGATAGCGGCGGAATCTTTCTGGTGCAGGAGAAGGCGCTATGGTACTGACCCGAGGTTCCGTCAACGAACATACAGGCTGCAGCCCAACGTTTGCCAGCTCCTCTCTCACGACCTGTTGGATCAACGAGATCGTTGGTCGATCATCAGATGGGCGGGTCAGAAAAGACGGAGACGCGGCCTCGATTTCTCTACGAACGATGCGAACTACACTCTCGTTGTTATGTGGTTGACTGCATGGCGGCTGAAGGTCCTCGCAAGATGACGTAGCGGCCGTGTTCGGAAGTCGCAAGAAATTCTTGGCGACCCGGCGACTCTTCAGCTCTTCGAATCGGCGGCACTCTTTGATGATGTCATCAATGGTGGAACAGTCTTTGGAAACCAGTATGTTGAAAGCATCATCTGCAATGCCTTTAAGTAAATGGCTTACTTTGTCTTCCTCGGACATGTTGGGGTCGGCACGATGGCAAAGGGCGAGAACGTCAAGGATGTAGGTGACATATGATTCGGTCGTAGTTTGTGCCCGACCAGAGAGTTCTTTAGAAGCGGCCCGCTGGCGTCCGACGGCCTTACCAAACAAGTCACGAAGCTTCTGTTTGCAAGTATCCCAGCTGGTTATGTCCGCTTCATGAGCCTCGAACCACGCGCCAGCTGTTCCGCAGAGATAGAAGCCAACGTTGGCGAGCATCATCGTAGGGTCCCACCGGTACACTGCTGCAAACCGCTCGAACTTCGGAATCCAGTCGTCAACGTCAACATGGTCGGTGCCGCAGAAGTTGCCAGGGTCGCGCGGTTGCGTCAATACGACCGGCTGTACAGGCTGCGCCGGAGTCGCGGCTGAAACAGGAGCGGTAGAATTGGTTTCTGTTGCCATGGTCGGGCAGTCGAGAACACGTCCGCTTCGAAGTTCCGTCTTGCGTCGTACCCAGCACCTCCACCAAAAATGTTGCGAATGTATTTACTACTTTAGAGTAGAAAAGTACTCCAGCAGTCAAGATGGCAGCCGTTGTTTATTTTCGAACAGCCCACCAACGTCGTCGTCTTCTTCTTCGCACCGCCCGCATAGCTGCATAGCCGCGAACCCGCAACAATATATATATATATATATATATATATATATATATATATATATATATATATATATATATGTATGTATGTATTTGGCCAGATTGCCCGAAGTTATTGCCAGAACAAGGTAGTGTTACGAGGCAAATTCAAAATCACGGCTTGGCGCTAAATCTTCTCAAGAGATGACCCATACAAACAAGACAAGGTATCGGCCATCTGTCAGGTGTCTTTCAAATTGTGTTCCAACTGCATGCTTCAGCCTATCCCCCGCCCTACTGAAACGTTCCGTGTGAAATCTTACAGAAAATATATGGACTTCGTAACATTTCCTTATGCTACATACGGAAAAAATATGGAGTTTTATGGAAATATACGGAAGTTGTATGGCATTTACGGAACGCTTCTTATGGAGTATAAAGAAGGATAAGGAAATTGTATGGCGTATACGGAAAGCTTTTTATGGAGTATACGGAAAGATAAGGAAAATGTATGGCATATATGGAAAGCTTTTTATGGTGTATATGGAAGGATAAGGAAAGATAAAGAAACTTATGGAGCATACGAAGAGTTCATGATGGAAGATATGGAAGGATAAAGAAAGTGTATGGAGTGTACAGAAGCTTTCATAAGGAAAATGCAGAATGTAAGGTCTTACGGAAATATACAGATTTTGTAAGGTGCTTACGAAAATGTGCAATAGTGTATGAAAGGCATGTAGATTGTTGCAAAAATGTGTAAACTCTACAGTTGTTGTCACATTTTAAGCAGGAAATCCGAGCTCTATAAAGTTTTAAATGAATGCACAGTGATATATATAGTACAAAAGAATAACGCAGGCTAGTCTGTCTTGACAGTCACCGCTGTTCGCCCTTTTCCAGAATGAAGACAACTTCTGCAGATGACCAGGTGCTAAAGTCTGTCACACGGAAAATGTGTCATTCACAAGGAATGACAATAACTGTCATTTTGCTTGCATGCTGTCACACGAAAACAAATCAAGCAAATAAGCATAGCTTCAAGGGCTCGTTTTTGGTAGAAACAATAACAATGAGAACTAAATTCAATGTGAATGAACTTGTCAATATTAATGAAACTGTTCTCATTAACATTTGCAAAGAGAAATGTCATTTTAAAATATCGACCATGAGCTTAGCTCTCCTGAGCACCGACGAAAGAAATGAAAATCTATGAAAACTAATTGCATGTAGCCTAAAAATAATTTTTATTGATAGTATGTGCTCCTAGAGTATAAATACAGCTATACACAACTTGCCACAGCTTCACGACAGAAACGAGGTAGGGGCAGAGGGAGTTGTCAGAAAAATAATTAAGTATGAGAGCACAAATGATATGTACAAACACATAATGGTGCTTATCACTGATGCACGGATGGTCGTGTACGAAGCTGGGTCGTTTTGAGATTTTCAAAAGCATTGTTTTAGACCACCATGCAGATTACGCTTCAATTGTAGTGCTACATAAGACACAACTTATGGGCCAGCTTTAATGAATAAGAAGATTATAGGTTAAACAAATGCTTTAAAATATATCATATCATGGCTGCATGGACGCATACAAGCTACGTAGAGCTCAATAAAGTGAGGACGCATGAGCTTCTCTTGATGCTTCAGTTCTACATAGATGCTTCAACTGTGCTGCAAAGAAATTTAACCAATGTCTGTGTGTGCAACATTGTCCATTTTAAACTATCTATATGTATATATAAAATTCCTACTGCGAGTTAAGCTACGTAGCACTCCATAACTCTTTCTTTTATTAAGGGCAATTTTTCAAACAATCAACATTATTCATTTTCTGTCTAATGACTTCGTGCCCGCAATTCTTGGTTTGGCTCGATCACAATTGCGCAGCCCTTATTTTGGAGGAATCAAAAAACATCAACCAAAATATATTTTGGAACTGCTTCTCGGTGATATTGCCTTCCCTCAACTGCCACAGCTTGAGATGAGTCATATAGCAAGTCTCGCGCATACCTAGGGCCTACCCTTAAAGAAACTGGTCCGGCTGTGAAATGCTCAGTTTTTTCTCAAATAAATTTTTTGGTTTGAGTTTTCTCACTTCTCGAGTCCCTTCACAATCAAGCAGACCCATTGTTCCCCTTAGTCCTTAATTTTGTTAGATTATGAAAGAAATAAAAAATTAATAATGAAAATTAAAATACTAATAACTGTTGTGCAAAAAACACAGTCCCACATGCGTACTTGAACGCAATATTGCTTTTATTTTGTTTTAGAACCTAAGGCATTAGAAAAGATAGCAGTACAATAAAAACGTTGAAAAAAAACTAAAAAAAAACTTGGCGGGACTCGAACCTGCGCCACTTAGTTGTGCTCGCGTGCGTGAACTGAGAGTGTTAGCTTGCTGAGCTATTCGCACTGAAGGTAGCACGTAAGTTTAAGTTATGTATATAAATTTGCTTTTTACACGCTATGTGTTGGCATATTTATGTACGATATGCGATCGTATCTATTGTTGTGTGCATATGTTTTGGGATTGTATATACGTCACATGCTTTTCGCATGTCTTTCAACTATAGATTGATGCCCCGCCGCGGATGAAAACAAGTATTTTTACACCCAAAAACAAGCTTGAGCAGTTGAAGGTTGTTTCCCGGGGCTCTCTTGCGATTGAGTCGGCCACCACAGGGAATTAGAGTGATACGCCATTAATCCCTGCATCTAGCTGTATTCCACTTAGTAGCTCTATCGCTTGATGACAAATCGAGCGCGGGGCGCGACGCTATTGCGCACGACCATGCCTCGCGTAGCGGCGACATCAGCTGATTGCGCCAGCCGGCTTGCTTCGATTTGCTTCAGAGCAAAGAAATGTCATACCTTGAAAGATTGCGTACTGCACTATGTCAAAATGTTACTGCTTTGTAGCCATCCTATGATTCATTGAGAATTGATAACTCTGATATCACTACTGTAGAGCTTTGCGTCGGCGACACGCAGCGAACGTGAAACCGCACTACATCTGTCGTAGAAGCAGTAGGAGGCTGTCGTCTGCTAGAACAAAAACAAAACAAAGACCTGCGAAAATATTCATAAGTTGTAACTTGTTTTCTGAATAACCGTTTATCACTTTTAAAGGTATTTTGCCTGATAACATACTTTTTTTCAGTTAATAGCAGCGACAGATGTTTTTTTTATTTTTCTCACACAGATATTCAAGTCAAATTCATTCACAGCTAAAGCCACATGTTGTTTGTCTTTGTTTCTGTGGGCATGCCGTTTCGGTGCGTGTCTCATGTGTTCGCGCTGCTACACGCGAAAGCACGAAATGTTAAATTTACGCAAGGAAGCGCTGTTCCTTGTTCGTGTGATGTGCTAAGATTGCGCCCTATTCCCGCGGTTGTTCGAGTGCGGATCATGTGCGAGTCGTCCAAGGAATCGGCGGGTTGGGCGGGCGCTCGAAGGACTCCGAGGTGACGGCTGACGCCTGTGGTCGCTTCTCTCAGGACAGTGTGAAAGAAACTAAAGGTAAGGGGGACACTTTTTTATGTAGACCAAGTATGCCACTCAGTGTAAGTGTGTGTTGCTGCACTCGAACGAGGCGTCGTGAAACGGCAACCTTACGCGCCTTTGCGAGTGCGGTTGCCGATTCGCTTTGACAACGCTAACGCCAGCAGAGCCATGGCGCATCAGCGCGGCCTTACTGGAGCTAATTCGAGACAACTGCGGCAACATGCATGTGTATGGTGATCGATTTTTTCATATGTGCAATGTAGTGAGGAAGACGCACACGGCGCTTGCTACGTTGTTGATTAAACGAAGCCTGCAGTGCCATTTGATGCAAAGCAGCATTTTGTTTACGTTCGCGGGCGATACAATTTGTAACTTGGCTCGATTCACCAAGCCAACCGCCTAAGTGGGTTGATTAGCATACGTTCACGGTAGAGCGTTATTATGCCCCTAAACAGTGGCGTGTGCTTGTTGCAAGATATAATGTGTGTGCCTAGTGTAGAGAGAGAGAGAGGTGATCGTGCAATCTGCATGTGTACCTGCAAGACGCCTTTGCTTGTAACTAATAACGTACCGGCCAGCACCTACATTGTACGCCTGACTTTGAAGAAAACTTGCATGCACAATGTGAGATTTTGTAATCTGCCAGAGTTGCTTTTTATAAAATAATACACTGCCAGCATGTTCAAAATATGTTTCGCTGCTGTGTGGCAGGGGTGCGGTTATCACGCTGTTGTGGAGTTGCTGATGCAAGCACTTATAGTTTTGATGCGTTAATATTTCTCATCTAACTCATCAGGTGTTTGGCTGTTTCAGCACAAACAAGGCAAAGAGAGAAGGAAGACGGGTAATGACAGGACCAGTGCCGACTTTTGTTTGCAGGAGAATACTAATGTTGGTGTATTTATTGTGACAGCCTTTCTGTGTTGCTTTTTTGCCCAATTTATGCAACAACACAGTTGTCAGCAATATGAGAGAGAACACTGAAATTAGCTTCTAAAGATCATGGTGACTAAATGCCTAGTAACTCACAGCACAAAGTAACAACAAAAGACATCAGTATGATCAATGTGGATGAGTACAGTCTTGCATCTAAAAAATATATTGTGGAAAATGTTGCCTAAGTAAGAAACCTCTCTATGTTTGCAAATAGTGTGACGTCACTTCGAGCACCGTGCCAGCCATTCCCTCCCTCTGTGCAAGGGCTGGTTGGCAAGGAAGTTGTTTGTGACGTTCCTGATAGACCACTGAGATGTATGCGATTCTAAACCTGTAGCCTAATATATACGTAATCTTTTGTGCAGTTACATCGCTGCATCTGACACCTACAACTTATTTGCATGTTTACATTGCTCCCTTAGGACCTAACACACAAACTTGTTGTTTGCATTGTCACTTCATGAATATCGAGCGGTAAAGGTACCCAGTATATGTGAAACAAGAATCTCTGCTTATTACATGAAGAGATATGAGGCCTTCGATAAAACGAGTTATACCTTTATTGAGCTTGCGTACTCGTCGGGGTGATTCATACATGCAGCTTCAGCAAATGGTATCTTCCAGCCCGGTGACCTTGCAATTTTTTTCTGCACACAGCGCAAACACCGAGATGTACCCACTCGCAGATGGTCACGTCAAGTGCATATTTACCTTGACTAAAATGTCGAATCAAGTTTTTTCATCGACCGGTCCCTGCCATGAGTGCTAGTCTTCGCAAACAAGACACATTGTTATTGACACTGCACACACCACACTCAGTATTCTCAGTTGAACCGATATTCTCAATACCTTTCAATGCACACTACATGCCGCAATCAACAGTGCACATTTTTGAAGACTATGCCGCTGTTGCTCGCCCAGGCCACCACGTGTGTTCACTTCTTCAAGATAAACAGACAGCGTGGCAAATATTTTACCACACAGTTTACCACACAGCTGGATGTTTGCTGACGCATACTACAGCTAATGTCGACATTGTAACGTCAAGTGTAAGCTTTGAAAAATTAAAACTTGCCCAAACTCCGCACGACTGTACCGGGCTGAGCCACCAGTGGGAGTGTTTTTCAAGCCACACCTTTTACATGTGCCAGTGACATCATGCTGTGACGTACCTCGGTAGGGGCCTATCGCTGCATACTTTATGTGAATGAAGGTCCTGTTAGTGAAAGCAGGCATTGTTGATTTCGTAACTTGTTCATGCCCAACTGGACCTTCATTTGCACAAGTTGTCTGACTGATATTCAGTCGAACTTTTGTGTAATAAATTGTACAGTTGGCAGTCTGTGCTTGCCCCATACTGTTGTTACTGGTGTTTCTTGTTGTTACTTTGCAGTGCTCATTACTACTCACCTACACAAACTAGCCTATCTTGCCGCTGTTTTGGACAAGAAGCAGCAGGCAAGTGCGATAGTGTTCATAACTCTAAATTCTCGAGCAAAATTTATCGTTTCATAATCGGTTAGTTGCATTCATATCAGTACATTATAAGAAATCATTGATTAAACATGAATCCGTGTTCCTTTACATAATGCTCACAACTTTTATATCAAATTGAATGGTGTTTATAAAAAACATGGGTTTTAGCAAAACTTCATGCTCTTTTATCGAAGAGCTGACAAAACGCTATTGCATGCTTACTTGCCATGAATTGGACTGTGTTCTAAATACATTGCAATTCTTCACCGGACTTCCAGTACACTTCACATTGGGGGAACATTTAATAACCATGGATTGATTAATTAAGAACGGAAAAAAAGAATCGGCAGGCCGGGTACTTGATATTGGCATCCGTTTTGCTACCCAGCACATTATCATGCAAACTTCCTATAGAGTGGTTATGTGTCTTTCATGTGTGTTTGTAAACCAAGAACTTTGGGTAGAACTATATTTATCTTACAAATGGTTGCAGGACTGTGGAGGCTGTAGGGCTGCTTAGGAATGGTGGAATCCCTGAACATGTGTTCAACTTTGCTGCATCAGCTCCTTGGTGCTTTCACGGCATCTTTACAGATGTGTTGGGTGAGTAAAGCAAGCAGGTTTCAACACAAGGAAACGTATAATATGGCAGCACCTCTTGTGCGTGCCTTACATCCCAAGTATATCAAATATTTATCTTGCCTTGTGGCCTGTAATTTTTAAAGAGACACTTCTTTTTGCTTTATATTTGAGTCTTGATGCTTCGACAGCAATGTATTTGTGTTTGACAGCAAGTGTTCTTGAACAAATAATTGATCTCAATAATGACAAAACACCCTTTATTCTTGGTCCTTAGCATAAGCTAGCACTTATCTGTAGCAGATTCGATTATTCATTTTTTGCTGGGATGATAATGGGCAAGTAGCAAAGGCAAGTTCAGATTGGAGTGGTCGGTGACGTCTGTTTAGGCTCTGCCATATTGCTTTGCAACCAGAGTTACTTGTGGCCACATATACAATGAAGCCACATGACTTGCATTCTAAATGAGATTACCATATCACATTTCACTGCATCTTAGCATGTGCCAAACAAATGCAGATATCATTAGCTTGCCACTATAAAGGGATCCTAAACCAACACAAGGTTGAAATTATTCGTGGTGTTGCAGCTGTGTATGACTCTACACTGGATACATAGCCGTGATAATTTGTCTATATGTTGTCGCAATAGTAATGTTACACACATTGTACGATACAAAAGAGGTCCTCGCTTATTTCGCTTTTTTTCGCTATGCTTCTTTCTTGTCTCTTCTTGCCATGTGCTCCTCCTCACTGTACAAGGAGCAAGAGCAGTGGGCACACAAACACGTATTTAAAAAAAATGTTGTAAGGTGAGCACTGAGAAGCTGAACACTTCCAAAAGGCTCAAAGAGGTAAAGGTATTGTTTCTACCTACTTTTCGGGCACCCATAGCTAGTTGTGCTGCTGCAGTTAAAAATGAGTTAAATGTTAAAAATTAATTGGAGATGGTTTGGCACCCATAATTGCAGTTACATACAGAACTAGGTTTCAATGCGTAAGCAAAATCTGTTTACTCTAAATCAATCCTAATGATATCTGAAATTCAGGAAATATTCACAGAAAAGCTCAGGAAAAGGCTAAGTGGTTGCCCCTTGAATGTGAAGGAGATACCCTTCTTCTAAAAGGTCAATAGACAGTCTAGTAGTCTCGATATTACATGCACTATAAAATATTCTGGTGTGGTGCTTTTCATGCATGTTATAATGAGAGGGGTTTTTAATAGAACTGTTGTCACTTTGCCCTGCATTGCTGAAATTGTTCACATAGTTATAATACATGAATCACTTTATGCCTTTTGATTTTATGCAAATGGTTTGCTTACCCAGTCGGTTTAACTTGACTTGGATAAAATCATAAATGCTCTAATTTTTTTTTACTATACAGCATGTTTATTTTTAAAATACGCGACCATTTATGTGAACGCAGTTGGTGGCGTGCTTGATTAAGCCTTCACTATCACCACTCTAACTACACCTGCTACAGTGCATAGTGTGACAAAAGTAATGGTACTTAACATTACTGGCAGCATACACTTTTATGTCTCAAAATAGGTTAAATAGCCTGGTAAGTATGTGCGTACGTTTTTTTTTCGCTCCAACTAAATATTCTGGTCTACTCAAAGTAGCTTCCACTCTTTTAGGTTCCTCAAACTTTTAGGTGTTCAAAAGAAGTATCAATGCCATATACTTTCTTTGTCAGCCTACTCACCACTCTAATAATGAGAATTACCCGACAACATTACCCAGTAAAATAAAGGGATGTTATAAAAAGTAATGTCAAGTCAATTGTCAAAAAACGTTGCCAAGTTACGTTTTTGTTCACTTTTCTTTTCACAATTTTGTTAAAAATACTTTTGATAACATCCCCTATAGTTTGTTTGGCATCATTTTCTGCTAGTTCTCATTATAATGTGTTCAACAAAGATAACAAATCCTTAAATTTATAGTTCTTTCCTTTACTCATGAATTTGAAACAGTGAATCTCAGTAATCTTAGCGGTGTGTGACTTGTTTTTTTTGATCAGTTGTGCATGTGTTCAAGTACATGCATTTAGGTGGGAGGGCAAACTATTACACGTATTTAGGTAGGAGGGCCTCCTCCTGTGACTAGCAGATTTTCTGAGAACGGACAGATGCATAATGCTGCCAAAGAAGTATAGAGATATTGGAAGTAATCGTAACGTAATTGCAATCGTAATGTAAATGCCAGTAGGCAAAAAAAAGGTGTCCCACACTCGCCCTAATGGTAACAGGCAGCGCTGACTGACTCTTCCATGTATAAATGCACATATATACCGTACAAAAAGGAAGAGGGATAGCCGCCATGGTAGCTCAGTTGATAGAGCATCGGACATGTTATTCGAAGTTCGCAGGCTCGGTCCCTGTACAGGGCAGGTTATCTTTTTTTTTCCTGCCCCACCACGGTGGTCTAGTGGCTAAGGTACTCGACTGCTGACCCGCAGGTCGCGGGATCGAATCCCGGCTGTGGCGGCTGCATTTCCGATGGAGGCCGAAATGTTGTAGGCCCGTGTACTCAGATTTGGGTGCACGTTAAAGAACCCCAGGTGGTCAAAATTTCCGGAGCCTTCCACTACGGCGTCTCTCATAATCATATGGTGGTTTTGGGACGTTAAACCCCACAAATCAATCAATATCTTTTTTTCCTTCTATTTTTCTTTCTTCACAATTACAACATTTCTATTCTTCTTGAAGATTTTCTGGTGTAAAAAAGGTACCTTATAATCTGAAGAGGCAAACAGAATGTGCCAGTGTACGAGTTAGCTCTTGTAGTGGTTACAAGTAAGATATGTTTTGAAGAATAAATCATTCTGCCACTTGCCTAAAGAATGGCTACAGGACATGGCGCTGGATGCACTCTGTTATTTTTTAATGAAGCTATCTTGTATTTTATTTTTATAAATTACATGGGATACACATGACGGTATCACACACTTTAACGCCACAAGGATTATGCAGCGAACAATGTTGGAAATGCGAAATTGCATAAGGATAAGGTGAAAACTGCACCCTCAACGAGAATGTACAGAAAGCACAGGGCGCAGGCGTCATTCCTTCTGCCCGTGCTTTTCAAGTGCGAGCTGTTTTCACCTTGTTCTGACCAACTAACTAGATTGAGATGTGTTGTTATAGTGCAAGAGGATGCTCCACGGGAAAGTAGGTTTGTCTCTAAGTCTGTGTGTGTCTTTCAACCTATATGGCGCCCGGTTGAAGAGTTCATGCAGACCAGATCGTGTAAAACAGGACCGTGTAAAATGGACCGTGTAAATAAAATAAAATGGACCATGTAAATAAACAGTATCGTGTAAAATGTCGTTTTCGTGTGCAACTGTAGTTGTGGTTGTGCTGAATGACCTTTCTTTATGTACACTACATAAGAAACTTGCTTCTTTAGAGTCGAGTGCATCTTCGGATCGATTGTAAATGTTTGCATATGCGAGGCCTTAAGTTTTATAAGAAATTCCTCAGTGTGCCACGAGGAAATGTGTGTTCAGCGAAAATTTGTATATCTATATATACAACTCTTAAAGCCTCGTCTACAACTTTATGCAGGTTGACTTTGAGCAGAAAACGAGGAGCGGCAGCAGCCCCCAGAAAAGAGCAAGCACCCTCCAAGCTCCCGAAGCTCTCTTCGACAGGAACAGCAAGGTCACTGTGTGAAATTGAAAACCATTGCAAGGAGTGCCTTATCAGTACACTGTGCTGCTCTTTCATCGCAGAAGACGAAGTTGACCACTCCAGAGGAACTTCACGCTGTGTATTGTGAGTGCTTCAGTGGTTTTGTTTTTGTCCAGCCAGCAGTTAAGAAATCATGTGTCAGATTCAGCCAGGATGGCTAGAGGGAGTCGGGCAGGCATGTTTGGACATTTGTCTAGCCAAGTAGTGCCAATTTTCGCACTGGTCCTGTTGGAGTTACTGCCACAATCACAGAAACTACGTCACCTCTCTAAATGTACAGATGTGTCGGGGAAGATTAGCTGCATTAGGTTTTTCTATAACTGATAGCTGCCAACATTCTTCATTATACAGGAGTTTTGTTCTTCACTTATGGGTGTAAAGCACTCTACAGAAAAAATGCAACACGTCTACTTCCAGAAGACTCCAAGGCCCTACTTGTAGGTTTTTTCGGCTTGTATCATAAGTACCTCGTTTGGGGTACATGAACATTTTATAAACATGTAGAGCGAAAATTTTGGCTGGCTGGTCGTTTTGTCGTTATCTTGTTCCTCGCAGTATTCTTAAGCATGTTGTGCATTACGTTGTCAATCTGGTTCATGTGCATAAAAGACATTACGAAGTTTCAGGCTACAGTATAAAAAGCCTGGAAGGAAGCTATCAATAATTTCTTAACAGAGTTGCTTAATCTGATACATGATACATCACTAAAGTTTCGTGCGTATTCATTAATGTAAGCTCGTCTTAGTGTTATCCAAAATGAAGATGTGAGTCGACAGATGGAAACATCTAGTGGGGTAATCAGGGTGAACAGTAGAAGTGCTTCAGACAGGCTGGCCGATGTTGCGATAGGAGGACTTATTTTTTAGAAGTCACCTTGTCATCCTTGCCGTGTTAGTTTAAACGGGGTCAGTAATGACATCATCTTTTGGTATAGGCGTGTGTGCCTGTTGGAAATGTTTGTCTGAAAAAAACATATAACGCAGAAGAGTGCAGCCCTTGCTTCTTTTCAAGTTAGGTTGCGCTGATACAAAGTGTTCTCCTGCCGGAGGTTGGGGGTAAGGGAAGCAAAAAAAAGATAAATGATAGAAAAGAAGAAAAAAGAAGATAGAAAAGGGGAATGCAAAGTAAAAGTAGTGCTACACTGCTCCTACTTTGCATCCCCCTTTTCTTCTTTTTTTCCCTTGTTTTCTTTTTTCACCTTTTTTGTTACATTTTCATTGTCCCATCTAGTGCATGAATCAATGACACATGGCTTTGCTATAGCAAAGATGCCTATGTGGTGTTGGATTGAACAGTGCATTGTACTTCAATTAGTTAATTACAGACTGATCAGTCTTGCAATAAGTGCTTCCTGTCTATCACCACACATGTTCAATTGAAAAGTTTGTGCTTGGCTCTTAGTATGCTGGTATATAGCTTGTGTCTTGAACTACTCAAAATGAATGTTATTTTGCTGCTGTTTATGGTAATGAATTTATCCAACATGAAAATATCTTGCCTTGTGAACTTTGTCAGACCTGCCTTTCTTTTTCTTTCCTATGCAGGCATTGTATGTGAGGGAGGCAGTAACAGAGAGGTGATAGCTTGAGCTTCGGAAGAATAAATGCTGGCAGTGAGGCAATTACGCATCAAACATCCCAGCCATTTTGCCAACCGTCCTAAATGTGTTTTGAAAAAAAAAATATTGTGCTCGTTTACTGTATTTTTCTGAAAACAGCAAAATGCTAAAGTATATCGCAGAGAACAAAATATTAGGCCACGTTGGTGCCTTCTGGACTTCCCAGGATGTCGTCTGGGTGTTGTTTGTAAAAAGTAAAGTGTTTCAAAAATACTGCCTCTTCTACACCAAATTCGGTCTTTGTATTAAGTAAAGGTGATTGTGTGTAGTGCATGAAGCTCAGTAATATTAGTGCAATTTTTTCGCCACATCAATAGCAAGGAAGCAGTTTTCTTTATATGGCAAGTTATATGATTACACTTTGTCTTAAAGTAGAAATGAATTTTTGAAGTTTTCTTATGATGGCTGTTTTCTGCATTTGATGTACGACAGCTTCCGTTCCGAAGTTCCCCATGGCCCTCAATAGGAGACTTCAAAATTCATTTTCCTCATTTAAACAAAAATTGTAATGATAACACTTGCCATGTAACAAGAACTGTTTATTTGCTTTCAACTTACATATAAAAGTAATTTTCAATTAGACAAACACACAGCTCAAATTGCATCTCAATGTGGACAAAAACGATTATATAGTGATATTTGTAATCTGGACCTAACATTATTTTTTTCGTAAAATATAACTTCTGTGCAGTGAGTATTTGTGGCTCAAATATTCATACGAAATGCAGTATTGCCATACAAGAAATGCAAACGATAAACAGTTTGGCTGAATTCTTCAAAGCCTATGTAGCAGAAACATTTCACTAATGTTACTTGACTTCAAATTCTTTAAGAAGCATCTTTACTTAATATGTAGATCAAATTTGATATGGCAAGAAAAAGCGGTACTTTGAAATTTTTCTCACAAATAACAGCCGCACGACATTCTGCGAAATTCTGAAGGTACCCACGTGACCACTGCTCTTTTCTCTTCAAAACATTTCTGCAAATAGCTATTTTCAGAAGAGTAAATTACCATCATTTTTTAAACTATACATCTGTGATGGTCGCCAGGCAGTATGGTTTGTATGTTTGGTGTAGAATAGCCCAGTGCAAAAAACAACAAATGGCTGAGCATCCTTTGACGCTCGGGCAATTTCGAAAGCATTTGTTTGTTAGCAGCAATTCAGTTAAGCCCTTGTCTTTATGCTTAGGCCCAGAAACAAAACACAAGTAACTAAAGTAGTCCCTAAGAGTCATGTAGTCTCACTGTTCCAAGGCTTGTGGAGCCTAATTTAGTGCAAGCTTCACCATTTTTTAAAAATTCAGATTCAACCAACAGGTTTTGGAGGCACAGTGCATTTTCAGCTAACTTGTTTCACACCAGTTACTTAGATAAAAAGCGGAAAGTAGAGGTAAAAATACCATTTTAAGGCACTGTAGGCAATAACAAAAAGACTGCTTTCTTTTTTTGTGTTGTGCTTTGCCTGAACGCTGTGCTTTTGTGGTATAGTTCATTGTCTAGTGAACATAGGCCTTAAAAACTAACATTAGCATGTTGAGGTCGATTTCTTGGTTATAGTCATAGTAGCCATATAAATAATTATGACTTCAAACTTGATTGTTCTTTTGAAGATTTTTTCCTTGCATAATTATATTTGAGAGTCTTAGTCAATTTGTTGTTATAAGAAAACGTGATGTCATAATAGGGTCACTTTTGTAGAGTCGTTCAGTTCTACCTTACCTTTTACATTCCTAATAGAGCAGTTATTTTCAATATCGTTATTTAAAATGGAATGAGCAGCTGTATGTAGTAACGTGTATGCACTTACCGATACCACATGCACCCAACTTTTCTGTTGGGCAGTTTATTTCTGTTATTCTTGATTTATATGTGGGGGTTCACATCCGAAAAACCACTATATGATTATGAGAGACGCCGTAGTGGAGGGCACTGGAAACTTCGACCACTTGGGGTTCTTTAACGTATACCTAAATCTGACCACACGTGCCTACAGCATTTCTGCCTCCATCGGAAATGGAGCCGGTTGTTTGATACCGCGACATGCGGTTCAGCAGCGAATTTCTGTTACTCTTGCTCTCTATATGTTTGCAGTTCGGTTATAGGTTATCTGGCTTGCACAGATTTTTAATGGCATCTGCCTGGTCCTGCTTGCTTTCATGGTGATTTTAACCTTTATAAGTTGCATAGGTTTAAACTCTCAAAATTTTTCAGATGCCAGTTTTGTGCACAAACTGTATAGTATAAGGCAGCAGATGTTCATAAACACACTATTAAATGAACATTGAGAGCTTTCACTTGCAGTTCCTAAAGTTTTACTGTGCAGGAAGCGTTAAATCATAATTTCATAAGGACAATATTAATCGATTATCTCTACCATTGAAAATCGTGACAACCTAGTTATTTTCACTGTGATAAGCATGCTGTTTTTTTTTGATGTGGCAGAACTAATTTATACACTCATTCCTTCTATTATTCACATATGCATAACATGAAGGATGGTGTGCCTTAAATTTTCAGTTTCATTCTGTGTGTTATATTTCTTGTGCATGTAAACTATTGTGCTAACATGTGTCTCTGACATTATTGTGCCAATTATTTTCATTTCCAGGTGCCTATGAAGGACACAAGTTCTATCGCAGTGACCTTCGAAATTTACAGTGGTGCCGGAGCCTCAAGCAGCATTTCGCCGATCTCCACAAGGCATCATGAGATAAACACAGCGCCACACTTTCACAGTGCTATGATTATTATTTATGTTTAACATTTCGTTCTAAAATTGTTTTTACATTGTGCCACCATCCTGTGGCTTAGGTGGAGCTCGTGAAATTGCGGTGCAGTCACCTCATTTGTGTACGATCAACACTGCAATGTCACTATTCACAGCTGGAGCATACAGACAAATAAAAAAACATATTGATTGTAGCAGGGCTGATGTGTATATTAATCTTCTCTATTGATAATAATAACTTTATAAGTTCTTTGAGTCTTGCATATGAACACTGCAATAATGTGTTGCAATGTAACACCATTTATGTTCGCTAGCATGTTAATTTAGTGTTTTGTAATGGTATTTTATTTAAAAGGTAATTTTGCTTCCGCATCACAATTAGTAAGATGCCGATAATTCAATCCCTCATCTGCACATTTAAGAATATTGTGATTTGTACACCAGGTCTTGCATGTACTCAAGATGTGGACGTCTATTCAATTTACACATTAATTGCTTTGCACTAATTCAGACGTAACATGCACACATTTCAGTAATTTCCGCATGATACGTCTTTCCATAAGAAGATGCGGAGTCCGCATCATACGTCTTATGCGGAGTCCGCATCATACGTCTTCCATATTCCAATAATTCCGTATGTGAGGTCTCCGCAAT
>WOVY01009489.1:0-56929 GCA_013436015.1 Rhipicephalus annulatus | reverse complement strand
TCAATCCCCCACTGAAACGTTCCGTATGAAATCTTACGGAAAATATATGGACTCCGTAACATTTCCTTATGCTACATACGGAAAAAATATGGAGTGTATGGAAATATACGGAAGTTGTATGGCATTTACGGAAAGCTTCTTATGGAGTATAAGGAAGGATAAGGAAATTGTATGGCGTATACGGAAAGCTTTTTATGGAGTATACGGAAAGATAAGGAAAATGTATGGCATATATGAAAAGCTTTTTATGGAGTATATGGAAGGATAAGGAAACATAAGGAAACTTATGGAGCATACGGAGAGTTCATGATGGAAGATATGGAAGGATAAGGAAAGTGTATGGAGTGTACAGAAGCTTTCATAAGGAAAATGCAGAATGTAAGGTCTTACGGAAATATACAGATTTTGTAAGGTGCTTACGAAAATGTGCAATAGTGTATGAAAGGCATGTGGATTGTTGCAAAAATGTGGAAACTCTACAGTTGTTGTCACATTTTAAGCAGGAAATCCGAGCTCTATAAAGTTATAAATGAATGCACAGTGACATATATAGTAAAAAAGAATAACGCAGGCTAGTCTGTGTTGTCAGTCACCGCTGTTCGCCCTTTTCCAGAATGAATACAACTTCTGCAGATGACCAGGTGCTAAAGTCTGTCACACGGGAAATGTGTCATTCACAAGGAATGACAATAACTGTCATTTTACTTGCATGCTGTCACACGAAAACAAATCAAGCAAAAAAAGCATAACTTCAAGGGCTCGTTTTTGGTAGAAACAATAATAATGAGAACTAAGTTCAATGTGAATGAACTTGTCAATATTAATGAAACTGTTCTCATTAACATTGGCAAAGAGAAATGTCATTTTAAAATATCGACCATGAGCTTAGCTCTCCTAAGCACCGATAAAAGAAATGAAAATCTATGAAAACTAATTGCATGTAGCCTAAAAATAATTTTTTATTGATAGTATGTGCTCCTACAATATAAATACAGCTATACACAACTTGCCACAGCTTCACGACAGAAACGAGGTAGGGGCAGAGGGAGTGGTCAGAAAAATAATAAAGTATGAGAGCACAACTGATATGTACAAACACATAATGGTGCTTATCACTGATGCACGGATGGTCGTGTATAGAGCTGGGTCGTTTTGAGATTTTCAAAAGCATTGTTTCAGACCACCATGCAGATTACGCTTCAATTGTAGTGCTACATAAGACACAACTTATGGGCCAGCTTTAATGAATAAGGAGATTATAGGTTAAACAAATGCTTTAAAATATATCATATCATGGCTGCATGGACGCATACAAGCTATGTAAAGCGCAATAAAGTGAGGACGCATGAGCTTCTCTTGATGCTTCAGTTCTACATAGATGCTTCAACTGTGCTGCAAAGAAATTTAACCAATGTCTGTGTGTGCAACATTGTCCACTTCATACTATCTATATGTATATATAAAATTCCTACTGCGAGTTAAGCTACGTAGCACTCCATAACTCTTCCTTTTATTAAGGGCAATTTTTCAAACAATCAACATTATTCATTTTCTGTCTTATGACTTCGTGCCCACAATTCTTGGTTTGGCTCAATCACAATTGTGCAGCCCTTATTTTGGAGGAATCAAAAAACATCAACCAAAATATATTTTGGAACTGCTTCTCGGTGATATTGCCTTCCCTCAACTGCCACAGTTTGAGATTAGTCATATAGCAAGTCTCGCGCATACCTAGGGCCTACCCTTGAAGAAACTGGTCCGGCTGTGGAATGCTCAGTTTTTTTTCAAATAAATTTTTTGGTTTGAGTTTTCTCACTTCTCGAGTCCCTTCACAATCAAGTAGACCCAATGTTCCCCTTAGTCCTTATTTTTGTTATATTATGAAAGAAATAAAAATATAATAATGAAAATAAAAATACTAAAAACTGTTGCGCAAAAAACACAGTCCCACATACGTACTTGAACGCAATATTGCTTTTATTTTGTTTTAGAACCTAAGGCATTAGAAAAGATAGCAGTACAATAAAAACGTTGAAAAAAACAAAAAAATTTAACCTTGCCGGGACTCGAACCTGCGCCGTTGAGTTGTGCTCGCGTACGTGAACTGAGTGCGTTAGCTTGCTTAGCTATTCGCGTTAAAGGTAGCACGTCAGTTTAAGCTATGTATATAAATTTTGTTTTTACACGCTATGTGTTGGCATAATTATGTACAATATGCGATTGTATCTATTGTTGTGTGCATATGTTTTGGGATTGTATATACGTCAGATGCTTTTTCGCGTGTCTTTCAACTATAGATTGCTGCCCCGCCGCGGATGAAAACAAGTATTTTTACACCCACACACAAGCTTGAGCAGTTGAAGGTTGTTTCCCGGGGCTCTCTTGCGATTGAGTCGGCCACCACAGGGAATTAGAGTGATACGCCATTATTCCCTGCATCTAGCTGTATTCCACTTAGTAGCTCTATCGCTTGATGACAAATCGAGCGCGGGGCGCGACGCTATTGCGCACGACCATGCCTCGCGTAGCGGCGACATCAGCTGATTGCGCCGGCCGGCTTGCTTCGATTTGCTTCAGAGCAAAGAAATGTCATACCTTGAAAGATTGCGTACTGCACTATGTCAAAATGTTACTGCTTTGTAGCCATCCTATGATTCATTGAGAATTGATAACTCTAATATCACTACTGTAGAGCTTTGCGTCGGCGACACGCACCGAACGTGAAACCGCACTACGTCTGTCGTAGAAGCAGTTGGAGGCTGTCGTCTGCTAGAAAAAAAACAAAACAAAGACCTGCAAAATTATTCATAAGTTGTAACTTGTTTTTTAATAACCGTTTATCACTTTTAAAGTTATTTTGCCAGATAACATAATTTTTTTTAGTTTATAGCAGCGACAAATGTTTTTTTTATTTTTCTCACACAGATATCCAAGTCAAATCTATTCACAGCTAAAGCCACATGTTGTTTGTCTTCTTTGTTTCTGTGGGCATGCCGTTTCGGTGCGTGTCTCATGTGTTCGCCCTGCTACACATGAGAGTACGAAATGTTAAATTTACGCAAGGAAGCGCCGTTCCTCGTTTGTGTGATGTGCTAAGATTGCGCCCTATTCCCGCGGTTGTTCGAGTGCGGATCAAGTGCGAGTCGTCCAAGGAATCGGCGGGTTGGGCGGGCGCTCGAAGGACTCCGAGTTGACGGCTGACGCCTGTGGTCGCTTCCCTCAGGACAGTGTGAAAGAAACTAAAGGTAAGGGGGATACCTTTTTGTGTAGACCAAGTATGCCACTCAGTGCAAGTGTGTGTTGCTGCACTCGAACGAGGCGTCGTGAAACGGCAACCTTACGTGCCTTTGCGAGTGCGGTTGCCGATTCGCTTTGAACGCGCTAACGCCAGCAGAGCCATGGCGCATCGGCGCGGCCTTACTGGAGCTAATTCGAGACAACTGTGGCAACATGCATGTGTATGGTGATCGATTTTTTCATACGTGCAATGTAGTGAGGAAGACGCACACGGCGCTTGCTACGTTGTTGATTAAACGAAGCCTGCAGTGCCATTTGATGCAAAGCAGCATTTTGTTTACGTTCGCGGGCGATACAATTTGTAACTTAGCTCGATTCACCTAGCTAACCGCCTAAGTAGGTTGATTAGCATACGTTCACGGTAGAGCGTTATTATGCCCCTAAACAGTGGCGTGTGCTTGTTGAAAGATATAATGTGTGTGCCTAGTGTAGAGAGAGAGAGAGGTGTTCGTGCAATCTGCATGTGTACCTGCGCGACGCCTTTGCTTGTAACTAATAATGTACCGGCCAGCACCTACATTGTACGCCTGACTTTGAAGAAAACTTGCATGCACAATGTGAGATTTTGTAATCTGCCAGAGTTGCTTTTTATAAAATAATACACTGCCAGCATGTTCAAAATATGTTTCGCTGCTGTGTGGCAGGGGTGCGGTTATCACGCTGTTGTGTAGTTGCTGATGCAAGCACTTATAGTTTTGATGCGTTAATATTTCTCATCTAACTCATCAGGTGTTTGGCTGTTTCAGCACAAAAAAGGCAAAGAGAGAAGGAAGACGGGTATTGACAGGACCAGTGCCGACTTTTGTTTGCAGGAGAATACCCATGTTGGTGTATTTATTGTGACAGCCTTTCTGTGTTGCTTTTTTGCCCAATTTATGCAACAACACAGTTGTCAGCAATATGAGAGAGAACACTGAAATTAGCTTTTAAAGATCATGGTGACTAAATGCCTAGTAACTCACAGCACAAAGTAACAACAAAAGACATCAGTATGATCAAGGTGGATGAGTACAGCCTTGCATCTAAAAAATATATTGTGCAAAATGTTGCCTAAGTAAGAAACCTCTCTATGTTTGCAAATAGTGTGACGTCACTTCGAGCACCGTGCCAGCCACTCCCTGCCTCTGTGCAAGGGCTGGTTGGCAAGGAAGTTGTTTGTGACGTTCCTGATAGACCACTGAGATGTATGCGATTCTAAACCTGTAGCCTAATATATAGGTAATCTTTTGTGCAGTTACATCACTGCATCTGACACCTACAACTTATTTGCATATTTACATTGCTCCCTTAGGGCCTAACACACAAACTTGTTGTTTGCATTGTCACTTCATGAATATCGAGCGGTAAAGGTACTGAGTGTATGTGAAACAAGAATCTCTGCTTATTACATGAAGAAATATGAGGCCTTCGATAAAACGAGTTATACCTTTATTGAGCTTGCGTACTCGTCAGGGCGATTCATACATGCAGCTTCAGCAAATGGTATCTTCCAGCCCCGTGACCTTGCAATTTTTTTCTGCACACAGCGCAAACACCGAGATGTACCCACTCGCAGATGGTCACGTCAAGTGCATATTTACCTTGACTAAAATGTCGAATCAAGTTTTTTCATCGACCGGTCCCTGCCATGAGTGCTAGTCTTCGCAAACAAGACACATTGTTATTGACACTGCACACACCACACTCAGTATTCTCAGTTGAACCGATATTCTCAATACCTTTCAATGCACACTACATGCCGCAATCAACAGTGCACATTTTTGAAGACTATGCCGCTGTTGCTCACACAGGCCACCACGTGTGTTCACTTCTTCAAGATAAACAGACAGCGTGGCAAATATTTTACCACACAGTTTACCACACAGCTGGATGTTTGCTGACACATACTACAGCAAATGTCGACATTGTAACGTGAAGTGTAAGCTTTGAAAAATTAAAACTTGCCCCAAACACCGCCCGACTGTACCGGGTTGAGCCACCAGCGGGAGTGTTTTTCCAGCCACACCTTTTACATGTGCCAGTGACATCATGCTGTGACGTACCTCGGTAGGGGCCTATCGCTGCATACTTTATGTGAATGAGGGTCCTGTTAGTGAAAGCAGGCATTGTTGATTTCGTAACTTGTTCATGCCCAACTGGACCTTCATTTGCACAAGTTGTCTGACTGATATTCAGGCGAACTTTTGTGTAATAAATTATACAGTTGGCAGTCTGTGCTTGCCCCATACTGTTGTTACTGGTGTTTCTTGTTGTTACGTTGCACTGCTCATTACTACTCACCTACACAAACTAGCCTATCTTGCCGCTGTTTTGGACAAGATGCAGCAGGCAAGTGCGATAGTGTTCATAACTCTAAATTCTCGAGCAAAATTTATCGTTTCATATTCAGTTATTTGCATTCATATCAGTACATTATAAGAAATCATTGATTAAACATAAATCCGTGTTCCTTTACATAATGCTCACAACTTTTATATCAAATTGAATGGTGTTTATAAAAAACATGGGTTTTAGCTAAACTTCATGCTCTTTTCTTGAAGAGCTGACAAAACGCTATTGCATGCTTACTTGCCATGAATTGGACTGTGTTCTAAATACATTGCAATTCTTCACCGGACTGCCAGTACACTTCACATTGGGGGAACATTTAATAACCATGGATTGATTAATTAAGAACGGAAAGAAAGAAGCGGCAGGCCGGGATACTTGATATTGGCATCCGTTTTCCTACCCAGCGCATTATCATGCAAACTTCCTATAGAGTGTTATGCGTCTTGCATGTGTGTCTGTAAACCAAGAACTTTGGGTAGAACTATATTTATCTTACAAATGGTTGCAGGACTGTGGAGGCTGCAGGGCTGCTTAGGAATGGTGGAATCCCTGGACATGTGTTCAACCTTGCTGAATCAGCTCCTTGGTGTTTTCACGGCATCTTTACAGATGTGTTGGTGAGTAAAGCAAGCAGGTTTCAACACAAGAAAAAGTATAATATGGCAGCACCTCTTGTGCGTGCCTTACATCCCAAGTATATCAAATATTTATCTTGCCTTGTGGCCTGTAATTTTTGAAGAGACACTTCTTTTTGCTTTATATTTGAGTCTTGATGCTTCGACAGCAATGTGTTTGTGTTTGACAGCAAGTGTTCTTGAACAAATAACTGATCTCAATAATGACAAAAAACCCTTCATACTTGGTCCTTAGCATAAGCTAGCACTTATCTGTAGCAGATTCAATTATTCATTTTTTGCTGGGATGATAATGGGCAAGTAGCAAAGGCAAGTTCAGATTGGAGTGGTCGGTGACGTCTGTTTAGGCTCTGCCATATTGCTTTGCAACCAGAGTTACTTGTGGCTACATATACAATGAAGCCACATGACGTGCATTCTAAATGAGATTACCATATCACAATTCACTGCATCTTAGTATGTGCCAAACAAATGCAGATATCATTAGCTTGCCACTATAAAGGGATCCTAAACCAACACAAGGTTGAAATTTAGTCGTGGTGTTGCAGCTGTGTATGACTCTACAATGGATACATAGCCGTGATAATTTGTCTATATGTTGTCGCAATAGTAATGTTACACACATTGTACGATACAAAAGAGGTCCTCGCTTATTTTGCTTTTTTTCGCTATGCTTCTTTCTTGTCTCTTCTTGCCATGTGCTCCTCCTCACTGTACAGGGAGCAAGAGCAGTGGGCATACAAACACGTATTTAAAAAAAATGTTGTAAGGTGAGCACTGAGAAGCTGAACACTTCCAAAAGGCTGAAAGAGATAAAGGTATTGTTTCTAGCTACTTTTTAGGCACCCATAACTAGTTGTGCTGCTGCAGTTAGAAAATAAGTTAAATGTTAAAAATAATTGAAGATGGTTTGGCACCCATAATTGGAGTTACATACAGAACTAGGTTTCAATGCGTACGCAAAATCTGTTTACTCTAAATCAATCCTAATGATATCTGAAATTCAGGAAATATTCACAGAAAAGCTCAGGAAAAGGCTAAGTGGTTGCCCCTTGAATGTGAAGGAGATACCCTTCTTCTAAAAGGTCAATAGACAGTCTATAAGTCTCGATATTACATGCACTATAAAATATTCTGGTGTGGTGCTTTTCATGCATGTTATAATGAGAGGGGTCTTTAATAGAACTGTTGTCACTTTGTCCTGCATTGCTGAAATTGTTCACATAGTTATAATACATGAATCACTTTATGCCTTTTGATTTTATGCAAATGGTTTGCTTACCCAGTCGGTTTAACTTGATTTGGATAAAATCATAACTGCTCTAAATTTTTTTTTACTATACAGCAGGTTTATTTTTAAAATACGCGACCATTGATGTGAACGAAGTTGGTGGCGTGCTTGATTAATCCTTCACTATCACCACTCTAACTACACCTGCTACAGTGCATAGTGTGACAAAAGTAATGGTACTTAACATTACTGGCAGCATACACTTTTATGTCTCAAAATAGGTTAAAAAGCCTGGTAAAATTGTGTGTATGTTTTTTTTCGCTCCAACTAAATATTCTGGTCTACTCAAAGTAGCTTCCACTCCTTTAAGTTCCTCAAACTTTTAGGTGTTCAAAAGAAGTATCAATGCCATATACTTTCTTTGTCAGCCTACTCACCACTCTAATAATGAGAATTACCCGACAACATTACCCAGTAAAATAAAGGGATGTTATAAAAAGTAATGTCAATTCAATTGTCAGAAAACGTTGCCAACTTACAATTTTGTTCACTTTTCTTTTCACAATTTTGTTAAAGTTACTTTTGATAACATCCCCTATAGTTTGTTTGGCATCATTTTCTGCTAGTTCTCATTATAATGTGTTCAACAAAGACAACAAACCCTTAAATTTATAGTTCTTTCCTTTACTCATGAATCTGAAACAGTGAATTTCAGTAGTCTTAGCGGTGTGTGACTTGTTTTTTTTTTTGATCAGTTGTGCATGTGTTCAAGTACATGCATTTAGGTGGGAGCGCGAACTATTGCCTCCTCCTGTGACTAGCAGATTTTCTGAGAACGGACAGATGCATAATGCTGCCAAAGAAGTATAGGGATATTGGAAGTAATCGTAACGTAATTGCAATCGTAATGTATTTGCCAGAAGGCAAAAAAAAGGTGTGCCACACTCGCCATAATGGTAACAAGCAGCGCTGACTGACTCTTCCATGTATAAATGCACATATATACCGTACAAAATGGAAGAGGGATAGCCGCCATGGTAGCTCAGTTGATAGAGCATCGGACATGTTATTCGAAGTTCGCAGGCTCGGTCGCTGTACAGGGCAGGTTATCTTTTTTTTCCTGCCCCGCCACGGTGGTCTAGTGGCTAAGGTACTCGGCTGCTGACCCGCAGGTCGCGGCTTCGAATACCGGCTGTGGCGGCTGCATTTCCGATGGAGGCGGAAATGTTGTAGGCCCGTGTACTCAGATTTGGGTGCACGTTAAAGAACCCCAGGTGGTCAAAATTTCCGAAGCCCTCCACTACGGCGTCTCTCATAATCATATGGTGGTTTTGGGATGTTAAACCCCACAAATCAATCAATATCTTTTTTTCCTTCTACTTTTCTTGATTCACAATTACAACACTTCTATTCTTCTTGAAGATTTTCTGGGGTAAAAAGGTACCTTATAATCTGAAGAGGCAAAGAGAATGTGCCAGTGTACGAGTTAGCTCTTGTAGTGGTTACAAGTAAGATATGTTTTGAAGAATAAATCAATCTGCCACTTGCCTAAAGAATGACTACAGGACATGGCGCTGGATGCACTTTGTTATTTTTGAATCAAGCTATCTTGTATTCTATTTTTATAAATTACATGGGATACACATGACGGTATCACACACTTTAACGCCACAAAGATTATGCAGCGAACAATGATATAAATGCGAAATTGCATAAGGATAAGGTGAAAACTGCACCCTCAACGAGAATGTACAGAAAGCACAGGGTGCAGGCGTCATTCCTTCTGCCTGTGCTTGTCAAGTGCGAGCTGTTATCACCTCGTTCTGACCAACTAACTAGATTGAGATGTGTTGTTATAGTGCAATAGGATGCTCCACGGGAAACTAGGTTTGTCTCAAAGTCTGTGTGTGTCTTTCAACCTATATGGTGCCCGGTTGAAGAGTTCATGCAGACCAGATCGTGTAAAACAGGACCGTGTAAAATGGACCGTGTAAATAAAATAAAATGGACCATGTAAATAAACAGGATCGTGTAAAATGTCGTTTTCGTGTGCAACTGTAGTTGTGGTTGTGCTGAATGACCTTTCTATATATACACTACATAACAAACTTGCTTCTTTAGAGTCGAGTGCATCTTCGGATCGATTGTAAATGTTTGCATATGCGAGGCCTTAAGTTTTATAAGAAATAACTCAGTGTGCCACGAGGAAATGTGTGTTCAGCAAAAATTTGTATATCATTATATACAACTCTTAAAGCCTCGTCTGCAGGTTGACGTTGAGCAGAAAACGAGGAGCGGCAGAAGCCCCAAGAAAAGAGCAAGCACCCTCCAAGCTCCGAAGCTCTCTTCGACAGGAACAGCAAGGTCACTGTGTGGCATTGAAAACCATTGCAAGGAGTGCCTTATCAGTACACTGTGCTGCTCTTTCATTGCAGAAGACGAAGTTGACCACTCCAGAGGAACTTCACGCTGTGTATTGTGAGTGCTTCAGTGGTTTTGTTTTTGTCCAGCCAGCAGTTAAGAAATCATGTGTCAGATTCAGCCAGGATGGCTAGAGGGAGTCGGGCAGGCATGTTTGGACATTTGTCTAGCCAAGTAGTGGCAATTTTAGCACTGGTCCTGTTGGAGTTACTGCCACAATCACAGAAGCTACACCACCTCTCTAAATGTACAGATGTGTCGGGGAAGATTAGCTGCATTAGGTTTTTCTATAACTGATAGCTGCCAACATTCTTCATTATACAGTAGTTTTGTTCCTCACTTATGGGTGTAAAGCCCTCTACAGAAAAAATGCAACACGTCTACTTCCAGAAGACTCCAAGGTTCTACTTGTAGGTTTTTTCGGCTGGTATCATAAGCACCTCGTTTGGGGTACATGGACATTTTATAAACATGTACAGCGAAAATTTTGGGTGGCTGGTCGTTTTGTCGTTATCTTGTTCCTCGCAGTATTCTTAAGCATGTTGTGTATTACGTTGTCAATCTGGTTCATGTGCATAGAAGACATTACGAAGTTTCAGGCCACAGTATAAAAAGCCTGAAAGCAAGCTATCAATAAT
Source organism: Rhipicephalus annulatus (assembly GCA_013436015.1). Taxonomy (NCBI): domain Eukaryota; kingdom Metazoa; phylum Arthropoda; class Arachnida; order Ixodida; family Ixodidae; genus Rhipicephalus; species Rhipicephalus annulatus. The sequence continues at coordinate 46,376 of WOVY01009489.1, read as the reverse complement.
TTTTTAACAGAGTTGCTTAATCTGATACATGATACATCACTAAACTTTCGTGCGTATTCATCAATGTAAGCTCGTCTTAGTGTTATCCAAAATGAAGATGTGAGTCGACAGATGGAAACATCTAGTGGGGTAATCAGGGTGAACAGTAGAAGTGCTTCAGACAGGCTGGCCGATGTTGCGATAGGAGGACCTATTTTTTTAGAATCACCTTGTCATCCTTGGCGTGTTAGTTTAAATGGAGTCAGTAATGACATCATCTTTTGGTATAGGCGTGTGTGCCTGTTGGAAATGTTTGTCTGAAAAAAAAAACCTATAACGCAGAAGAGTGCAGCCCTTGCTTCTTTTCAAGTTAGGTTGCGCTGATACAAAGTGTTCTCCTGTCGGAGGTTGGGGGTAAGGGAAGCAAAAAAAGATAATTGATAGAAAAGAAGAAAGAAAAGGGGAATGCAAAGTAAAAGTAGTGCTACACTGCTCCTACTTTGCATCCCCCCTTTTCTTCTTTTTTTCGCTTGTTTTCTTTTTTCACCTTTTTTGTTACATTTGCATTGTCCCGTCTAGTGCATGAATCAATGACACATGGTTTTCCTATAGCAAAGATGCCTATGTGGTGTTGGATTGAACAGTGAATTGCACTTCATTTAGTTAATTACAGACTGATCAGTCTTGCAATAAGTGCTTCCTGTCTATCACCACACATGTTCAATTGAAAAGTTTGTGCTTAGCTCTTAGTATGCTGGTATATAGCTTGTGTCTAGGACTACTCAAAATGAATGTTATTTTGCTGCTGTTTATGGTAATGAATTTATCCAACATGAAAATATCTTGCCTTGTGAACTTTGTCGGACCTGCCTTTCTTTTTCTTTCCTATGCAGGCATTGTATGTGAGGGAGGCAGTAACAGAGAGGTGATAGCTTGAGGTTCGGAAGAATAAATTCTGGCAGTGAGGCAATTACGCATCAAACATCCCAGCCATTTTGCCAACCGTCCTAAATGTGTTTTGAAAAAAAAAATATTGGGCTCGTTTACTGTATTTTTCTGAAAACAGCAGAATGCTTAAGTATATCGCAGAGAACAAAATATTAGGCAACGTTGGTGCCTTCTGGACTTCCCAGGATGTCGTCTGGGTGTTGTTTATAAAAGTAAAGTGTTTCAAAAATACTGCCTCTTCTACACCAAATTCGGTCTTGGTATTAGGTAAAGGTGATTGTGTATAATGCATGAAGCTCAGTAATATTAGTGCAATTTTTTCACCACATCAAAAGCAAGGAAGCAGTTCTCTTTATATGGCAAGTTATATGATTACACTTTGTCTTAAAGTAGAAATGAATTTTTGAAGGTTTCTTATGATGGCTGTTTTCTGCATTTGATGTACGACAGCTTCCGTTCCGAAGTTCCCCATGGCCCTCAATAGGAGACTTCAAAAATCATTTTCCTCATTTAAACAAAAATTGTAATGATAACACTTGCCATGTAACAAGAACTGTTTATTTGCTTTCAACTTACATATAAAAGTAATTTTCAATTAGACAAACACACAGCTAAAATTGCATCTCAATGTGGACAAAAACGATTATATAGTGATATTTGTAATCTGGACCTAACATTATTTTTTTTCGTGAAATATAACTTCTGTGCAGTGAGTATTTGTGGCTCAAATATTCATACAAAATGCAGTATTGCCATACAAGAAATGCAAACGATAAACAGTTTAGCTGAATTCTTCAAAGCCTATGTAGCAGAAAAATTGCACTAATGTTACTTGACTTCAAATACTTTAAGAAGCATCTTTACCTAATATGTAGATCAAATTTGATATGGCAAGAAAAAGCGGTACTTTGAAATTTTTCTCACAAATAACACCCGCACGACATTCTGCGAAATTCTAAAGGTACCCACGTGACCACTACTCTTTTCTCTTCAAAACATTTCTGCAAATAACTATTTTCAGAAGAGTAAATTACCATCATTTTTTAAACTATACATCTGTGATGGTCGCCAGGCAGTATGGTTTGTATGTTTGGTGTAGAATAGCCCAGTGCAAAAAACAACAAATGACTGAGCATCCTTTGACGCTCGGGCAATTTCGAAAGCATTTGTTTGTTAGCAGCAATTCAGTTAAGCCCTTGTCTTTGTGCTTAGGCCCAGAAACAAAACACAAGTAACTAAAGTAGTCCTAAGAGCCATGTAGTCTCACTGTTCCAAGGCTTGTGGAGCCTAATTTAGTTCAAGCTTCACCATTTTTTGAAAATTCAGATTCAACCAACAGGTTTTGGAGGCACAGTGCATTTTCAGCTAACTTGTTTCACACCAGTTACTTAGATAAAAAGCGGAAAGTAGAGGTAAAAATACCATTTTAAAGGCATTGAAGGTAATAACAAAAAGGACTGCTTTCTTTTTTGTGTGGTGCTTTGCCTGAATGCTGTGCTTTTTGTGGTATAGTTCATTGTCTAGTGAACATTGGCCTTAAAAACTAACATTAGCCATGTTGAGGTCGATTTCTTGGTTATAGTCATAGTAGCCATATAAATAATTATGACTTCAAACTTGATTGTTCTTTTGAAGATTTTTTCCTTGCATAATGATATTTGAGAGTCTTAGTCAATTTTGTTATAAGAAAACGTGATGTCATAATAGGGTCACTTTTTGTAGAGTCGTTCAGCTCTACCTTACCTTTTACATTCCTAATAGAGCAGTTATTTTCAATATCGGTATCTAAAATGGAATGAGCATGCTGTATGTAGTAAGGTGTAAGCACTTACAGATAGCACATGCACCCAACTTTTCTGTTGGCAGTTTATTTCTGTTATTCTTGATTTATATGTGGGGTTTCACGTCCGAAAACCACTATATGATTATGAGAGACGCCGTAGTAGAGGGCACTGGAAACTTCAACTACTTGGGGTTCTTTAACGTACACCCAAATCCTGCATTTCTGCCTCCATCGGAAATGGAGCTGGGGTTTGATACCGCGACATGCGGGTCAGCAGCCGAATTTCTGTTACTCTTGCTCCCCTATATGTGTGCAGTTCGGTTATAGTTATCTGGCTTGCACAGATCTTTAATGGCACCTGCCTGGTCCTGCTTGCTTTCATGGTGATTTTAACCTTCATAAGTTGCATAGGTTTAACTCTCAAAATTGTTCAAGATGCCAATTTTGTGCACAAACTGTATAGTATGAAGGCAGCAGATGTACATGCACACACTAATAAATGAACATTGAGAGCTTTCACTTGCAGTTCCTAAAGTTTTACTGTGCAGAAAGCATTCAAATCATAATTTCATAAGGACATATTAATCGATTATCTCTACCATTGAAAATCGTGACAACCTAGTTATTTTCACTGTGATAAGCATGCTGTTTTTTTGATGTGGCAGAAGTAATTTATACACTCATTCCTTCTATTATTCACATATGCATAACATGAAGGATTGTGTGCCTTAAATTTTCAGTTTCATTCTGTGTGTTATATTTCTTGTGCGTGTAAACTATTGTGCTAACATGTGTCTCTGACATTATTTGTGCCATTTATTTTCATTTCCAGGTGCCTACGAAGGACACATAAGTTCTATCGCAGTGACCTTCGAAATTTACAGTGGTACCGGAGCCTCAAGCAGCATTTCGCCGATCTTCACAAGGCATTCATGAGATAAACACAGCGCCACACTTTCACAGTGCTATGATTATTATTTATGTTTAAACATTTCGTTCTAAAATTGCTGTTACATTGTGCCACCATCCTGTGGCTTAGGCGGAGCTCGTTAAATTGCGGTGAAGTCACCTCATTTGTGTACGATCAACACTGCAATGCCACTATTCACAGCTGGAGCATACAGACAAATAAAAAAACATATTGATTGTAGCAGGGCTGATGTGTATATTAATGCTTCTCTATTGATAATAATAACTTTATAAGTTCTTTAAGTCTTGCATAGAACACTGCATTAATGTGTTGCAATGTAACTACCATTTATGATCGCTAGCATGTTAATGTAGTAGTTTTGTAATGTATTTTATTTAAAAGGTAATTTTGCTTTCGCATCACGACAATTAGTAAGATGCCGATGATTCAATCCCTCATCATGCACATTTAAGAAATATTGTGATTTGTACACAGTATTGCATGTACTCAACATGTGGACGTCTATTCAATTTACACATTATATTGCTTTGCACTAGATTCATACGTAACATGCACACATTTCAGTAATTTCCGCATGATACGTCTTTCCATAAGATGTGGAGTCCGCATCATACGTCTTCCATATTCCAATAATTCCGTATGTGAGGTCTCCGCATCTTACGGAACGTTTCAGTAGGGTCTGGCTTCATAAAGGTCTTTGGCTGCTGCGTACATCTTTCTATAGAAAAGAAGCCGGCATTTCTATAATGAAATATTCGATGCCAGAGGAGCGTAAAGAACACGAGCTTACCTGGGCCCGGGGTCACTGCTGTTGCCTTCTTCGCCGCGGTTGTTTTCGTAGTAGCCCTCACCGTTGTTGGTGTCGTACGTGTCTTAGTCGTGGTTGGCGTCCTAGTCGTCTTCGCTGTGGTTGGCGTCATAGTCGTCTTCGCCATGGTTGTCGTCGTAGTCGCCATCTCCGTAGTTGTTTTCGTAGTAGTCGTCGCCGTGGTTGGTGTCGTACGTGTCTTCGTCATTGTTGGCGTCATAGTCGTCTTCGCTGTGGTTGGCGTCGTAGTCATCTTCGCCATGGTTGTTTTCGTAGTCGCCATCTCCGCAGTTATTTTCGTAGTAGTCGTCGCCGTGGTTGGTATCGTACGTGTCTTCGTCATTGTTGGCGTCATAGTCGTCTTCACTGTGGTTGGCGTCGTAGTCATCTTCGCCATGGTTGTTTTCGTAGTCGCCATCTCCGTAGTTGTTTTCATAGTAGTCGTCACCGTGATTGGTGTCGTACGTGTCTTTGTCATTGTTGGTGTCGTAGTCGTCTTCGCTGTGGTTGGCGTCGTAGTCGTCTTCGCAATGGTTGTTTTAATAGTAGACACCACCTTTGTTGCTGTCATACTTGTCTTCGTCGTGATTGGCGTCTTACTAGTTTTTACCGTGCTTGGCGTTGTTTTCATCGTATACGTAGTTGGCGTCGTAATCGTCTTGGCCGTGGTTGTTTTCGTAGTCGTCTTCACTACGCTTGTTGTCGCTGTCTTCTTCGGCGTTGTTGGTGTCATAGTCGTCTTCGCCGTAGTTGGTCTCATATTCGTCTTTGTGGTTGGTGTCGTAGGTGTCTTCATCGTGGTTGTTGTAGTCGCCGTCGTCATTGTCGTTGATGTCGTAGGCGTCTTCGTCCTGCTGGTTACCGTAGTCGTCTTCCACACGGTTGGGGTCGTAGGCATCTTAGTCGTAATTAATGTCGTAGTCGTCGTCTTTGTGGTTGACGTCGTAGGTGTCTTCCTTGTGATTTTTGTAGTCATCTTCGCCATGGTTGATGTCGTAGGCGTCTTCTTCGTGGTTGGTGTAGTAGGCGTCTTAGTCGTAGGCAATTTCGTGGTTGTTGGTGTCGTAGCCGCCTTAACTGTAGTTGGTGTCAATGTCGTCTTCAGCCTGAATGATATCACAGTCGACTTTGCCGCAGTCGACTTCGCCTTGGTCTTCGCCGTGGTTGGGGTCAGAGTCGTTTCCATTGTTTTTTGTGTCAAGGTCGTCGTCGCCGTACTTGGTGTCGTAGCCCTTGTCGCTGCTGTGCTTGACGTAGTTATAGGGCTTAACGTTGTTGGCGGACGTGCTGTGTAAAAAAATAGAAGAAATTACTTAGGAATGCCTGTTCTGGTAAAGACCCAAATATATAATATATACGTGTTGTTACAGTGCTGCAGACATGCGCCATAGCTGCTTTTTAATTGACAATTGTATTATCTAAAAATAAAAAAACCCTGCTAGCTTTAGGTTGCAGAGTTGCGCATAGCCCCGCCGTGCTGGTCTAGTGGCTAAGTTACTCGGCTGCTGACCCACAGGTCGCGGGATGGAATCGCAGCTGCGGCGGCTGCATTTCCGATGGAGGTGGAAATGTTGTAGGCCCTGTGTGCTCAGATTTGGGTGCACGTTAAAGAACCCCAGCTGGTCGAAATATCCGGAGCCCTCAACTACGGCGTCTCTCATAATCATATGGTGGTTTTGGGACGTTAAACCCGGCATATCTATCAAATCAGAGTTTCGCATACTTTTTCGTTGCACCGTTCACGCCGCTATTCGGCGAGCGCTGTCACGTAGTGCAAAGTTACATTGAAGGTTTCATTCAGCGAAGCAATTGTTCTTTTCACGATGACACGGCACTCGCATGTACTCTGCCCACACTGACTTCAGTCTCATCGAAACCTCCATTCGGGGTCTTTAGCTTGTACGTATAAAACTTGCGTTATCTTAGTACCGGATATAATCTACGCATGTGCGGGTCTTTACAGAACGTAAACCTTTACGAAACGTGAACTACCCGCCGTGTAGGTTTTACGTTTGCGGCGCTGTTTTTTTTTTCAAATACCCCTTCATTCGTAAAAACTCCCAATACCTCCGTTTTGGTGAGCCTGGACATCGTGTCAATATAAACCGAAGTGTGAGCGCCAATATCAAATACATTGTTTCAGCAGGATTATCAAAGCCAGAATTGCCAGAACATCGACGCCGCAAACGTGTGAACACCCGACAGACTAGACAACTGGTGCCTTGTAGCAGGTTCAAAATGAACCAGGCAATCACAAAAGTGTTATTGCAGAGACACTGTGCATCGTACGTCTGGTTTAAAAACCATGCTGCGGCGTTATTACGAATGAGTAACTTTTTCATTCACTTTTTACCTCATTTATATATTTCGTGAGTTTAGCATCACAATTCCACCATATTATTATGTGAGACGCCATATAGTGAATGGCTCCGAAAATATCGGCCACCTGAGGTTTTTTAACGTGCACCTAAATTTGAGCACACAGGCCTCAAGTCTTTTCTCTACGTATAGCAATATACCTCCTTATTTCAACAGTGCATCTTGCTCAGCGCGTGCCAATAAGTCTGTGGCACGCCGCCCGCGCCACAACATCGCAAATATTTTTCTCCTGCACGCACGACGAGTGGCTTCACTGCGCGGCTATTGAACATAAAGGCGGACCTATGCGCAACTCTCCCGTAGGGAGCCTATACAGTAGCTCTCGCTAAAACAACATGATAAAAACTTTGATTTTTTCACATTAGCCCCATTTGGCGCCACATATCACGCATCACTCGCCAAACATCTTGTGCTGAACGCCAAATAAACGTTTTATTCTCTATCTTCACACAAAAGATTATCGCCCTTTCTGGAATCACGCACATACGCGGCCAATTTTCTAAAAGGAATAGCCAAATTGTGTTCGCAATAATCAACTAATTATAAAAACATTTAGCCAGCATAGGTCAGACTGCAGCGGTCTGCAAGAGAGGGCGCCTCCGCCTCGACAAGGGGATGAATGCTCCACGCCCTGCGTCTGATCTGCGCTGGTGCAATGGTGCGTCACTACGTAGCTACGTTTATTGCAGGAACAAACGGATGCAGGTTGATAAAGCGCGGCAAAAGAAAGTGTTCATATTTCACACCGGGTATGTGAACTGCTCAGCCAGGTACTATTCCTGCCGGGGATCACCTCTATGCTTACCTCAAACATTGCCGTCATTGAAACCATAATGATAGCGCAACAAAACCCGACACACAGAAAGAGTCAGATGAGGACAGGTACAAACTACCACTTAGTAGTTTGCACCTGTTCTCGTTTATTTCTGTGTGACGTGTTCTGTTGCACTCTCACTATGATTCTATGTCAAAGCACATACTCTCCCAGCAGTCAAGTCTATTGGCGTCATTGACGCTTTGGCCAATGATACAGTGGGAGCTCTATGAAAAAGGTACCCATGTGATGCCCTTTTACATGTTCCGAATAGTAAAGGTACTATACCCTCTTTTGATAACATTGCACTCACCGTGTGAAATGACGGCAATAAAGTTTTATGTATAAATTCCAATAATCAGCCGATTCTTATATGACTTTGGATGCTTGTATTGGGAGCCAGATTGCGCAATATTATGCGACTTTGTTGAAACTATGCGAAAATTACGCCAAAGGTTCGCAATATTCGTTTCATTAAGATAACGTTTTCCATTCCCATTGTAATGTAATTTCATTTTTGTACCACGACTTGTTAAATGTTCCTCAGAGCACACTTAGGAAAATCACAGCATATTACACATAGAGTGAATGACGATGATTGGGGCGAAGCGTCCATCTATGCATTCATCCGTGCATGCCCTTCCGTCCGTGCATGCATCCACGCGTCCGATCACGTTCGAGAATGCAGACGGCGCGCGGGTAACACCGACGAGACTAGAGTCATGGAAGCCGAGTGCAAGCGTCATGAAGGCGCCCGCCGCTCTACTTCGTCCATGCCCCACCAAAGATCCACCAAATACAACGGATATCCAGTAGACAGAGAAAGGCTACTCGTTCTCCTCGTACCCAGACACAGCCCGCGCAGCAGCCAATTGAAAAGTAGCGGCAGAGCGCCGTCTAGATTATCCTCACTCAAATGCAGTTCAAATGTACTTCTATAAGATGGCCCCGTCTATTGTACCGTTCGGGAGATACTGCCTTCTTTTCTTTCTCGTCTCTTCTTCTCTCGGTTACCGGTGACGCATGATCAGGTTAGACTAAAAGGCGCTTCGCCCCTAAACGAAAACGCTAAGATTCCCTTTAGGCTGCCTCTTAGCCTTAAGAAAGCGATCTGTCAGTGAGTTTTACGAATTCATTTTTGTATTTTTTATAACAGCCTCATTACGGCCCGGCTGAAAAATCGTGAGATAGCTTCAACGTTAGCAGGTGATGATTTAAGCAGTATTTTTTGTGATTTGAGAACATACACGCTTCAGTCTATAGTAGTTAAAGGTTGGCTCATAATATGCGCTAGAGAAGTTGCACATAGCTGTACTCAATTTTGTACAGTAACTATGTATGGCATTTTTCACTGTATCGCTTACCCCGTGAGATAAAAAAATGCGCTCACTTGTAGGCGCTGCAGTGGAAATTGGCTGTACCGTGGCTCTTGAACTTCCTCCCATTCGCGGCGTTGTTGAGACAGCTTCTTCGAATTTCATGGTTCGCTTCAGTTCGTCGAGTACATCCGTGATGGCGTCTCCCGCATCACCCTTACCTGTGACAAAAGATGCAGGAATCTAACACCTGCCCCAGTCTCGGGTATTCTAAATTCCGTGTATCACACCGTAAAATATCCTTGAAAACCTTTTCAAACTAGCAAACAAAAGGCAGAAACAAACTGCTTCCTCCTTTGACGCCCGAATCAAGAACTTTAATTTGACGAGTTTGGTTGTCTTAAATTTCAATTACAAAAGCGCTATATTTCTTTCAACCTATGATATCATTACTACGCAACAATTGAAAAGAAAAAAAATGCACTTTATTCACACCGTTATTTGTTTGCTACATTAGGACATCGATCAACGAAAGCATACTCCTTGATCAATTTACTTACTTTCGTAGTCTCACAGCGAGGGTAGCTTCCCATCACACTCAACGCCCTTTGAGTGCATACGAGGACATATTTTTCATATGCTTGCTTTCAAGTTTTTGTATTGGTAACATACCACACACCATAAATTTGTTCTCGTATAAAACGTGTTCTTATTACAATACAGAAATTGCAATTCCAAAATAACATTAACGTTTCTTTAAAGAATACATGAAATTTGACTCGTAACGCACCAAGGGCATTAATACGCGTACGAGGAAGGCACGGTAGTACCATTATATAACGCTGTTGGTACAAAAGCTACAGATATTTTCAGACAACACAGAACAAGTCACTCATGTGGTACATGATGCCTTGTAAAAAAACAACGGGAGACTTCGCCTACATTTTATACGCCAGCAGTGGGGCTAGTTAATATTGCCACCTAGAGTTGTGAGCCGGCAAGCCCTAGCGAGCCGAAAAGGGCAAAGAGAACGAAGAAGAAGTGTGGTTAGCGCCTCGTTTCGAAGATACACGCTCGTGTCTTTCTGCCCCGCTGTTCCTGTCCCTTCTCTACGGCTCTTGGTACGTGACAAACTGGTGGAGGTGCTGGGTAATCTATGCACCGTACCCCTCCACATACCAGGAACACAAGCGTCGTACCGGTGGTCACTCCTGTGCACCGCGCCAGCAGAAGGATCCGAGGGCAATCCCCTGAGTTTGGACTGCTCGCAAACAACATGGCAGCTCCGACCAGCCATTCCGACACCAATTCAACCGGTACGAACGGCACAACGCCGCTCCATTGCACCTTAGTAACACCGCGAACGCCAAATCCTTTTCATGGCACTGCACTTGAGGATGTGGAAGATTGGCTTGTTCATTACGAGTTCGTTGCCGTGCACAACCAGTGGGACGACGCAGACAAACTGCGGCACGTCTATTTCAGTCTTTTGGACGGCGCACGTGTCTGGTACGAGAACCGGGCAGGTATTCTTACATCATGGGAAGACTTCAAACGCCGACTTCTTGCGACATATGCAAGCCCCGACCGTCGGGAGAGAGCTGAGCGGGATCTGCAGTCCCGCATACAACTACCAAACGAAGGGGTTGCAATGTATGTCGAGGAAATGACGCGCCTCTTCCACCGAGCTGACCCCGGCATGCCAGAAGAAAAGAAGGTACGGTACCTCATGCGCGGGGTGAAAGAGCAACTTTTCGGTGGGCTTGTACGCAGTCCACCCAAGACTGTGTCAGAATTCCTCACGGAAGCTGTCACCATCGAAAGCACCCTTAGGCACCGGGCCCCGTCATACGAGCGACACGTCAATGCTTCAACTACGGACTACTTTGGAGCTTTCGGTGGCCAAATGGATTTTTTCCGAGAGCTCATACGTTCAGTCATCCGCGAAGAACTCCAGAAGCTGTCAGTGCCCTCGCAGCCCCCTACCTCTTCGTTCTCCAGCGTTGTCCGAGATGAAGTCCAGCATGCTTTAAGAGAACCATCTTGCATGCGGGATTATCAACCACCCGGTGACTTCCCCCGCATGTCGTATGCTCAAGCTTTGCGGCAACCTGTAACACCCGCAATCCCGCATCCCACCGTGGCCCCAGCCATGCTGCAGACGGTCCAAGCGGCGCCATATTACAGCGCACCTCGCCCGATCCCGCGAAAATCAGACGTCTGGCGTGCGCCTGATCGACGTCCTCTCTGCTTCCACTGTGGCGAAGCTGGGCATCTTTACCGACACTGTTCTTACCGGCAACTTGGACTACGCGGATTTTCGACGAACTCACCACCACCCAGGTTCGGTCAGCGGCCCCCTGATATTGAAGAGTATGTGGCTCAACAGCGCGGAACTTCGTCATCCTTGCACCAGTCACGCTCCCCGTCGCCGCGGCGATTTTCTCCTAATCGCCGCACCTATTCGAGCGTGGCGCAGGGTCGGTCCCCCAGTCCGCGCCGGGAAAACTAACCACAGCGACCTTCGGGGGCGAGGCCGCTTATACCGGACAAGCTCAAGGCCTCCTACCGACGCTTCCGCAAACTGAAGATTCTCCGACGACGACGACACCAGCTGGTTCCGAAAAGGTTTCATTAGATATTCCAGTGCTGCTCGACGGTCGCAAAGTCACTGCTTTAGTTGACACGGGTGCGGATTTTTCTATAATAAGTGAAAAACAGGCTGCTCTTCTAAAGAAAGTGACGATGCCTTGGAACCTCAAGCCAATTCGTACTGCTGGCGGGCACATCGTCATGCCACTCGGCGTTTGCACAGCACGAATACAGATTCGTGGTTCAACCTTTGTTATCAGCTTGAGTGTTCTCCGTCAGTGTTCTCGAGACCTGATCATTGGCATGGACTTCCTGAGGGAGCACGGTGCTATCATCGACATTCGACAACGCCTCGTCACGTTCTCAACAAAAAGCGCCACACCAGAGCATAATCCCGACCACGATCGCGTATGTCTGCGGGTAATTGACGATGCTGTGACGATACCACCGCGCTCAAGTGTTATGGTTCAAGTGGCATTTAACAAATCAGCACACGGTGAAATGGTGGCGGAGAGCTATCGATTCCTGCTCTTTTCCCAAAGTGTCTGCGTAGCACGAAGCCTAGTAGACCTTCGGGATGGCCATTGCGAGGTACTTGTTACGAACTTCAGCTACGAGCGCCGACACCTTTTCCCTGGTACTGTCATCGCCTATGCCTACCCAGTAACTAATGTGACTGAGTGTTTTGCTTCCGAGGCAACCGATAATACCGAAGCACCTCTCCGGGGCGTCGACATAAATCCAGCGCTTTCTGACGAAAACAAACGAAAGCTTAACGACCTGTTGATAGAATTCCACGCCTGTTTTGCACGTTCATCGAGAATCCGCCAAACATCGATTACCAAACACCGTATTATCACCTACGGCGACGCGCACCCTATACGGCAACAGCCTTACCGCGTTTCACCAACCGAACGACGCGCGATTCAAAAGCAAGTGAAGGAAATGCTTCAAGACGGTGTAATACAGCCATCAAGTAGCCCTTGGTCATCCCCAGTGGTCCTTGTAAAGAAGAAGGATGGTACACTTCGCTTTTGTGTCGATTATAGGAAGCTGAATAACGTCACAAAGAAAGACGTGTACCCGTTGCCTCGAGTGGACGATTCTCTTGACAGGCTGAGGCGAGCAAAGTACTTTTCCTCAATCGACCTCAAAAGTGGTTATTGGCAAATTGAAGTCGATGAACGTGACCGCGAAAAAACGGCTTTTGTAACTCCTGACGGCCTGTATGAGTTCCGAGTGCTCCCATTCGGCCTCTGTTCCGCTCCGGCCACATTCCAACGAATGATGGATACCGTTCTCGCTGACCTCAAGTGGAAAAGTTGCCTCGTCTATCTAGATGATGTCGTTGTCTTTTCAAAAACGTTTGACGAGCACCTTCATCGCCTTCGGAGTGTTTTTGAAGCCATACGATCCGCTGACCTTACCCTCAAGCCAGAGAAGTGCCATTTCGGCTACAATGAACTGAAGTTCCTCGGTCACGTTGTGAGCGCTGCAGGCGTTCGGCCCGATCCCGAGAAGACTGCTGCTGTGGCCTCTTTTCCAGCTCCGACAGACAAAAAAAGTCTTCGGCGATTTCTGGGGCTCTGCGCCTACTATCGCCGTTTTATTGAAAACTTCTCTAAGGTTGCGGAGCCTCTCATCAGACTTACGCGTGACGACACCCCATTTCAGTGGACTGACGAACAAGTGACTGCCTTTGCGGAACTGCAACATCGATTGTGTTCCCCTCCTTTACTCGGTCATTTCGATGAGGACGCTGACACAGAGGTGCGCACTGACGCAAGCAACATTGGTCTCGGAGCTATCCTGCTGCAAACACAAGATGGGATTGAACGTGTGATTGCCTACGCGAGCCGCACTCTATCACGTGCCGAAACCAACTATTCAACGTCAGAGAAAGAATGTCTCGCGGTAATATGGGCGATTACAAAGTTCAGGCCTTATCTATATGGGCGCCCATTCAAAGTTGTGAGTGATCACCACGCTTTATGTTGGTTGGCTAACCTCCGAGACCCCTCTGGGCGATTAGCACGATGGAGTCTGCGACTTCAGGAGTTCGATATCACCATTGTATACAAGTCGGGTAGAAAGCATGAAGACGCCGACACGCTATCACGAGCACCTCTGGAGTCCGACCATACAGCTCTAGAAGACGTCAGCACCTTCCTGGGGACTCTCAGTGGGGCGGACCTCCTCAGTAAGCAACGAGCGGACCCCGAGTTACGACCCATCATCGATCATTTAGAAGGCAGCACCGCGTCTGTTCCCCGTTCCCTTTCCCGTACGTTGCCGTCATTTTGCTTACGACACGACATATTATACAAGAAAAACACTGGTGTTGGCAGCAGATCTTATCTTCTAGTCGTCCCTCATGACCTTCGTGATGACATCCTATTAGCCTGCCACGATGAGCCGACATCCGGCCACCTGGGATACTCACGGACACTCGACCGGGTTCGAAAGCTATATTTCTGGCCAAAACTCGCAGCTTGTGTCAAACGCTACGTGAAAGGATGCCGCGAATGTCAGCGTCGCAAGTCACCACCTGTGAAGCCTGCAGGCCTCTTACAACCCATCGATCCACCGCGTACGCCGTTTGACCAAGTTGGGATGGACCTTCTTGGACCGTTTCCTATGTCTCACTCCGGAAACAAGTGGATCATCGTCGCAACTGATTACTTGACGCGTTATGCTGAAACGAAGCCATTGCCACGTGGTACAGCATCTGAAGTCGCCCAGTTTTTCATGCACCACATTGTGCTTCGTCACGGTGCCCCGTCATTCATCATTACTGACCGAGGGACAGCGTTTACGGCAAAACTGTTGGACGACATCTTCAAGCTCAGTTACACGAACCACCGCAAGACAACCGCATACCACCCCCAGAGTAACGGCTTAACAGAAAGGCTGAACAAAACGCTGGCGGACATGATTTCTATGTACGTGGATGTGCAGCATAAAACGTGGGACGAAATCCTGCCATACGTAACGTTTGCGTACAACACCGCAACCCAGGAAACGACAAGGTTCGCACCCTTCCGCCTCGTTTACGGTAGAGACGTGCAAACCATGCTAGACGCTATGATTCCTTGTGACATCGACCAGCACGAGCTACTAACTCCCGATGTCGACGATTACATTCAGCGTGCAGAGGAAGCACGTCAATTAGCTCGCGTGCACATAAGATCGCAGCAATGTGAAGACGCCCGAAGGTACAATATCCACCACCGACAAGTCTCCTACCAACCTGGCGACCAAGTGTGGGTTTGGACTCCTGTTAGACGGCGAGGTCTGAGCGAAAAACTCCTGAGCAAGTACTTCGGACCCTACAAAGTATTAAGGCGGTTGAACGAGGTCAACTATGAAGTTATTCCAGACGGAGGCTCGGCAACGACACAGCGCCACTCACCACGAACAGAGATTGTGCATGTCGTCCGCCTAAAACCTTATATTACGCGGTGATACTCGTCTTATTATGCCCGGGCAACAAACATTTTCGTTTTTTTTTACATTGCCCGTTGGGTCTCGAACGAACTGTGAACTCTGTTAATGTTTTTTTTTCTCTTATGACCAACCCCAGACAATTTTTTTTGCACCTGCATATGCCCTGTGCACTATAGCTACCATTTCTCTTTTTTTCCCCCTTACCGACCCTGCTGTCCCCTTGTGTATGAGCATCGGGTCGATGCTCTAATGGGAGGGGGAATAATGCCACCTAGAGTTGTGAGCCGGCAAGCCCTAGCGAGCCGAAAAGGGCAAAGAGAACGAAGAAGAAGTGTGGTTAGCGCCTCGTTTCGAAGATACACGCTCGTGTCTTTCTGCCCCGCTGTTCCTGTCCCTTCTCTACGGCTCTTGGTACGTGACAATATCATTTGGATGCACACAGGGAATTAATTCCTTGTGTGTGTGATAGGGGACGGAGACATTGCAGCGATAGCATATCTACAGAGCCATGCGCAAGTAGCTTGATTTAAAGGCTGTGGACTTATTCGCATTATCACCAAGTTGATTTGTACATTTCAATTACTTTCAATTTTTTCATGAGTAGTACAGAGGTGTTTAAAACATGAAAAAATGTAAAAAAAAGTATGTTCGATGCAATTTTGTTGCGTATTTTTTTGTTGCCAAAGAATAATATTTCAATCAATCAAAAGTTCAGATGATGAATATTAGGTTACAGTTGTGAAAGATACCTTCAAGGGTATTCCCTTTGAGTGCATAATTATTCTGCGTAAGCATTTTGTTTAGACGTGAGGTGCAACACCATTCCAAGTAAACAAGGAATAGTTTCATCGAGTCTTTTTCCCCCACAAGTTAACCCTCAAATCTTTTCTGAATACGTCAAGTATAACAAAAGTGGAGCGAGTGTTTGAAGCTCTTTATTTCTGCTTTCGGGCCAAGGGGTGCGTTGGAAGGTACGCAGGGAGTACGATAACAAGAAGAAAAACAGACACTTCTGTTCGTAAGCGCTGATTGTCACCTTGAACATGCTTGAACACAAAAATTTTTGTCTGTCTTGCTGCTTGTCTCACTATTCATCTATCTATCAGATGATGTGTGCCGAATGATTGGCCTGCTCAGCGAAAGTTGAAGTCCACGCTCAAACCCATTCATTTTGGTCTAGTAGCTGCGTTCATTCTTGTGAACATTGTCCATCAAAAAACTTTATTACGCATATTTGAGGCGCAACATCAATACGTTAGTAATGGATAGTATGTTTCTTTATTTAGAAAATGCGCAGATGCAATATCATAATGAGCACAGTGTTAATTACGCTGCGCTTACATTGCGAAAATATAATTGAAAACGCGCGTGTATCCTACGCTTCGCTAACACGACAGCCGTTTATGTGTGCATGCTATCGTGGTCACCCTCTTAACTAGGCTTGAATCAAAGTTAACATAGCAGGGTAAAACGATTTCCCGAACATGACGCACTGATCAAGACATGAATAATGTGACAATCGTATCGGGTACATAGTCAAACGCTTCCCGCCACACAGTGGCACATACCCATGGGTGGGTATGTGCCAGTCATATACGGGTATCTGACACAGGGGACTGACACTTGGTGTCTACCCAGGAACGACAAGAACACACACGGGCAATTATAAGCCGCGAACGCTAAGAAACGCCCGACATTGGTAGCATCGACCCAACGAATGCAAAGATTTAATGTCAGGGTCCCAGCTGGAATCGAACACAAGCATTCTGCGTGAAAATTGAGCATTTTACCACAGAGTTACGCCAGGTCTCGGAACTACTTTTCAAATAGGCGCTAATTTTCGTGAAACGTCAATAGTGGTTGCAGTGCTGCCTACCCAACTTAATAAACATTACGTATGTACTCTTTTAACACAGCCGTCACGTAGGGTTAACATCAATTGTGGTATGTTGCCACGCGCTGAAGTTGATTTATGTAGCAGTGTCCAGGGCCAGTATCTTCGCTAACGTCAGTGCTCCATATCAGCTTGCAGAGTTGCCAATAGGCATCATACAGTCGGCATTGTTGCCTCCGTGCAAGCGACTGAAGTGCGAGCGACTGATTTTATAATTATCTGCAACTCTTCATTTGTAAATATACGCAGCGTCACTTCATGAAGTGCAGCTCAATAAAAAAATGAAAACATAGTCACTTGTAGCAATAGGAGCTAACCTGTAGCAAAAACAGCTGGACAGTTCTGTCTGATATTGAAAACTACGTACACAATCCATTCAATGCTCCACAGTATACAATGTTTTCCTCGCGTGTTGTATGAAAACTGGGCTACCTGTCAGCTGTGCTTTCTGACAATGCTTAAAACTTGTTAAAATGGCGCAGAGTTCACATGTGTCGCATGCTCAGAGAGTGTGCAGCGAAAAAGCGTTGCTCACCAATATTGCTGGAACCCATGACGAAGAGAGCCACAAGGCTTATCATGGCCACCAGGTTGACACACATCAGGGCAGCCAGTAAGATTTCTCGGCAATCAGACTCACTGCACAGGAGGTTGTTTACTGCTATGTTTAAATAGGTGCATCAGAACGTTTACACGTTATAAAAATGACGTACCACGAAATTCGTGTGTTTGAAGCAAGTGATAATTACTTAATGTCTAACCTATAGGCTGTCAGGCATGCAAACAAGGTTTTGAATGATTCTGTGAATACTCTGCAAACATTATTTCGAACTTGCTCATGCACAGTTCGATAATACATAGGAATGCTATGTAGTGTTGTTACGAGTAACTTTGTGAAAGTGCTACACAGAAAACGCTTAGCAAATAACACCGTAGCTACGTCATTCGTGGAAATATTCAAAACGAACTCACCTCGCCGTAGCTGTTACTCACAAATTAAACTGGCATGACTGCCTAATGTATCTTGCATAAGTGTTACTTGCTTTGGTTACCAGAGAACCAAATTTACGTGCTCTGATGTCATAAAGCTATACACTCTATTTAAAATGGCTTTTTTAAGAGGGAAACTGAGTGCCTTGACGTGTGTTTTGAGCTGAGCTTGTAGAAAGTCAGCGTAGCGACATAAAGCTACCACGTTCAGCACAAGGTATGAGCATGAGGTGCGTGAAAAAAAAAGTCCTCGCGTCAAAATTGTTCTCAAATTGTCCACTTGAGCACGGCCCCTAACCAAGTCATGGTTTTTGAAGTTAAGACTAGAAATAACATAATAATGATAAAAACAATAATAAATGACAATATTACTTTGTTGTAAATATAAAAATTTATTATTATTATTATTATATTAATAATAATATTATTATGCAGGATAAGATAGCATACCAATTGCCAATTCGAATGTTTTCTCATCTGAAAGTAAATATATTGTGGCTTCGTGTTGCTCACCAACCTGTCCAGTTAGGCAAAATTGATGTGGTTTATGTCCCAAATCAACTACAGGTAACATCGAACTTCACGACTCCTGGCCCGTTCACTGAAATCAAATATCAGACTGGTTTCTGGCATTTCGCCTACATCCAAAACTCTACCACACGGCTGGAGTCAAACCAGATTTCCAGCCAGACACTACGGGCACTTTATCCACTAAGCCAGCATTACGTCCATATGTATGTATGCCGACTAAATCTCTTGAGCGTGCCGGAACGTCATTCGTAAGATTGTCATGTAATATGTGCTGTACCATATGAAAACAAGTCACCTCAATTAATCAGGCACTTTCGTTTTCTCAACTTCACAGCATATAACGTTCCTGCGGAAAGCCTTGGCCGAAAAGCTGACAACTATTTCAAACTCATTATTATAAAAAAATGCTCTAGCTTACAATTTCTCGGAGATGTTTTTTAGCAACGTTTGTTGTGGTTATTCCGACTTACCATTATTAATTGCCATTGGTTCCGCTACGGTGTCGAGTTGTACAACATTCGTTACAAGCAAGCGAAGATAGTTGGTATGTGCGACAGACTTTGTCAAAGGGGGTAGAAAACATGCTTTGGTATATATAAAGACAATACAGCTTGTTCGTAAAGCTCAAGTACTCGTTGTTTTTCTGAGCGATGTTATTAGTATTTTTTACCTTTGGAACTCACAAAAAATGAAGCTACTGTGAAAATTATAACTTACGAATCAGAGGTCTCTGAAGCTGAAGAGAATAAGGAAACATTGGACGAGCTGTCAAAAATACAGTGCTTCAAGAAAGCTGTTTAACGAAATATTTTTGCATAATTTATGAGTTATTCACTGAAAAGTGCTTAAAATAATCGAAAAGTAGAAGCATATTTTTTTAAACTAACCCCTAGATACATTTACAACCGAAAATCACGTTTTCATGTATAGGATACTCTCAGTTTGAAATGACGCACATTCAATGATGAATATGTGTTCAAAGATCTACTACTTTCCTGATTCGGAGTTTACGTTCAAGCGCGGTTGGCAATACACATGAAAACATAACTAAGGAAAACGAAAGCAAAACTGAGGAATCCCATGCACCATAGTCAGCACGCAGCTACGAGAGAGTTTCGGGACACATGTTATAAAAATACGTGTTCTGGTCACATGTTTCGTAGTGATTCTTGGCTGCTGTACAAAAGGCTACCGTGCCAACATTTTAATGGCATGCAAGACGATGAAGATAATCACCTTCGTGCTCACTTACAAATGAATTACGGGACAACTCGAAAGGCGGCTTCGTAGTTTCTACCTTTATGTTTCGCAGGAACCATTTCCTTTTGAGCGTACAAGTAGGTTCATGAGAGCTGCGAACGGGAGATATGGTACTGTTTCTTTCTTTAATACATTACCTCTAATGGTGAATATGTGCTTAAGTATGTGTCAGAATAATAGAATAAGCCTAAAGTGTTGCTTTGCATTTACTCCTATGCTCGCTACACTGTCAGAAAATTTCCGATGCGTTCACTTCTGTTCCATGAAAGCACCAAATATCCCAAGCCAAGATATCAGCAAGATCTCGGTATATATCCATCACAATGTTTGTTTTGTTTAAAGGGGCTTGAAAAGTAGCATCCCCTTCTACATATGTCTTCCGCCATCTGAACAATCTATAATCTTTTGAAATTCAGAGTCATAAAGTCACACACACACACACACAAATATATGTATATATATATATATATATATATATATATATATATATATATATATATATACATATATATATATATATATATATATATAAGGGAAAGAAGTGTATACCTAAGGGCTCGTTTTTCCGTGTTTTAACACAATATGAATGAGATATAACAGACAGTAATGCCAAGCAATGTACAGGGGAAGTTATTAGAACCAATGGAATGTAAATAAGAAGAAAGAAAAGGGGATGAAAAAATTACCAACTGTGAGCAGGAATCAAACCTACGACCTTCGAATTACGCGTTCGATGCTCTAACCACTGAGCTATCACAGCGGCCCTCCCTCCATCCACTTTTTTGGGTTTATCTGTGAATTTAGAAGTAGGAGTGACAGTCAGCGCCATCTATAAGCCAAACGACGAGTGTGAAAACACTCTTATGCGCATGTTTGGCGTCACGTAGAACGTGAACTTTATTATGAGCGGGCAGCTGAATAATTGTCCCTCTTATACAACCTAAACACACCAAGTCTGCCAGTACGAGACCCTCGTTCAATGAAATAAGGGAAAGAAGTATATACCTAAGGGCTCGTTTGTCTGTGTTTTAACACAATATTAATGAGATATAACAGACAGTAATGCCAAGGAATGTACAGGGGAAGTTATTAGAACCAATGGAATGTAAATAGGAAGAAAAAAAGGGGATGAAAAAATTACCAACTGTGAGCAGGAATCGAACCTACGACCTTCGAATTATGCGTTCGATGCTCTAACCACTGAGCTATCACAGCGGCCCTCCCTCCATCCACTTTTTTGGGTTTATCTGTGAATTTAGAAGTAGGAGAGACAGTCAGCGCCATCTATAAGCCAAACGACGAGTGTGAAAACACTCTTATGCGCATGTTTGGCGTCACGTAGAACGTGAACTTTATTATGAGCGGGCAGCTGAATAATTGTCCCTCTTATACAACCTAAACACACCAAGTCTGCCAGTACGAGACCCTCGTTCAATGAAATAAGGGAAAGAAGTGTATACCTAAGGGCTCGTTTTTCCGTGTTTTAACACAATATTAATGAGATATAACAGACAGTAATGCCAAGGAATGTACAGGGGAAGTTATTAGAACCAATGGAATGTAAATAAGAAGAAAGAAAAGGGGATGAAAAATTTACCAACTGTGAGCAGGAATCGAACCTACGACCTTCGAATTACGCGTTCGATGCTCTAACCACTGAGCTATCACAGCGGCCCTGCCTCCATCCACTTTTTTGGGTTTATCTGTGAATTTAGAAGTAGGAGTGACAGTCAGCGCCATCTATAAGCCAAACGACGTATAACGACGTATAACGATGTATAAGAGGGACAATTATTCAGCTGCCCGCTCATAATAAAGTTCACGTTCTACGTGACGCCAAACATGCGCATAAGAGTGTTTTCACACTCATCGTTTGGCTTATAGATGGCGCTGACTGTCACTCCTACTTCTAAATTCACAGATAAACCCAAAAAAGTGGATGGAGGGAGGGCCGCTGTGATAGCTCAGTGGTTAGAGCATCGAACGCGTAATTCGAAGGTCGTAGGTTTGATTCCTGCTCACAGTTGGTAATTTTTTCATCCCCTTTTCTTTCTTCTTATTTACAGTCCATTGGTTCTAATAACTTCCCCTGTACATTCCTTGGCATTACTGTCTGTTATATCTAATTAATATTGTGTTAAAACACGGAAAAACGAGCCCTTAGGTATACACTTCTTTCCCTTATTTCATTGAACGAGGGTCTCGTACTGGCAAACTTGGTGTGTTTAGGTTGTATAAGAGGGACAATTATTCACCTGCCCGCTCATAATAAAGTTCACGTTCTACGTGACGCCAAACATGCGCATAAGAGTGTTTTCACACTCGTCGTTTGGCTTATAGATGGCGCTGACTGTCACTCCTACTTCTAAATTCACAGATAAACCCAAAAAAGTGGTTGGAGGGAGGGCCGCTGTGATAGCTCAGTGGTTAGAGCATCAAACGCGTAATTCGAAGGTCGTAGGTTCGATTCCTGCTCACAGTTGGTAATTTTTTCATCCCCTTTCTTTCCTCTTATTTACATTCCATTGGTTCTAATAACTTCCCCTTTACATTCCTTGGCATTACTGTCTGTTATATCTCATTATATTGTGTTAAAACCCGGAAAAACGAGCCCTTAGGTATACACTTCTTTCCCTTATTTCATTGAACGAGGGTCTCGTACTGGCAGACTTGGTGTGTTTAGGTTGTATAAGAGGGACAATTATTCAGCTGCCCGCTCATAACAAAGTTCACGTTCTACGTGACGCCAAACATGCGCATAAGAGTGCTTTCACACTCGTCGTTTGGCTTATAGATGGCGCTGACTGTCACTCCTACTTCTAAATTCACAGATAAACCCAAAAAAGTGGATGGAGGGAGGGCCGCTGTGATAGCTCAGTGGTTAGAGCATCGAACGCGTAATTCGAAGGTCGTAGGTTCGATTCCTGCTCACAGTTGGTAATTTTTTCATCCCCTTTTCTTTCTTCTTATTTACATTCCATTGGTTCTAATAACTTCCCCTGTACATTCCTTGGCATTACTGTCTGTTATATCTCATATATATATATATATATATATATATATATATATATATATATATATAGTGGGAGTAACAATTCAATGGGCCAGTTAGTCTTCGTGAAGGTATGGGATAAGGCACAATGGGAGCGTTGTCAACAAGGATAAATATATTTATTTCCCAACAGTTTCGGGAGGGGACCTCCCTTCATCAGGGGATGAGTTATGCAGGAATATATATATATATATATATATATATATATATATATATATATATATGACGCTATGATGAATGGGTGACGTGGACTGGCTCATACGCCATGTTTATTTCATTGTCACTTCTTCCTCATCTACTTCTAGAAACCATCGCTACCTTCATACGTCACACGATTTCCCCCTCCCCCCGAAAGAATGCGCGAGCTACAAACTATGAAGCATGAACAAGTGGTGTCTCATCATAGGAAAAAATATCACAAAATAGAGTAGTTCCATGTAACACGGCAGTTCCATGCACTTGCACAAAAACATTCACAGGGAAGGCAGTCCAGTGAGATCTAGGAGACCTCACGTGGGCGAGGTTGGCTGTTGCGTTCTGGAGAGCATAACCATGCATTCGACGTGGGAAATGATGATGACACAGCCTGGATAGTAGTGAAAAACGAAAAAGTTTGGGAGTCCTTGTAGCGTTGTAAGGTTGGATGTCTAATGCGCTGGATTTTGAGTCGTGGCCGCGACAGATGCATTGTATCTAGTATGCGTGCTTTTTGAGAGATGGTGACGACTAAATGCCTGTGTGCTGGCGGCGTGCAAGAAGTTTCTCCGCGTATTAATGGGCGTTTTCCGTGGTGTTGTCGTCTGTGCAACCGCTGGCGCAGAGAGCGTCCGTGACGATGTTCCTTCATCCGGAAACGTCTTTTTTCTTGAAATGGCCCTTGTATCAAAGTTCTTATTTTTTTAAGTCGTTCAAGTTGGGCGCGTGCTTCCGTTGAAGTTTTCATTCGTCGTCGTCTTCGTCGGTGTATGCGTTGGAGTGTCTGCGATTCTTGGACTTGCTTTTGCTGGCGTTGCTGCTGTTGCTGTGGAACGCATTGCGGTGAGATCCCTTCTTGAACATCGCGCTCGTTTTCTTCACAACTTGATGTGGGGCCAAGTCGGCAGCTAGTAGTTTGTGGGCTGTTGTCGTGCACTTCGGGCAATGAAGATAATGCTTCTAAATTGGTAGAAAGTTCTTCAGAAGCTTCTTTTACCCTGTTCACTACAAGAGGCTCTTGCGCATTGCAGCGCGTGACGTTCGATGTGCCCGAGCCTTCGGTGTTGCTTCCACTGTCAAGTGTGTATGGACTGGATGGCGATGCATGAACCCGTGTTGAAAGAGCATGGCTCGACAGGGTATTTTCCCGATGCGCCAGGTCATCTACCATAAATTCGGCGACCTTATAGGCAAATGGTGAGCGTTAGGAGCGCTTGAAGAACCGCTTGATGAAAACCCAGGTGGTGGACCATGTATGCGAGACGAAGCATGAAAGGCATCAGTAGTGTGAGCGACCTCTCGTGTCGTATGTTGGTGCCACGACTTTGGAAATGCCGACTTTCGTGCACAAGGGAGCGGCGCTCTATGGTTGAGTTGTTCCCGAAATACGCACGGCCGCCTGTCAGTGAACTGATGTTCCATTTTGTGTTGTGGCAGCGGTCGATTCATTCTGGGCGTTCGAATGCTTGAGGACTGCTTTTGCCTGGGACAACTGAGCGCGGTTGTCTGTGGAGCGTGGGTTATAAGCGAGTCTTCGTCGTAGTCATCATTGTATTGTTTAAGCCAAAAGATCATTTCTTTTTTTATCTTTTCCCATGACTCGTCGTTTTCAAATATGTGGGTAAGGTAGAATTTGAAAGCCTCACCGGAGATGTAGTCGGTAAAGTTGATGATCATCTCCCGTTCCGACCATGATGCAGCGGTAGCGTGGAGCTCGAACAGGTCGAACCAGTCCTGCACGGGTCCATCGTCCGCTGCTCCGGTGTACTTGGAGATGGGAAGGTATGTCGATGATTCCGTCATGATAGTTGCAACGGTGTCCAGTGACGGTACACTTCGGTGGTCCGCGTTCGGTCACTGTGTCTCGCTGAGGTCTTAGCTGATGATGGCCGTTTGATGAAGTGGTTGCGAGGTCTTCATCCTGTCGACTTGTGTGACGCTATGATGAATGGGTGACGTGGACTGGCTCATACGCCATGTTTATTCTATTGTCACTTCTTCCTCATCTACTTCTAGAAACCATCGCTACCTTCATACGTCATATATATATATATATATATATATATATATATATATATATATATATATATATATATATATATATATATATATATATATATTATGAAGTCTTGGTAGTCTTAGTTGCGACAGCGTTTAATTGAGGAAAGACCTCGCAAAACGAACGGGCAGAGCCAGTACACAGAGAATCACAATGATGATGATCCAGAGTGGCAATGAGGACAAAGAGACAAGCGGATGATGGTGATAGTGATCATGCAGGGATGAGGACGATGTCAGTAACAAATGCCCACACTAATTCCCCCTACTTGGAAGCGGACACCCTGGCCGCCGCAAGTCAAAGTGACGGGGAACGTCGCGTGAAAGGTTTCATGCGACAAACGTGGACAATCTCTGTGCTGCGGTAGCGGCGGTCTGTCGGGGCGACGAGTGGTGTCACACGATGATTAACCGGCGAAGTCTGTTCTAAAACAATGTATGGCCCGATGAAGCGTGGTTAGAATTTGTCACAGATACCAGGAGTGCGAATAGGTGTCAAAAGCAGCACCTCGTCACCAGGTTGGAAAGACACAACGCGGTGGGATTCGTCATAGATGATCTTCCGCTCGTGCTGTCTCACTTCAGTATTGATGCGAGCCTGATGGCGAGACTGGGCCCTGCGGGAAATGTATTCTTCGCTAGAAGACTGACACGAATTCCCATGGCTGCTAAAGAAGGAGACGTCAAGAAAGGTAGTCGGAGTGCGTCCGTACACGAGGTAAAACGGTGGGTAGCAAGTTGTTCGCTGAACAGCGGTGTTGTAGGCGAATGCCAGGAATGGTAAAAGAGTATCCCAGTTTTTGTGGTCGGGTTGGACGTAAACGGCTATTATGTCTGCAAGGGTTCGGTGAAATCTTTCTGTGAGACCATATGTCTGAGGGTGGTAGCTTGAAGCTGTCTTGTGAGTAGTTCCAAAAGCGCGCACTACTTCATTTACCATTTGTAACAGGAACACTTTGCCGCAATCACTAAGCCGTACACGAGGAGCCCCATGACGCAGGATTATGTCGTGAAGAATAAAGTCTGCAACGTCCACAGCTGAGCCTGTAATAACAGAGGAAGTCTCAGCGTAGCGTGTCAGGTGGTCAACGGCGGTCACTATCCATCGTTTGCCAGCAGATGTGACGGGGAGAGGCCCGTAAAGGTCAACACCTACAACCTCGATATGCATTGATGGGCATGGAAGTGGCTGTAGAGGTCCAGCAGGTGCAGACGGGGAGAGTTTACGACGCTGGCATGGGTAGCAGGAACTGACGTACCGCGCTACACTAGAAGAAAGGCCAGGCCAGTAATAACGACAACGAATGCGGTCAAGAGTTTTTTTTAAAACCAAGATGACCAGCAGTTAAGTCGTCGTGGAAGGCTTCGAGCAGCTGAAGTCGAAGAGAGCGTGGCAGTTCAGGAAACCAGCGCTGACCGTCAGGGTGGTAGACGTGGCGGTAGAGAACCCCATTGTCCACCTTAAAGTGCAGGAGTTGACGACGGAGTCGCGCGTTTGGGGGATGAGAAACTCCCGAAAGGTGGTTCATCATGCGTCTGCAGTATGAATCAGACCGCTAGCGGGAGATAAATGTTGGCTCGTCGTCCGAAAAGGGTTGCGTTATTGATACGAGCGTATGAGCTTTGGTAGATGTGGCGGTTGAGTTCTCACCAAC
Source organism: Rhipicephalus annulatus (assembly GCA_013436015.1). Lineage (NCBI taxonomy): Eukaryota > Metazoa > Arthropoda > Arachnida > Ixodida > Ixodidae > Rhipicephalus > Rhipicephalus annulatus. Next base: position 19,744 of record WOVY01009489.1, on the reverse strand, counting down.
GCGCATATGGGTAGTTGGAAGCGGGCAACGAGATAAAGCATCGGCGTCTCGATGTTTTCTGCCTGACTTGTAAGTTATGCTAAAGTCGTACTCCTGCAAGCGTAGTATTCACCGACCCAACTGTCCGGACAAGTTCTTCAGTGTAGAAAGCCAGCATAAGGCATGGTGGTCCGTAAAGATTGTGAAGTGACGGCCGTGGAGATAGGGACGGAACTTCTGGACCGACCAAACCACAGCCAAACACTCTTGCTCAGTTATAGTGAAGTTCTTTTCAGCAGGGGTGAGTACGCGACTGGCATATGCAACAACTTTCTGTAGGGAAGACTTGTCGCGTTGTAGAAGAACGGCTCCTATACCAAGGCCGCTAGCGTCGGTATAAAGGATAGTCGGTGCGGCTTCGTCAAAGTGGTAGAGTGGAGGTTCAGACGTGAGTGCCCGCTTCAACAGCTCGAATGCCGTTTGAAATTCTTGAGACCAAAGAAAGGGGACTTTCAAAGCGAGTAGCTGGTGTAATGAAGCAGCAATAGAAGCGAAGACCTGGATAAACCGGCGAAAATAAGAGGCGAGGCCAATGAAACTGCGAAGCTCCTTTGGTTTTTCGGGACGCGGAAAGTGAAGGACTGCAGAAATTTTGTCAGGGTCGGGCTGGATGCCATCTTTGCTAACGATATGTCCTAAAACCTTCATAGATTTTCTAGCGAAAGAGCATTTCTTAGTGTTTATTTGAAGCCCGGCGCCGGCAAGGCACGTCACAACTTGATCTAGTCGTTCTGGGTGCTCAGGAAACGTTGACGAAAAGATAATAATGTCGTCCAGGTAGCAAAGGCAACTTTTTCATTGCCTTGCTACCTGTGCGTTGCAGAGCCCGAAAGGCATCACGTTAAATTCATATAGCCTGTCGGGAGTTGAAAACGCCGTTTTCTTCTTATCGTCTTCATGCATAGAGATCTGCCAGTACCCAGAACGCAAGTCGGTGCTTGAAAAAAATTCCGCGCCTTGTAACGAATCAAGGGCGTCGTCAATGCGTGGCATAGGGTACACGTCCTTGCGTGTGATCTTATTGAGCGCCCGATAGTCCACGCAAAAACGCACAGAGCCATCCTTTTTGCGGACCAAAACAATACGAGACGACCAAGGGCTAGATGAGGGACGGATGATTTCCCGTTTAAGCATGTCTGCAACGTTTTCTCCTATAATTTTTCTTTCAGCTAGAGACACGCGGTAGAGTCGGTGGTGTTTCGATAGATGTCCCAACAGTTTGAATTAGATCTGCTGTAGTATTAGTGCGGCCCAGCTTAGACGAGAAAAATTGAAAGAATTTGCATGTTTCTGTAATAGTGTGAGCAGCTGCTGCCTCTGTGATTATGTCAATTCGCTGCTGATACCGGTGTTGAAGACGGAGGAACAAACATACTCACCGAGAGAACGTTCTTTGGATGCGATGGCCTGAAGTGGCGTGACAAATACAGGCTCGAAGTCGGCAACACGAGCCACAGTAGTGCCCTGTGGCAGTAAGATCTTCTCCGGTGTAGAGTTGACAGCGGTGACAAGTGCAGAGCCATTGCAAAAACGAACGACACCGGACGGAAGAACTACACCTTTACGAACGCAAAGTGGTGACGGTGAGACCAATAAATCACCGTGATAGATGTCATTGGACGTAATGCTGACAATTTGCTCTTGTAGTGGAGGCAGTTCGATGTCTTTCGCAGCGACCATACGAAGTGGCTTGTGATTCTCGTTGTCAAGCATGTAGTCGGTGTCAGCGAGGTGAACGACGCGTTGTCCGCAACAAATCGCCGCGGAAGCAGATGATAGAAAATCCCACCCTAAAATTAGTTGGTGAGAGCAGCGGGACAGGACAGCAAACTGGACATGATGGCGGATGCCGTCGATGAGAACACGCACAGTACAAAACGCGGAAGGGCGAATGACGTTCCCCTGGGCAGCAAGTAACATGGGGCCATCGTAAGGCGTCATTACTTTCCTTAAATGTTCACACAAATCAGCACGTATCACAGACAATGACGCACCTGTGTCCACCAAAGCATCGACTCGCACTCCTTCCACTTCCACAGAAAGCGGATTACATGGGCCTGATGGAGGAATTTCAGTTCTAATTCCGAATGCAGTTTTTCCTCCACAAACTGCATCACTTAGTTTCCCGAATGAATATCAGATGAGAATGAGGCGGGCCGAAGTGGAGAAGTGGAACAGCGGAAGGGCGAAGGCGAGTGGCGTCTCGTGTTTCAGCTGTTTGGTGGTGCAGTCGATTTCGGAGGAGATGGACACCGGTGCGGGGGAGACGAATAACGCCGACCTTGATAAGACGCCCCAGTGTACGAATCCCATTCGCGCACGTCGTTCCGACGCTCATCTTGCTGGCGCTTTTGGCAAAAACGAGATATGTGGCCGCGATAGCCACAGTAGTAGCATACAGGGCGAGACGAGCGCCACTGTGGGGAATGGAAGGCATTCGGGGCACCTGCAGATAGCGCGGTCAGATAGGCCGGAAGGTTAGGGAGCACGGAATGGTAGTTTACCGGGGCAGCGGCCGCAACTGATGCGTAGGATGGACGCAGCAATGTCACGTGGGCGTCACTGGGAGGCACGGCAGCAACTTCAGTGTACGTATTTATGGGGCGTGAAGCAGGTGGCTGTACGGGCGCAACGCCTGTCATCGATGTAACTTCCTCCCTGACGATGTCACGCAAGGGCACTCCCGAAGACTGTGTAGGACGCGGTGTAGGAGGTGTGAAGCCGATATACCGCAATTCTTCGCGTATATAGTCCCGGATGAGGTCACGCAGGTGGCCATGAGACGTAGAGTGGTGGTCGTCAACGTCCGGTTGGAGGCGAACAAAGTCCAGCGTATCAAGGCGCTAGCATGTCGCCACGACATCAGCGATGGTAGCTGGGTTTTGCACAGCAAGTGCATTAAAGGCAACAGGCCCAATGCCTTTCAACATGTGGCGCACTTTGTCCGATTCCAGAATGGATTGATTTACACGCCGGCACAGTGCGAGGACATCCTCGATGTATGCAGTGTACGATTCACCGGGATGTTGTCGGCGAGTATCAAGTGTCCTCTTCGCGACGGCAGATCGAATGTCCGGGGTCCCAAAAACATGTCGCAGCTGCTTCTGAAAGGTAGCCCAGTCGGGTAGGTCAATGACGTGGTTAAAATACTATGTCTTTGTGACTCCGGTCAGATAAAAAGAGACGTAACGCAGTTTGGCAGCCTGGTCCCACCGATTAGCGACACTTACGCGGTCGTAGTCGTCGAGCCAGTCTTTCACGTTTTCTCCACGAAGACCAGCGAAGAGCGGGGGTTCCCGCTGATGTCCGTGTATGTAAATAGGAGGGGCAGCTTGCGTCGGTGCGTGGTTGATGACATCAGCTCCGGTAGGCTCGGTCTGGGGCATGCTGCCTGACAGTGGGCGCAATCGGCGGCCTGAACGAAGCTCCAGCGAGTAGAGCGGGCTGCGGGCGGTAAGAGGACCGAAAATCCACCTCTACCACGTATGAAGTCTTGGTAGTCTTGGTTGCGACAGCATTTACTCGAGAAAAGGCCTGGCAAAATGAGCGGGCAGAGCCAGTACACAGACGATGACGATGATGACGACCAAGAGTGGCAATGAGGACAAAAAGACAAGTGGATGATGGTGATTGTGATCATGCAGGGATGAGGACGATGTAAGTAACAAATGCCCACAATATATATATATATATATATATATATATATATATATATATATATATATATAACGAGACATAGAAGTGAAGGATGAAGTACATATAGCAATGTCGTGTAACATATTTTTAAATGGGAAGCATTTCTTAACGAATTCTGGTGACTTTCAGCGTATCTATCTAACTAGCCGCTTAGGTTCTGCGTCGTTACCACCTTAACTTGGCGTGAACCAAAATCAGCATGGGAGAGTAAGATGGTTTGACGAATACGACACACTGGTCAAGGCATGAATAATGTCACAATCCCGTCATGTAAGTCGTCAAACACGTCCCGCCAGACAGCGGCACACACCTTCAGGCGGGTATGGGCCACTGGAGATCGACTCTTCATATCCACTAACGTACGACGAGAACACACAAAGGCAATTCTAACGCGCGATCGTTAAGAAATACGAAACATCGGTAACGTCGGCCAGAGGAATGCAAAGAAAAATTTCAAGGTCCCAGCTGGAATCGAACCCAAGCATTCTGCGTGGCAATGAAGCATTTTACCACAGAGGAATGCCTGGTCATAGAACTAGTTTTCAAATATACGCTAATCTTTGAGAAACGTCACATGGTTGCAGTGCTGCCTACCCAATTTTATAAACAATAAATATATACTCCTTCAATGCAGCCGTCAGGTTGGGTTAACGTCAATTGTGTTTGGTTAACATGCGCTTAAGTTGATTTATGCAGCAGTGTCACTGGTAAGCATATTCGCGAGCATTAGCGCTTGATATCAGCTTCTGGTGTTGCAAATAGGCATGTTCCAGTTGACATCGTTGCGTATGTGCAAACAACTGGTTACATAAATATCGGCAACTCTTCAACATATGCCCGTGCGTGCAACATTTGTACATATAGTTAGCGTCATGTCATGACATGTCATTCAGAAAAAAATTTGCAACACGGTCACCTTCCCTCCGCATGCTTCGCATAACGTCGAATCCCAGGTACGTGGGATGCCGAATTTGTTTTAATCATATTTAACGATGCATAAGTTCATGTCTTTTCCTCGCTGCAAAGGATTAGTTCAATGTACGTGTTATTTTGACTGCCTCACTTCCAATGAAATTTCGTGTCAGGTTCTCTTAGCTTGGTAACGACTGAAACAGCGCCTCGCTGCTTACTTGTGGTGAGACACCTTACTTTCCACAATAACTACAATTGTAGCCAGTATTTTTTTGTTATTTGCTTTTACGATCCTACAAAAAGCGTCATGCATTAAGAAAGGACACTTACGCGCCATTCCGGAGTCTGCCTTAGGAGGCTTGTCGATGCCAGATGCGAATGCGGACTCCTCTGTGAAAAAAGGACGTGCATGCCTTTAGCCAAACTCACTACGCAACGTATTTTGAGAACATTGCTTTTAAGGTCTTGTCTTCTAGAGAAGACACACGGCCACAGTGCGTTGCAAAGAAGGCGCGAGAGCACATCGTTTACCTAGTGATCAACCCTACAACAAAGTCCTAGCATTATGTCAGGGGATTGAGACACCAGCGTCATTGAGAGAGCATAACCTGCATTGAAGTGGTCACCAGCCCCATCAGTCACCATAGAGGCCTCGTAGTTGGATGGTGCATGAAACGATACCAATCGCCATCTGTCACCGCTATAAAAAGGCGTCAAGCGTTTTGATGCGCTGGCCTTTGGAAGACAAGACGCTATACAGCACTCTGAAACACTTGAAACATCTTCTTGCGCTGCCTTCTACGTCGAAAATGTTTAAACACGCTGCATACGACATAAAGAATACTCGCTACGTTAGCAAAAGCAGAGCTACTTATGAGCAGCAAACATTGCCTTCAATCTGCGCCTAAGTACGCCCGTCTACAGAACAAATGAACAGTGGAGTCTGCATATATGAAAGGCAAGTTTACGCCGAAATATATAGAGAAGCCTGATTGCATCGAGTAGGCATTAGCAAATCATGACGTGATATGTACCGCTGTCTATACCTCCGAATGTGCAACACCATTTAATTAAAACATGCTGGCAAGGGCAGTCAAGTTGAAGACGAAAAATGGGCTCATAATATAATAAAGGAAAAATCACGTCTTTCTAAAACAAAACAAAAATGTTGGCATGTAATTTAGAGGCAGCCACGGTAAGACGCCGGATCACAAAAGAAAGAGAGGTATGTGATGTTCTTGTCGATATTCACCAAAAAAGTGCCCAGGGCAGAGCTGTGTAATTCGTAGAGCAGGCAACATATTTTTAAAGCAAACTAGCACCAACGCCCCTTCTCTTGAAGGAAAATTTTTGTTGTACACCGTACGCTAAAGTCTCATGGACTGCATTCGATAGAGTTGCCAAGCTGATCGTGCTCTTACTAGTTAAACACCTAATAAAGTATGCGATTAGCTCCGAAATAGCATACCTATTATCAAAAATCCCTACAGGATATTTTCGGTAAGAGGCGACTCGAGTGCTGATGTGTTGTCGCAACAGCTGTTACCAGGCAGCGGTTGAGTTACTTTTGCAGTCGACAGAGGCAGGACCTGAAAACGAACCATCACACGTATTCCGCACAAAATCACGTCGTTACGAGTTTCAAATGCGTGGTTTGACGGAAATGAAAAGATGTCATGCATATTGAAGACTAAATCATCTTAAGCATCTCGCATACAGCAAGAATCTTGGTATGAAGCGTTGTCTTAGTTAACTTAATTCATCATTTAAATCACGCAGTGGAGCAGCCATTAAAAAAAGTCATCCAGAACATGGGTAGTTGGAGGTCGAGTCTCGTTTTTAGTGTTATAAATATATGTGTGCAAGTTACACGCCAGTAGTTCTGCATGAAGGTGGCTGTTCTTTGAGTTTGGGCATTCCCCTTATCCAGCATATTTTGAGATGCCTGTGAGGCGATGCCAATTCACATGCTTAACACGGCTACGTCTATTACAGCTGAACTGAGAATAGACTCAGTTGTGAGTGGCGCCCTTCTCAGTTTGATGCCCTATATACGTATTGGTTGCATGTGTAATTGTACTCTAGTAAGAATGTCGCACCTTTCAACTATAGAACAAGTATTAGTAGGCTTCAATGTTTCCCACAATAGTTACCGTTGTAAGCTACCAGTATTCAGTTGAGGATGCCTACCGTATGATCAACGGCTCAATGCTAATATTCAATGGACGCTATATTTTAATAAGAGCAGGCTTTCCTCAAAATACTTGACTAAATAATGCGCATGCTTCTATGGACAGTAAGGTCCCGGAGTCTCTGGGCAGTCGTAATAACCATTTCACATTGAACATCACAGTCATCGTTCTTTCAATTGTTGAACACATGGCGAACTCAGCCCACGCCCAATGATAAAAGGTCTGGCGTAATTTCGCGCACCACATAACCCGGCGCCAACCCATAAACTTGTCGACGAGTGTAAAAAGCTCTGCTATACGGCACCTTACTCCAGTTTCTACAGTTTTCTATTCTACAGTTTTCTTCCCTTATTTGGCAAAGTATATTCAAATAAATGTTCTTCTGAACTACTTAAAAATTACAGAAAATTCCTTTGTCCTTTACGCGCGCTTCTTTTATGTGAAAAACAAGAGAGAGAGTTTTCTTATGCTTGAAAATTATTTGCAAACGTGCTTTCAGTTTACACGTCAGGAGCCGGTAAATGAGGTGACCGAAACATTTTTGGGAACAACGCATGTGACCTTGAAACTGTTATTCGAACAGAAACAAACAGAACATGACACACCACACTGATTGATATGTGGAGTTTAGCATCCCAAAATCACTATATGATTATGATAGACGCTATGACACACCAAAGGGAGGCCTGAATATATCAAATGCAAACTAGTATATAGCACGACAAGAGAATGTGCCGATAGTCAATAAACATCGCCAATTGAATGATAAATATGTCAGGACGGCTAGTCATTCCAGGTAACGCGTACCCGCGCCTAGTCAAAAAGGAAGATAATTTGTAGCTTGGAGCTCCTAATGGCTCTAAAAAAGAGAAATTTTGTTCATGGTGGTTCCTTATTTTATTCAAAGTGGTTTTTGCGCCGTCTAGTTCGAGGCAAGCACACAGATCATTTTTCTAAGCACAGTGCATAATCCAAAAAGCGTTATCACAATCAAGAGCAACAAGAAACAGCTTTGACCAAAAATCAGACACTTGTTTCTATCTCTGCCTGGTTCAAAACGTGACCAGAATTCTGCCCACTTGCTCAGTCGATTAGCTCACTTATGTTCTATCAAATTAAGCTGCTGAAGTAGTCGGGTGTCTACCTGCTAGATACGTTGCACAGTTGGTTTCACATCCGTAACCAGAGAGAAGAGCTGTTCATATTGTTGTTGTTGTTCTACTATTGTTAGTGGTGCAGCAGGAGGTGATGATAATGATCATGATGATAATGAAACGCCTAAATAGCTCATACCGACCCAGAGAGAATAATCACGGAATAAAATATTTGCATTTTCAGACATTTTGAGTACCGAATATTGATACCGAGGTTCACGGGAATGTTGTCATCTCTCCTGAAGTCATGATCATGATGATACTCTTGCCACCATTGAGACCTGCCTACTCGAATGGATCGACATTGAATCAAGCAAATTATGTAGCCTAAATTTTTGAGTGCTAATAGTGGTTACAGTGTCAATAAGAATGAAGAGTAGTCAGCCCAGTTGCGGAAATCAAAACAGCTGCTACGACAATCGTAGCGTTGCTGGCGCGTACCCACTGTTGATGCTGTTTTCACCTAGATAAATGGGTTCGTAGCTTCGATAGAGATTAGTGACAATGTTATTCGTATAGAAAATGAATTATTTCTCGATCGGCGGAAAAATCATTGTGCGAAAAATACGTATTTACATTGCAAGTGCAGAAAGCCCTGACGTAATCTGAGCCAAAATCTTTACACAAAATACGTCTTTTTTTGAAAATACGCTACGAAATAACTACTAATATGAATGTCATCATATCTGCGGAATGCTACGTGAATATTCATGAGGAAGATTGTATTTTCTCGGTTAGAGTGATCAGTTCATCGTCATGGATCAAAATTTTTACTTTTTGCGCATAATTCTTGGAGGACAAGAAGTGATACGAGGCTTTAAAAGTGTGGAAAGTATAATAATGGAAACTTTGCCAGAACAACCCGAACATCTGTATATTCTTAGGAATCTTAGATCGTTTGCTTGAGTTAGAAATTTAGAACTTAGCTATATAATATTGTCACGGGGTTGCGACGTGGATGAAGGAGCAGACTGTACGTTCAGATGAAACTTGCGAACGTTTACTTGCGAACGTCAGAACGTCGGTTTTACTTGCGAACATCAGAAGCTATCTTCCCAGGAGCGCAGCGTTTGAGGCCATCTTAGAAGATAATGCCACCGACTTTGCGATACTAACTGAAACATGGCTAACTTCGAATAATCACGAAGAACTACTAGAGGATAACACATCATATCATGTGTACAGACTTGACTGGACCGGGCGTAGGAGTGGTCGGTGTCCTAATCTTTGTCAAAAGTGCTTTGCCTTCCTACCATGTTAAAATTGACACTAACAATTAAATTCTTTGCGTAAAAAATCCTTTCCTTCTTGTGTAAACATACTTATAGCTTGTTATCGAGCCCCCGACTCCGATATCTAATTTATTTATGACCTTTATTCCGTCATGCTTGATATTTACTGTCGCTTTCTTCGTGCCAATTGCCTCATATGTGGCGACTTCAATTCTCCCAACATTAACTCGAGTAACCTCTCCGCCCCATCCCGTCATTCCAAAGTTTTTCTGGATATTGTACTAATGTTCAATTTCACCCAAGCAGTCAATATACCGACACGTGGTGGTAATATTCTTGATTTGGTTCTATCTTCGAAGCCTGATCTCATTTAATCGTTATCGTGCATAAATGGGCTAAGCGACCACAAAATTGTTCTCTTCGACTTGCGCATTCCGATCCTTTGTCGATTACTCTCGATAAAATATATTCGTAATTACAAAAAAGCAAACTTCACTTGCATCAACACCGATCTTGAAAACTTCTACAGCTTTTTAAAGGTTTCCACCCTCCAAAGGACAGTCAAACGATATTGGCTACTTTATAAACATAAAATTCAAGAGGTAATTGAAAAGTATGTACTCCTCATTCGTATTTGCGGCAATTCTAATCAATCATGGTATTCTAATGCCTTAAAAAACTTTCGTAAAGGAAGAAACGTCTCTTTCGAGAGGCAAAATGCCACTCCACTACAGCGAAGTGATCTAAATAGTTCAAGTCTCTTCATGATTACACGCGTCTTCTGTGACGCTCTAAGGAAAAGTTTTATCACCATGACATATTAGGCAGTTTACGCGTTCACCCTCGTAAATTTTGGAATCTCCTAACCCCGAAACACAGCCACACACATACAATTTCTTCGAGAAATTCCGACGGCTCAGAGGTACCGCAGGACCAACGGTCTGACATCATGAATACATTTTTTCTGTCCGTTTTCACCGGTGAAAATAACTGTTAGCCCCGATTTACCCTTCCAACATTTCTCACAAATGCGTCCGATTACCATTACTGCTTCGGGCATCGCTAAATTAATTGATAAACAAAAATATCTTGTGCTCCGGCACCAGATAAAGTCACAGTTAGAATACCTAAAGGTACGCTAACGTGTTCCATCAAACTATAGAAATAATATTCACGCAAACGATAAACGACAGTACGCTTCCGCATGACTGGAAGCTAAGCAGCATATCTCCAATATTTAAAGCGGGTAATCGGTCCATTCCTTCAAACTATGGTTCAATTTCTTTAACTTCTATTTCTTGTAAGCTGCTTCAGCACATAATATACTCCAGCGTGGTAACGCATCTTGAAAGCAACTCCTTTTTTTTAAAAATCAGCATGGCTTTCGCTCAGGCTTTTCCGGTGAAACACAACTTTTTGAGTTTACAACGGACCTCCACTTAAACCTCGACTCTTCATTTCAAACAGATGTCATCTTCCTCGATATTTTTAAGGCATTCGATCGCGTTCCTCATCAAAGACTTATGCTTAAGCTTTTCTACCTTAATCTAGACCCGCTCATACTGTCATGAATACAAGCCTTCCTCACAAATCGATTTCAATACACAGTCATCGGAGGTCACTGTTTCTCGACTACAAATGTAATATCTGGCGTACCTCAAGGTTCCGTCCTTGGCTCTCTCCTCTTTCTATTTTTATTATTGACCTTCCCTCAAGTGTTACATTTTCGATACGTGTGTTTGCCGACGACTGTGTCGTTTACCGCCGTACATGTGATGGCTCTGATCAACTTGCCCTCCAAAATGATTTAAATGTAATTGAAAATTGGTGTTCTCTATGGATGATGCAACCTAATATTTCTACGTGTAAATCTAGGCAAGTTTCCCGTAAGCGTTCAAACCTAAATTTTACTTATTCCCTGCAGTCTACCCATCTCGCTCTAGCAGAATCGTACCGATACCTGGGTGTTCTCAACAACTGCAAACTAACATGGACGGACCATATCGCACAGCTTACTGCCGATGTATCCAAAACATTAGGTTTTATTAGGAGATCCCTGTCCTGCTCACCGGCCTCAGTTCGTAAACTCGCCTACAAAACCTACGTCCGTAGTAAACTAGAGTATGCCTCTCCGATTTGGACTCCACACCAATCTTATTTAATAGATGCCCTTGAAGTCATTCAAATGCGCACGGCTCGTTTTATAACCTCCGAATACAATTTCCGCACAAGTGTTACTACTATGAAATCATCACTGTCTCTCACATCTCTGGATCTTAGGCTAAAAGTAGCATGCCTTTGTTTATTTCACAAACTGTATTTCAATTATTCTTACTTATATGGCTCCCTGCTTCTCCCACCAATTGGAACTTCGCGCCGTATCTTCAATACTTTGAGTGTGCAAAATTTAAAAGGTTCAACCAACGCTTTTAACAAACGTTTCCTCACGTTAACAATTGAGGATTGGAATCGGCTTCCAGATGAAATAGCCAACTAACGAAATACTGTTAGGTTAAAACCTTACTAGAAACTTATTTTACAACCACACCGTCGTAATTTTAGTGTACATAGTTGCCTTTCTCTCATTTTTTTATAATCATGCTATTAGTTGTGTAACGACTTCTGTTTTTATTATTGCCCTGTAATTCCTATTCTTGAATTTTAACTTACTTTATGTTCTCGGACTCGAATCGCCCTTGTGTATCCTTGTTCGACCCCCCCCCCCTTATGTAATACCCTGTCAGGGGTCCTGAAAGCAAAATAATTTATGATGATGATGATGACGAAACTGTTTATTTGTCTGAAGTTGTGGCCCGTAAGTAGAACGTCGGATTACAGCTAGACACTGTTGCACCAATAGCGGTGAACAGACCGTCGGCCATCAATCAACTGACAAGCGGTAAAGTGCGTCGACACGTGCCATCGAATATTCTTCCGTTATCCGTAGCCGCCACGTTGATTTCAGAATAATCTGTCATGTTCGCGAAGAGGGCGCTACCCTAACAAAACAATTAACTACTCTCCTGAAGCTTCTCGAACACTGCAAGTGTTGTTTGCGCTGAGAATTACTGATAGGTTTGCGGAACGGTATCAAAACTGGATCAAGGAATGTGACATATTGAAGCAGATGATAGCTGTGGTCAAACTTTCATAGCTACACATGACGCGAAAACTGATGTATCGTGCTCTCTGGTTTCTAGAGAAACTGCACACGTAAGCCATAGCTCCGGTCTTTGGTGAAGGATGTGCAGTCCTACAGCCTTTCAGAGAATAGCTTTTCGCCATTTCTTTTGAACATCACAGGCTGTGTAACCAAACTTCTTTATCGCCAAGGAACTCTAGATTTCTCGCGTCCACCTTCTCAGCACAAAGATTTATGTAACACTGCAAATCGGTACTGCACTGCAGGGCTGACAGCTGGTGAAGTCATGCATGTCAAGAGTGCAAAAAATGTCAAAGGCAGTCATGCTAGCAATGCCATGTTTCATTTGTGGAATAGCGATTAGCGTTTCTGACTCACCCGTTAGGTAACTGAGTAAGAGATACTCTAGATATTTGTTTGTCATGAACACGCTACGCCTTTTTCCTTACCTTATTTGCGTCATTAAAATTACGCTACACAATGAAGTGTTAACCAACACTTAAAATAATTCTATATTAGGAGACACTTATTGTGTTTGTAAATGGACAAACTGATTCAAAATTTTCCTAATTTCACGGAAGATCATTGCGAAAACTAGTATAAATAAATGTAATAAGGCAAAGCAACGACGCTTATAAAGAGAGTGCAAGACAATAAAATTATACACGCAAACCAGTGGTAGCTGTGTGAAAGTCAAGACCAGAAGTGTCATTTGCTACAATCGCGATTACAACAGGACAAGCTGTTATTTAGGACTGAATCTGCACCCCGAGGGCACGGCAAAAAATTTAGTGAGAGCAGTGAGATACATTTCAATGTGGCATGTTAGAGCATCGAAGAGGTCAAACATAACATACTACCTTTTTTGCCTTACTGTCGACACTATAGAATTGTTTCTTTAATGCGCAGCGTTTGTTCTTTTCTTTTTTTTTCAATCGTTACATAACAGACTTGCAGTCACCTTCGAATTCACGGTGGACAACTGGCTGCAGTTCATAAATTTTGAAATGGGTGCTGAATTGGAACACGTGTGCAGAGTGGACAATACTTGCAATAGTAAACCTATCTTTCCATTCGAATGTAATCAAACAAATTCTATGTCAAGATTGCATTACAAAACCGTGGTTGTTTAAGGCGAATAAAGAATTGTGCTAGCACAGAACAGGTGAAAATATGAGACTGCAAATAAGGGGCTTAAGAAGAATAGTTATCGAAATGAGATTTCGTCGGCTGAGACGAAGTGCTGCCTAAAAGAGAGCAGCCCGGTTAAGGTAAATGACAGAAAAAAACACTCTGTTAGTGTCACCGTGCATGTAAACCTTAGCCCATCGACGAGAAAAGCAGCTTCTCTTGGCACCCAAAGTGCTTAGCACTTTGGATGCTTAGATAAGCACCCAAAGTGCTTTGGGTGCTTATCTTGGCACCCAAAGAACTAATAGGCTCACGTAGAACAGTCAAATTTCCCGGTTGTGATAGAGACGCAAGAGATGAAGCATGTAGTGTCAGGCACGTTGAAAATTTGTCGACTGTAACGTATAGGCCCCGCCGTGGTGGTCTCTCGGCTAAGGTACTCGGCTGCTGACCCACAGGTCGCCGGATCAAATCCCGGCTGTGGCGGCTGCATTTCCGATGGAGGCGGAAATGTTGTAGGCCCGTGTACTCAGATTTGGGTACACGTTAAAGGACCCCAGATGGTCGAAATTTCCAGAGCCCTTCACTACGGCGTCTCTCATAATCATATGGTGGGTTTAGGACGTTAAACCACACATATAAAAAAACTGTAATGTATACGAGTTATGTACAGGATTCCCTTGACCTGCGGCGCATTTTACATAGGGCAGACGGACAGGAGCCGATAAAAAAGTCTCCAGAAACACACAAGTTTGTGTTTGCATTTGAGGGTGATCTTGCTCAAAAGTACTTTATTTGTAAATGAAACTAAGATTTCAGACAAACTACTTCTTTGGCGAACAGAAAACACAAACTCAGGTGAACAATCATTGAAGGTTACTTTATGATGTCGGGTAAGTTTGGCAACTTCCTTAGCACGCCTTCAATCGCACATACAGTTACACAGGTGGAATGCTTGGAAGTGCTGATATGAAATTTTCGGAACACTAGTGCTAATTTTGACGCAGGTACAAGGCACGGGAAAGGTTAATATTGGCTTTGATAAATGTGCCTGTTTTATTGCATAAGTAGCAACTCTGTAAGATTGCGCAAGGTTTCCCCTGAGTGCACTCTCTTTTCTATGTCACTGATAGATAGATAGATAGATAGATTGAAAGATAGATAAATGGTTAAATAGCTAGATAGAAAGATAGATAGATAGATAGATAGATCCATATCTAAAGCATTCCTGACCTTGGTCTCTATTTGTTCGCGGCCACATTCAATGATTAGAGAGGTATATTACATGTTTAATTCACGAAAAAGTGGCTGCCTCTGCACCCAACATTTGAGGAGCCTTTCAAAGAGTAACAAAACTGGCGAATAATGTCGAATGGACGATCGTCGCATGGTGGCCGGTGCCCAGATTGTGCACATTGTACAGAAGCCCACGCCGTACGTGCACGCAGTTCTCCGAAGGTCCGTGTCGCGTAGGTGAACTGTAAGTGACCAAATAATATAGTTTATGTTAGTCAGCTATCTTAATTAACAGAACGTGTAAGTGCAGCAGAGGGTTACGATCAAAGAAGTAAGCTATGACGTTATGCATTGCAGCGGCATCTATTCTCATATAACAACATATGAGACAGACCACCAGCTTCTCCTGTTTACTTCACATTTGCTAAGAATCTATTCGACATTTCTGAACCTTCCATATGCATTATATAAAAGCGAAATATTTGGAAACGGGGCCATGCGTTCACAATTTCGTTCATGAGTTCCCCACTATTTTTAGATTGTCGTATATATCTTTGCCGTTATCCTATTAGATTGTAATCTGTATTACCACTTTCAGAAACATACATCCTTTTGGTTGAAAATAAAATGTCATGAATGACATTCAGGAAATCTGATTGCGATGCTAACTGAAATATTCGTTCATTCAATTACACCTTTTCTCCACTTTCTTGAACCAATCTTGTCAATAGCCGCTAGGCAACCATTACCCTCGACAGCGCTCTTCCTCTGGCAGCCTTCTGAACACGGCATACACGATCACTCTGGAAGGTATGGTATATCGAGAATGTTGGCGTTGTACGCCTCGTTACCACTGCGTTAGGAAAGGCAAAAAAGACAACAATTTCTTTGAAGTATGAAGCCAGAAAAAAATCCCTACGGATTTTCCAGAAAGAAAACCTTCTAGTTGCCCGAAAATAAATCATGGTCCTCGGTTCGAACCTGAGACCAAAGCTTTTCCGGGGATTGCTCTGCCAATTGAGCTAACCGCCCGGAAAGGCGCTGGTTCTGGTTTCGAAACCCGGACCAGGACAAATCGTTCGCCGACTAATACGCTTCCTTTCTCAGAAATTCGTGTTCAATTTCCTGTGGCTTCATTCTACAGACTAGTAGTTGTCTTCTTTCTTTTTCTTAACCCTCCCACACACTTGCGGTTTTCCACCGAAATCATTGCAAAACCACTACATTGTAGCGCGAAGGAAGCACTCGTGTACCTGCTTCCTTCATGCAACACTATCACGGTCGCCATAACCGAAGACTCCGGAAACTTTGATACCTGGAGGCTGTTCAACGTGTACCTAAATCCAAGTACGTCAGCGATGATTCTTTTCTCGCGTTCCTCGTTTGTCGAGACACTCCTGGCGCGTTCCTTGCACACTTAGTGCTTCAGCAGACACTGTAAAAGTGGAAAGCGGCATGCTTCGAGGAGCCCGAGTGACGAGCTACGATCAGAACGCTCTGGTTCTAGTCGATGTAGGCACCTGAGCGGCAACCACTTCAATCATTGTCAGATTGCCAATCATTTGCACGGTGATGACTCAGACGTCACAGCGTACAACCTATGAATCGTCGCTCAGTATTTGTTTCACAGTATTCGTTATTCTCGATGTTTCATTCGGTTGCAATTGGAAGTCGCGCGAAGTGCTACAGGCCCGAGCCGATGTATTGCAGGGCTGGTGTTACTAAGCTGGCCACGCGAACGAAAAATAATACTGCGTATATTCGCATGCAGGAACCACGATGCAGAGAGAACGCTCTCGATCTAGGCATTTCTCGTCACTAAAGCTGGTGCCGCTTGAATCTCTCGCTCCACCTACGCCTCAATAGAGAAGCTCCGACAGCACGGCCCCGTAATTCACAATCTCGTCATACTTCTCTAGACTAACATTCGCAGATATGAGGCTTCCAATAAATTTTTTCGCAGAGATGAGGCTTCTAATAGATTTTTTCGCTTTGTGCCCAACTGTAAAAGATGGAACTTTTATTTAATAGGTGGAATGCATCAAAAGTGTGAAACTAATATACCTCTACATTTCGGAAAATATGGTATTGATAACCTCTGTCACAGAAATTAGTACTTTGGATTACAGCAGAAAAATATCCGAAGGTATGTGGCCAACGACATAAAGACAATGTCAAGGACACGTTTTTTTTATTAACTGAACTTCAAATGAAAATCGTTATGTAAATATTGAAGGACGATATAGAGGACGATTGTTGCGAGATGTGTTCCACACTCAGCGTTATGGCGGTGGGTGGCACTGACACTCACCGGTTCGGACCCACAAAGATTCGCGATAAAATGCTCGATTGGATGACCGCCATCATAGGATAAATTACAGAAATTTTGGCATTTGTCTGAAGGTTCCAAGCTCGGTCTCTGGCATGTTATCTCTTCACATACTTTGCTTTTTTTCCCATTTATCTTGCAATCACTATAATACACCTAGAACAGTCTAATGTACAATCTCTTTCAAAAGCGGAGACCTGACTTCGTTCTCTGCTTCTTTTCAGTAAGACTGTACCAAAAACAATAAGCAAACTAGCCTTGTAGTTTCTCTTGTTTCCACTAATTTAAATTGAGGTTGACAAACGGGACTCAATACGCACGTCATGCCAAGCTTTTCAAAGCATCCTAATAGTCCCTATGAAACAGAGGATATGACTGCATTATCTGCTGCTTTTAATTAGGTTGTGCCGAAAGCAGTAAAAAAACAGCCTTAGAATCTCTTCTTTAACTAATTTAAAGGGAGATCAATCTCATGCGACTCAATACGCAGGCCATGTAGCGCATTTTGAAGAAGCCTTCCATCGCAAATTTTTAAGGGCGAAGCTCCTTTTAGTCTAACCCTGTCGCGTGTCACGCGTAGGCGATAGAAGAAGAGACAAAAAGAAAAGAAGGCAAAGAAATGAACGACCTTTTCTAGTCTCATTGCCCACATGGCATTACTTTTCCGCCACACATCAAAGTGCTTCTCTGATGGCTCCTGCACGCGCTTGCCTGAGTGCGCGGAGAACGACTGCCTCTTTCAGTCTCCTGAATAGTTTGCCGTACGTGGTGATCATTGGTGGGGCATGAACGAAGCCGAGCGGCGGGCGCGTTGATACGCTTGTGCTCGGCTTTCTTGGATCGCGTCTTGTCGGTGTACCGGTGCGCGCCTGCATTCGAACGTATTGAAATGACTGGATGGACGCGTGGATGGGTGTCCACTTCGCCTCATTCATATCATCCAGACCATGGATATTGCTGTATTTTTTTTCCTATACCTGCCCAACCAACTTGCATTGTAATGTGTGCACAAACAGATAGGGGAGATCCCGTGCGACTACTCACCTTTAGAGGCCGTGTATCGTTCAAGCTCGCCCATTGTAAGCACTTTCGACGAATTAGATATAAGCCGTACGTAAACATTGGAGTGCCCAGGTATTCCGTGGTGCTGCCAGCGTCACTCGTGGTGCGCAAAGCTGAAAGAAGCAACACAAAAATCAAAGATGGTCCACTATTATTAAACCTGTAAAAGTGCTTAGCATCATCGTGCAGTGATTTCCCGTACGAAGAGTTCCACACCTTAAGTCGGCAAGCTCGCTCATGTGTCGACTCAGCCAAACTCTTCAAACACAGACCTGGCCGTGGGTCTGAGGCCGAGTATGTTTGGGTGAGCAATAGTTTCGCGAGTCTGTGTCTGAGTAAAGTCCGGTTGAAGTAAATAATGGTGAGGTAGAGTTTCAGTGAGCCCTAAACAAAATACACCTTCTTGAAGGATTATCAGCTAGCGCGACCTTTATATTCAGCCGGTGGTTCCCCACGCTCCGTTTACTACTCCGACGATGACCCTTATGTTTGAGGTAAGCAGACAGAGGTTTCTGGGACAGGTAAAGGAGATTCGAAAATTTATTGTGCGTTATATGGATTGTTTTTTATTACCTTATTGAATTCCTGCGCGTTACAGGAGCTCTTCAATGCGTCATCTGCACCGAGTTCTGTCAAATTAATTTCCCCTTCAGATCTGGCGACCAAGTGCCAGTGAAGTGCTAGTGGGGGGAGCTATGGTGCGTTCGGCACGTCATTGGCGCCCCCTTTTGTGACACCAGTAAAGCCCGTGAGTGTTTTTGCAACGTTTCTAGGAAGTGACTAGGTAAGACATTCGTTCTCGGAACGTTTATCGTTGCGTTTGGAACGTTACATTTCTAGACGTCAATACCGCGACTAAAATATGTCACAGGGTCTCAGGTAACCCCAGCATAAACACTTTTGTGATAAAAGAACATAGAATTTTCCTATCTTTTGGGTTTAGTCAGAGTTGCACTAATTTAAACCAGTGATTAAGATGACTCCGAACAACACTTACCGCTTGGTCGTTGTCTCTTCACGGACAGGCAGGGCTTGTAAAGACTTTCGTTGAGTGATCTTTATTTTATTCTTCATGACGTACTGAAGTGCCGACACTTCGAAGGAGAGGCCAGTAATTATCAACGGTTTGAGAAACGTGCTTCCTAGTGACCCGCATACCAATAATAACCCTGAAAAGAGCAATGCATACGAGAACAAGTTTAGCATGATACGCTGCTGGAACACACACCACATAAATTTTATATTCCACGTTGGGCATTGAGAGTGAAACACTTTAGTATGTTCAAACACCCTGAAGTTAGGTAATCCCTTCCCCATCAAAAAACGAAATTCTGCATCCAAAGCTTTTATGAGTTTTTAAAGGGCCGACTTCAGTGGCTTAGTTGTTCACCGGCGTCACCATTTTCCGTTGCAAGCTACTGACCACAAGAGGAAGAAAATATTATTTTACCTAATAAATTATAACATGAGTACTCCGGCTTTCCGACGTGTATTCTAGCACAGAGCCACTCCGGTGCTTCAAACCTCTTCACAAATTGCGCTATACACTCACTAAGTCAGGTAGGAACGATTTACGGACCTCTCGTCTTATCGCACTCATTGCTTCACCCTTGCGGCAA
>WOVY01009488.1:0-67409 GCA_013436015.1 Rhipicephalus annulatus | reverse complement strand
ATATATTATGAAGTCTTGGTAGTCTTAGTTGCGACAGCGTTTAATTGAGGAAAGACCTCGCAAAACGAACGGGCAGAGCCAGTACACAGAGAATCACAATGATGATGATCCAGAGTGGCAATGAGGACAAAGAGACAAGCGGATGATGGTGATAGTGATCATGCAGGGATGAGGACGATGTCAGTAACAAATGCCCACACTAATTCCCCCTACTTGGAAGCGGACACCCTGGCCGCCGCAAGTCAAAGTGACGGGGAACGTCGCGTGAAAGGTTTCATGCGACAAACGTGGACAATCTCTGTGCTGCGGTAGCGGCGGTCTGTCGGGGCGACGAGTGGTGTCACACGATGATTAACCGGCGAAGTCTGTTCTAAAACAATGTATGGCCCGATGAAGCGTGGTTAGAATTTGTCACAGATACCAGGAGTGCGAATAGGTGTCAAAAGCAGCACCTCGTCACCAGGTTGGAAAGACACAACGCGGTGGGATTCGTCATAGATGATCTTCCGCTCGTGCTGTCTCACTTCAGTATTGATGCGAGCCTGATGGCGAGACTGGGCCCTGCGGGAAATGTATTCTTCGCTAGAAGACTGACACGAATTCCCATGGCTGCTAAAGAAGGAGACGTCAAGAAAGGTAGTCGGAGTGCGTCCGTACACGAGGTAAAACGGTGGGTAGCAAGTTGTTCGCTGAACAGCGGTGTTGTAAGCGAATGCCAGGAATGGTAAAAGAGTATCCCAGTTTTTGTGGTCGGGTTGGACGTAAACGGCTATTATGTCTGCAGGGTTCGTGAAATCTATCTGTGAGACCATTTGTCTGAGGGTGGTAGCTTGAAGCTGTCTTGTGAGTAGTTCCAAAAGCTGTGCACTACTTCATTTACCATTTGTGACAGGAACACTTTGCCGCAATCACTAAGCCGTACACGAGGAGCCCCATGACGCAGGATTATGTCGTGAAGAATAAAGTCTGCAACGTCCACAGCTGAGCCTGTAATAACAGAGGAAGTCTCAGCGTAGCGTGTCAGGTGGTCAACGGCGGTCACTATCCATCGTTTGCCAGCAGATGTGACGGGGAGAGGCCCGTAAAGGTCAACACCTACAACCTCGATATGCATTGATGGGCATGGAAGTGGCTGTAGAGGTCCAGCAGGTGCAGACGGGGGGAGTTTACGACGCTGGCATGGGTAGCAGGAACTGACGTACCGCGCTACACTAGAAGAAAGGCCAGGCCAGTAATAACGACAACGAATGCGGTCAAGAGTTTTTTTTAAAACCAAGATGACCAGCAGTTAAGTCGTCGTGGAAGGCTTCGAGCAGCTGAAGTCGAAGAGAGCGTGGCAGTTCAGGAACCCAGCGCTGACCGTCAGGGTGGTAGACGTGGCGGTAGAGAACCCCATTGTCACCTTAAAGTGCAGCAGTTGAAGACGGAGTCGCGCGTTTGGGGGATGAGAAACTCCCGAAAGGTTGGTTTCGTCATGCGTCTGCAGTATGAATCAGAACCGCTAGCGGGAGATAAATGTTGGCTCGTCGTCCGAAAAGGGTTGCGTTATTGATACGAGCGTATGAGCTTTGGTAGATGTGGCGGTTGAGTTCTCACCAACGCGCATATGGATAGTTGGAAGCGGGCAACGAGATAAAGCATCGGCGTCTCGATGTTTTCTGCCTGACTTGTAAGTTATGCTAAAGTCGTACTCCTGCAAGCGTAGTATTCACCGACCCAACTGTCCGGACAAGTTCTTCAGTGTAGAAAGCCAGCATAAGGCATGGTGGTCCGTAAAGATTGTGAAGTGACGGCCGTGGAGATAGGGACGGAACTTCTGGACCGACCAAACCACAGCCAAACACTCTTGCTCAGTTATAGTGAAGTTCTTTTCAGGCAGGGGTGAGTACGTGACTGGCATATGCAACAACTTTCTGTAGGGAAGACTTGTCGCGTTGTAGAAGAACGGCTCCTATACCAAGGCCGCTAGCGTCGGTATGAAGGATAGTCGGTGCGGCTTCGTCAAAGTGGTAGAGTGGAGGTTCAGACGTTAGTGCCCGCTTCATCAGCTCGAATGCCGTTTGACATTCTTGAGACCACAGAAAGGGGACTTTCGAAGCGAGTAGTTGGTTGTAATGGAGCAGCAATAGAAGCGAAGACCTGGATAAACCGGCGAAAATAAGAGGCGAGGCCAATGAAACTGCGAAGCTCCTTTGGATTTTCGGGACGTGGAAAGTGAAAGACTGCAGAAATTTTGTCAGGGTCGGGCCGGATGCCATCTTTGCTAACGATGTGTCCTGAAACCTTCATAGATTTTCTAGCGAAAGAGCATTTCTTAGTGTTTATTTGAAGCCCGGCGCCGGCAAGGCACGTCACAACTTGATCTAGTCGTTCTAGGTGCTCAGGAAACGTTGACGAAAAGATAATAATGTCGTCCAGGTAGCAAAGGCAACTTTTTCATTGCCTTGCTACCTGTGCGTTGCAGAGCCCGAAAGGCATGACGTTAAATTCATATAAGCCCGTCGGGGTTGAAAACGCCGTTTTCTCCTTATCGTCTTCATGCATGGAGATCTGCCAGTACCCAGAACGCAAGTCAATGCTTGAAAAAAATTCCGCGCCTTGTAACGAATCAAGCGCGTCGTCAATGCGTGGCATAGGGTACACGTCCTTGCGTGTGATCTTATTGAGCGCCCGATAGTCCACGCAAAACGCACAGAGCCATCCTTTTTGCGGACCAAAACAATACGAGACGACCAAGGGCCTAGATTGAGGGACGGATGATTTCCCGTTTAAGCATGTCTGCAACGTTTTCTCCTATATTTTTCTTTCAGCTAGAGACACGCGGTAGGGTCGGTGGTTTTTTCGATAGATGTCCCAACAGTTTGAATTAGATCTGCTGTAGTATTAGTGCGGCCCAGCTTAGACGAGAAAAATCGAAAGAATTTGCATGTTTCTGTAACAGTGTGAGCAGCTGCTTGCCTCTGTGATTATGTCAACTTGCTGCTGATACCGGTGTTAAGACGGAGGAACAAGCATGCTCACCGAGGAACGTTCTTTGGATGCGATGGCCTGAAGTGGCGGGACAAATACAGGCTCGAAGTCGGCAACACGAGCCACAGTAGTGCCCCTGTGGCAGTAAGATCTTCTCCGGTGTAGAGTTGACAGCGGTGACAAGTGCAGAGGCATCGCAAAAACAAACGACACCGGACGGAAGAACTACACCTTTACGAACCGCAAAGTGGTGACGGTGAGACCAATAAATCACCGTGATAGATGTCATTAGACGTAATGCTGACAATTTGCTCTTGTAGGGGAGGTAGTTCGATGTCATTCGCAGCGACCATACGAAGTGGCTTGTGATTCTCGTCGTCAAGCATGTAGTCGGTGTCAGCGAGGTGAATGACGCGTTGTCCGCAACAAATCGCCGCGGAAGCAGATGATAGAAAATCCCACCCTAAAATTAGTTGGTGAGAGCAGCGGGACAGGACAGCAAAACTGGACATGATGGCGGATGCCGTCATGAGAACACGCACAGTACAAAACGCGGAAGGGCGAATGACGTTCCCTAGGCAGCAACTAACGTGGGGCCATCGTAAGGCGTCATTACTTTCCTTAAATGTTCACACAATCAGCACGTATCACAGACAATGACGCACCTGTGTCCACCAAAGCATCGACTCGCGCTCCTTCCACTTTCACAGAAAGCGTATTACAGGGCCTGATGGAGGAATTTCAGTTCTAATTCCGAATGCAGTTTTTCCTCCACAACTGCATCACTTAGTTTCCCGAATGAATATCAGATGAGAATGAGGCGGGCCGAAGTGGGAGAAGTGGAACAGCGGAAGGGAGAAGGCGAGCGGCGTCTCGTGTTTCAGCTGTTTGGTAGTACAGTCGATTCGGAGGAGATGGAGACCGGTGCGGGGGAGACGAATAACGCCGACCTTGATAAGACGCCCCAGTGTACGAATCCCATTCGCGCACGTCGTTCCGACGCTCATCCTGCTGGCGCTTTTGGCAAAAACGAGATATGTGGCCGCGATAGCCACAGTAGTAGCATACAGGGCGAGACGAGCGCCACTGTGGGGAATAGAAGGCATTCGGGGCACCTGCAGATAGCGCGGTCAGATAGGCCGGAAGGTTAGGGAGCACGGAATGGTAGTTTACCGGGGGAGCGGCCGCAACTGATGCGTAGGATGGACGCAGCAATGTCACGTGGGTGTCACTGGGAGGCACGGCAGCAACTTCAGTGTACGTATTTATGGGGCGTGAAGCAGGTGGCTGTACGGGCGCAACGCCTGTCATCGATGTAACTTCCTCCCTGACGATGTCACGCAAGGGCACTCCCGAAGACTGTGTAGGACGCGGTGTAGGAGGTGTGAAGCCCATACACCGCAATTCTTCGCGTATAATGTCCCGGATGAGGTCACGCAGGTGACCATGAGACGTAGAGTGGTGGTCGTCAACGTCCGGTTGGAGGTGAACAAAGTCCAGCGTATCAAGGCGCTGGCATGTCGTCACAACATCAGCGATGGTAGCTGGGTTTTGCACAGCAAGTGCATTAAAGGCAACAGGCCCAATGCCTTTCAACATGTGGCGCACTTTGTCCGATTCTAGAATGAATTGATTTACACGCCGGCACAGTGCGAGGACATCCTCGATGTATGCAGTGTACGATTCACCGGGATGTTGTCGGCGAGTATCAATTGTCCTCTTCGCGACGGCGGATCGAATGTCCGCGGGGGTCCCAAAAACATGTCGCAGCTGCTTCTGAAAGGTAGCCCAGTCGGGTAGGTCAATGACGTGGTTAAAATACCATGTCTTTGCGACTCCGGTCAGATAAAAAGAGACGTAACGCAGTTTGGCGGCCTGGTCCCACCGATTAGCGACACTTACGCGGTCGTAGTCGTGGAGCCAGTCTTTCACGTTTTCTCCACGAAGACCAGCGAAGAGCGGGGGTTCCCGCTGATGTCCGTGTATGTAAATAGGAGGGGCAGCTTGCGTCGGTGCGTGGTTGATGACATCAGCTCCGGTAGGCTCGGTCTGGGACATGCTGCCTGACAGTGGGCGCAATCGGCGGCCTGAACGAAGCTCCAGCGAGTACAGCGGGCTGCGGGCGGTAAGAGGACCGAAAATTTACCTCTACCACGTATGAAGTCTTGGTAGTCTTGGTTGCGACAGCGTTTAATTGAGAAAAGGCCTGGCAAAACGAACGGGCAGAGCCAGTACACAGACGATGACGATGATAATGACCAAGAGTGGCAATGAGGACAAAAAGACAAGCGGATGATGGTGATTGTGATCATGCAGGGATGAGGACTATGTAAGTAACAAATGCCCACAATATATATATATATATATATATATATATATATATATATATATATATATATATATATATATATAACGAGACATAGAAGTGAAGGATGAAGTACATATAGCAATGTCGTGTAACATATTTTTAAATGCGAAGCATTTCTTAACGAATTCTGGTGACTTTCAGCGTATCTATCTAGCTAGCCGCTTAGGTTTTGCGTCGTTACCACCTTAACTTGGCGTGAACCAAAATTAGCATGGGAGAGTAAGATGGTTTGACAAATACGGCCCACTGGTCAAGGCATGAATAATGTCACAATCCCGTCGTGTAAGTCGTCAAACACGTCCCGCCAGACAGCGGCACACACCTGCAGGCGGGTATGGGCCACTGGAGATCGACTCTTCATATCCACTAACGTACGACGAGAACACACATAGGCAATTCTAACGCGCGATCGTTAAGAAATACGAAACATCGGTAACGTCGGCCAGACGAATGCAAAGAAAAATTTCAAGGTCCCAGCTGGAATCGAGCCAAGCATTCTGCGTGGCAATGAAGCATTTTACCACAGAGGAATGCCTGGTAATAGAACTAGTTTTCAAATATACGCTAATCTTTGAGAAACGTCACATGGTTGCAGTGCTGCCTACCCAATTTTATAAACATTAAATATATACTCCTTCAATGCAGCCGTCAGGTTGGGTTAACGTCAATTGTGGTTGGTTAACATGCGCTTAAGTTGATTTATGCAGCAGTGTCACTGGTAAGCATATTCGCGAGCATCAGCGCTTGATATCAGCTTCTCGTGTTGCAAATAGGCATGTTCCAGTTGACATCGTTGCGTATGTGCAAACAACTGTTTACATAAATATTGGCAACTCTTGAACATATGCCCGTGCGTGCGACATTTGTACATATAGTTAGCGTCATGTCATGACATGTCATTCAGAAAAAAATTTGCAACACGGTCACCTTCCCTCCGCATGCTTCGCATAACGTCAAATCCCAAATACGTGGGATGCCGAATTTGTTTTAATTATATTTAACGATGCATAAGTTCATGCCTTTTCCTCGCTGCAAAGGATTAGTTCATTGTACGTGTTATTTTGACTGCCTCACTTCCAGTGAAATTTCGTGTCAGGTTCTCTTAGCTTGGTAACGACTGAAACAGCGCCTCGCTGCTTACTTGTGGTGAGACACCTTACTTTCCACATTAACTACAATTGTAGCCAGTATTTTTTTGTTATTTGCTTTTACGATCCTACAAAAAGCGTCATGCATTAAGAAAGGATACTTACGCGCCATTCCGGAGTCTGCCTTAGGAGGCTTGTCGATGCCAGATGCGAATGCGGACTCCTCTGTGAAAAAAGGACGTGCATGCCTTTAGCCAAACTCACTACGCAACGTATTTTGAGAACATTGCTTTTAAGGTCTTGTCTTCTAGAGAAGACACACGGCCACAGTGCGTTGCAAAGAAGGCGCTAGAGCACATCGTTTACCTAGTGATCAACCCTACAAAAAAGTCCTAGCATTATGTCAGGGGATTGAGACACCAGCGTCATTGAGAGAGCATAACGTGCATTGAAGTGGTCACCAGCCTCATCAGTCACCATGGAGGCCTCGTAGTTGGATGGTGCATGAAACGATACCAATAGCCATCTGTCACCGCTATAAAAAGGCGTCAAGCGTTTTGATGCGCTGGCCTTTGGAAGACAAGACGCTATACAGCACTCTGAAACATTTGAAACATCTTCTTGCGCTGCCTTGTACGTCGAAAATGTTTAAACACGCTGCATACGGCATAAAGAATACTCGCTACGTTAGCATAAGCTGAGCTACTCATGAGCAGCAAACATTGCCTTCAATCTGCGCCTAAGTACGCCCGTCTACAGAACAAAGTAACAGTGGAGCCTGCATATATGAAAGGCAAGTTTACGCCGGAATATATAGAGAAGCCTGAGCGCATCGAGTAGGCATTAGCAAATCATGACGTGATATGTACCGCTGTCTATACCTCCGAATGTGCAACACCATTTAATTAAAACATGCTGGCAAGGGCAATCAAGTTGAAGACGAAAAATGGCTCATAATATAATAAAGGAACAATCACGTCTTTCTAAAACAAAACAAAAATGTTGGCATGTAATTTAGAGGCAGCCACGGTAAGACAACGAATCACAAAAGAAACAAAGGTATGTGATGTTCTTGTCGATATTCACTAAAAAAGTGCCCAGGGCAGAGCTGTGTAATTCGTAGAGCAGGCAACATATTTTTAAAGCAAACTAGCACCAACGCCCCTTCTCTTGAAGGCAAATTTTCGGTTGTACACCGTACGCTAAAGTCTCATGGACTGCATTCGATAGAGTTGCCAAGCTGATCGTGCTCTTACTAGTTAAACACCTAATAAAGTATGCGATTAGCTCCGAAATAGCTTACCCATTATCAGAAATCCCTACAGGATATTTTCGGTAAGAGGCGACTCGAGTGCTGATGTGTTGTCGCAACAGCTGTTACTAGGCAGCGGTTGAGTTACTTTTGCAGTCGACAGAGGCAGGACCTGAAAACGAACCATCACACGTAGTCCGCACAAAATCACGTCGTTACGAGTTTCAAATGCGTGGTTTGACGGAAATGGAAAGATGTCATGCATATTGAAGACTAAATCATCTTAAGCATCTCGCATACAGCTAGAATCTTGGTATGAAGCGTTGTCTTTGTTAACTTAATTCATCATTTAAATCACGCAGTGGAGCAGCCATTAAAAAAAGTCATCCAGAACAGGGGTAGTTGGAGGTCGAGTCTAGTTTTTAGTGTTATAAATATATGTGTGCAAGTTACACGCCAGTAGTTCTGCATGAAGGTGGCTGTTCTTTGAGTTTGGGCATTTCCCTTATCAAGCATATTTTGAGATGCCTGTGAGGCGATGCCAATTCACATGCTTAAAACGGCTACGTCTATTACAGCTGAACTGAGAATAGACTCAGTTGTGAGTGGCGCCCTTCTCAGTTTGATGCCCTATATATGTATTGGTTGCATGTGTAATTGTACTCTAGTAATAATGTCGCACCTTTCAACTATAGAACAAGTATTAGTAGGCTTCAATGTTTCCCACAATAGTTACCGTTGTAAGCTACCAGTATTCAGTTGAGGATGCCTACCGTATGATCAACGGCTCAATGCTAATATTCAATGGACGCTATATTTTAATAAGAGCAGGCTTCCCTTAAAATACTTGACTAAATAATGCGCATGCTTCTAGGGACAGTAAGGTCCCGGAGTCTCTGGGCAGTCGTAATAACCATTTCACATTGAACATCACAGTCATCGTTCTTTCAATTGTTGAACACATGGCGAACTCAGCCCACGCCCAATGATAAAAGGTCTGGCGTAATTTCGCGCACCACATAACCCGGCGTCAACCCATAAACTTGTCGACGAGTGTAAAAGGCTCTGCTATACGGCTCCTTACTCCAGTTTCTACAGTTTTCTATTCTACAGTTTTCTTCCCTTATTTGGCAAAGTATATTCAAATAAATGTTCTTCTGAACTACTTAAAAATTACGAAAAATTTCTTTGTCCTTTACGCGCGCTTCTTTTATGTGAAAAACAAGAGAGAGAGTTTTCTTATGGTTGAAAATTATTTGCAAACGTGCTTTCAGTTTACACGTCAGGAGCCGGTAAATGAGGTGACCGAAACATTTTTGGGAACAACGCATGTGACCTTGAAACTGTTATTCGAACAGAAACAAACAGAACATGACACACCACACTGATCGATATGTGGGGTTAAGCATCCCAAAATCACTATATGATTATGAGAGACGCTATGACACACCACAGGGAGGCCTGAATATATCAAATGCAAAATAGTAAATATCACGACAAGAGAATGTGCCGATAGTCAATAAACATCGCCAATTGAATGATAAATATGTCAGGATGGCTAGTCATTCCAGGTAACGCGTACCCGCGCCTAGTCAAAAAGGAACATAATTTGTAGCTCGGTGCTCCTAATGGCTCTAAAAAAAGAAATTTCGTTCATGGTGGTTCCTTATTTTATTCAAAGTGGTTTTTGCGCCCTCTAGTTGGAGGCAAGCACACAGATCATTTTTGTAAGCACAGTGCATAATCCAAAAAGCGTTATCACATTCAAGAGCAACAAGAAACAGCTTTGACCAAGAATCAGACACTTGTTTCTATCTCTGCCTGGTTCAAAACGTGATCAGAATTCTGCCCACTTGCTCAGTCGATTAGCTCACTTACGTTCTATCAAATTAAGCTGCTGAAGTAGTCGGGTGTTTACCTGCTAGATACGTTGCACAGTTGGTTTCACATCCGTAACCAGTGAGAAGAGCTGTTCATATTGTTGTTGTTGTTCTACTATTGTTAGTGGTGCAGCAGGAGGTGATGATAATGATCATGATAATAATGAAACGCTAAAATTGCTCATACCGACCCAGAGAGAATAATTACGGAATTAATTATTTGCATTTTCAGACATCTTGAGTACCGAATATTGATACCGAGGTTCACGGGAATGTTGTCATCTCTCCTGAAGTCATGATCATAATGATACTCTTGCCACCATTGAGACCTGCCTACTCGAATGGATCGACATTGAATCAAGCAAATTATGTAGCCTAAATTTTTGAGTGCTAATAGTGGTTACAGTGTCAATAAGAATGAAGAGTAGTCAGCCCAGTTGCGGAAATCAAAACAGCTGCTACGACAATCGTAGCGTTGCTGGCGCGTACCCACTGTTGATGCTGTTTTCACCTAGATAAATGGGTTCGTAGCTTCTATAGAGATTAGTGACAATGTTATTCGTATAGAAAATGCATTATTTCTCGATAGGCGGAAAAATAATTGTGCGAAAGGTACGTATTTACATTGCAAGTGTAGAAAGCACTGACGTAATCTGAGCCAAAATCTTTACACAAAATACGTCTTTTTTGAAAATACGCTACGTAATAACTACTAATATCAATTTCATCATATCTGCGGAATGCTACGTGAATATTTATGAGAAAGATTGTATTTCCTCGGTTAGAGTGATCAGTTCATCGTCATGGATCAAAATTTTTAGTTTTTGCACATAATTCTTGGAGGACAAGAAGTGATACGAGGCTTTAAAAGTGTGGAAAGTATAATAATGGAAACTTTGCCAGAACAACCCGAACATCTGTTTATTCTTAGGAATCTTAGATCGTTTGCTTGAGTTAGAAATTTAGAACTTAGCTATGTGATATTGTCACGGGGTTGCGACGTGGATGAAGGAGCAGACTGTACGTTCAGATGAAACTTGCGAACGTCAGAACGTCGGTTTCACTTGCGAACATCAGAAGCTATCTTCCCAGGAGCGCAGCGTTTGAGGCCATCTTGGAAGATAATGCCACCGACTTTGCGATACTAACTGAAACATGGCTAACTTCTTCGAATAATCACGGATAACTACTAGAGGATAACACATCATATCATGTGTACAGACTTGACTGGACCGGGCGTAGGAGTGGTGGTGTCCTAATCTTTGTCAAAAGTGCTTTGCCTTCCTACCATGTTAAAATTGACACTAACAATTAAACTCTTTGCGTAAATATATCCTTTCCTTCTTGTGTAAACATACTCATAGCTTGTTATCGAGCCCCCGACTCCGATATCTAATTTAATTATGACCTTTATTCCGTCATGCTTGATATTTACTGTCGCTTTCTTCGTGCCAATTACCTCATATGTGGCGACTTCAATTCTCCCACCATTAACTCGAGTAACCTGTCCGCCCCATCCCGTCATTCCAAAGTTTTTCTGGATTTTGTACTAATGTTCAATTTCACCCAAGCAGTCAATATACCGACACGTGGTGGTAATATTCTTGATTTGGTTCTATCTTCGAAGTCTGATCTCATTTATACGTTATCGTGCATAAATGGGCTAAGCGACCACAAAATTGTTCTCTTCGACCTGCGCATTCCGATCCTTTGTCGATTACTCTCGATAAAAGATATTCGTAATTACAAAAAAGCAAACTTCACTTGCATCAACACCGATCTTGAAAACTTCTACAGCTTTTTAAAGGTTTCCACCCTCCAAAGGACAGTCAAACGATATTGGCTACTTTATAAACATAAAATTCAAGAGGTAATTGAAAAGTATGTACTCCTCATTCGTATTTGCGGCAATTCTAATCAACCATGGTATTCTAATGCCTTAAAAAACTTTCGCAAAGGAAGAAACGTCTCTTCCGAGAGGCAAAATGCCGCTCCACTACAGCGAAGTGATCTAAATATTTCAAGTTTCTTCATGATTACAGGCGTCTTCTGTGACACTCTAAGGAAAAGTTTTATCACCATGACATATTAGGCAATTTACGCGTTCACCCCCGTAAATTTTGGAATCTCCTAACCCCGAAACACAGCCACACACATACAATTTCTTTGAGAAATTCCGACGGCTCAGAGGTACCGCAGGACCAACGGTCTGACATCATGAATACATTTTTTCTGTCCGTTTTCACCGGTGAAAATAACTTTGTTAGCCCCGATTTACCCTTCCAACATTTCTCCCAAATGCGTCCGATTACCATTACTGCTTCGGGCATCGCTAAATTAATTGATAAACAAAAATATCTTGTGCTCCGGCACCAGATAAAGTCACAGGTAGAATACCTAAAGGTACGCTAACGTGTTCCATCAAACTATTAGAAATAATATTCACGCAAACGATAAACGACAGTACGCTTCCGCATGACTGGAAGCTAAGCAGCATATCTCCAATATTTAAAGCGGGTAATCGGTCCATTCCTTCAAACTATGGTTCAATTTCTTTAACTTCTATTTCTTGTAAGCTGCTTGAGCACATAATATACTCCAGCGTGGTAACGCATCTTGAAAGCAACTCCTTTTTTTAAAATACAGCATGGCTTTCGCTCAGGCTTTTCCGGTGAAACACAACTTTTTGAGTTTACAACGGACCTCCACTTAAACCTCGACTCTTCATTTCAAACAGATGTCGTCTTCCTCGATTTTTTTAAGGCATTCGATCGCGTTCCTCATCAAAGACTTA
Source organism: Rhipicephalus annulatus (assembly GCA_013436015.1). Lineage (NCBI taxonomy): Eukaryota > Metazoa > Arthropoda > Arachnida > Ixodida > Ixodidae > Rhipicephalus > Rhipicephalus annulatus. The sequence goes on along the minus strand of WOVY01009488.1, from coordinate 55,057 downwards.
TGCTTAAACTTTTCTACCTTAATCTAGACCCGCTCATACTGTCATGGATACAAGCCTTCCTCACAAATCTATTTCAATACACAGTCATCGGAGGTCACTGTTTCTCGACTACAAATGTAATATCTGGCGTACCTCAAGGTTCCGTCCTTGGCTCTCTCCTCTTTCTATTTTTATTATTGACCTTCCCTCAAGTGTTACATTTTCGATACGTGTGTTTGCCGACGACTGTGTCGTTTACCGCCGTACATGTGATGGCTCTGATCAACTTGCCCTCTAAAATGATTTAAATGTAATTGAAAATTGGTGTTCTCTATGGATGATGCAACCTAATATTTCTACGTGTAAATCTAGGCAAGTTTCCCGTAAGCGTTCAAACCTAAATTTTACTTATTCCCTGCAGTCTAACCATCTCGCTCTAGCAGAATCGTACCGATACCTGGGTGTTCTTAACAACTGCAAACTAACATGGACGGACCATATCGCACAGCTTACTGCCGATGTATCCAAAACATTAGGTTTTATTAGGAGATCCCTGTCCTGCTCACCGGCCTCAGTTCGTAAACTCGCCTACAAAACCTACGTCCGTAGTAAACTAGAGTATGCCTCTCCGATTTGGACTCCACACCAATCTTATTTAATAGATGCCCTTGAAGTCATTCAAATGCGGGCGGCTCGTTTTATAGCCTCCGAATACAATTTCCGCACAAGTGTTACTACTATGAAATCATCACTGTCTCTCACATCTCTGGATCTTAGGCTAAAAGTAGCATGCCTTTGTTTATTTCACAAACTGTATTTCAATTATTCTTACTTATATGGCTCCCTGCTTCTCCCACCAATTGGAACTTCGCGCCGTATCTTCAATTCTTTGAGTGTGCAAAATTTAAAAGTTTCAACCAACGCTTTTAACAAATGTTTCCTCACGTTAACAATTGAGGATTGGAATCGGCTTCCAGATGCAATAGCCAACTAACGAAATACTGTTAGGTTAAAACCTTACTAGAAACTTATTTTACAACCGCACCGTCGTAATTTTAGTGTACATAGTTGCCTTTCTCCCATTTTTTTATAATCATGCTATTTGTTGTGTAACGACTTCTGTTTTTATTATTGCCCTGTAATTCCTATTCTTGAATTTTAACTTACTTTATGTTCTCGGTCTCGAATCGCCCTTGTTATTCTTGTTCGACCCCCCCTTATGTAATACCCTGTCAGGGGTCCTGAAAGGAAAATAATTTATGATGATGATGATGACGAAACTGTTTATTTGTCTGAAGTTGTGGCCCGTAAGTAGAACGTCGGATTACAGCTAGACACTGTTGCACCAATAGCGATGAACAGACCCCGTCGGCCATCGATCAACTGACAAGCGGTAAAGTGCGTCGACACGTGCCATCGAATATTCTTCCGTTATCCGTAGCCGCCACGTTGGTTTCAGAATAATCTGTCATGTTCGCGAAGAGGGCGCTACCCTAACAAAACAATTAACTACTCTCCTGAAGCTTCTCGAACACTGCAAGTGTTGTTTGCGCTGAGAATTACTGATAGGTTTGCGGAACGGTATCAAAACTGGATCAAGGAATGTGACATATTGAAGCAGATGATAGCTGTGGTCAAACTTTCATAGCTACACATGACGCGAAAACTGATGTATCGTGCTCTCTGGTTTCTAGATAAACTGCACACGTAAGCCATACCTCCGGTCTTTGGTGAAGGATGTGCAGTCCTACAGCCTTTCAGAGAATAGCTTTTCGCCATTTCTTTTGAACATTACAAGCTGTGTAACCAAACTTCTTTATCGCCAAGGAACTCTGGATTTCTCGCGTCCACCTTCTCAGCACAAAGATTTATGTAACACTGCAAATCAGTACTGCACTGCAGGGCTGACAGCTGGCGACGTCATGCATGTCAAGAGTGCAAAAAATGTCAAAGGCAGTCATGCTAGCAATACCATGTTTCATTTGTGGAATAGCGATCAGCGTTTCTGACTCACCCGTTAGGTAACTGAGTAAGAGATACTCTAGATATTTGTTTGTCATGAACACGCTACGCCTTTTTCCTTACCCTATTTGCGTCATTAAAATTACGCTACACAATGAAGTGTTAACCAACACTTAAAATAATTCCATATTAGGAGACACTTATTGTGTTTGTAAATGGACAAACTGATTCAAAATTTTCCTAATTTCAAGGAAGATCATTGCGAAAAACTAGTATAAATAAATGTAAGAAGGCAAAGCAACGACGCTTTTAAAGAGAGTGCAAGACAATAAAATTATACACGCAAACCAGTGGTAGCTGTGTGAAAGTCAAGACCAGAAGTGTCATTTGCTACAATCGCGATTACAACAGGACAAGCTGTTATTTAGGACTGAATCTGCACCCCGAGGGCACGGCAAAAAATTTAGTGAGAGCAGTGAGATACGTTTCAATGTGGCATGTTAGAGCATCGAAGAGGTCAAACATAACATACTACCTTTTTTGCCTTACTGTCGACACTATAGAATTGTTTCTTTAATGCGCAGCGTTTGTCCTTTTCTTTTTTTTCAATCGTTACATAACAGACTTGCAGTCACCTTCGAATTCACGGTGGACAACTGGCTGCAGTTCATAAATTTTGAAATGGGTGCTGAATTGGAACACGTGTGCAGAGTGGACAATACTTGCAATAGTAAACCTATCTTTCCATTCGAATGTAATCAAACAAATTCTATGTCAAGATGCATTACAAAACCGTGGTTGTTTAAGGCAAATAAAGAATTGTGCTAGCACAGAACAGGTGAAAATATGAGACTGCAAATAAGGGGCTTAGGAAGAGTAGTTATCGAAATGAGATTTCGTCGGCTGAGACGGAGTGCTGCCTAAAAGAGAGCAGCCCGGTTAAGGTAAATGACAGAAAAAAACACTCTGTTAGTGTCACCGTGCATGTAATCCTTAGCCCATCGACGAGAAAAGCAGCTTCTCTTGGCACCCAAAGTGCTTAGCACTTTGGGTGCTTAGATGAGCACCCAAAGTGCTTTGGGTGCTTATCTTGGCACCCAAAGAACTAATAGGCTCACGTAGAACAGTGAAATTTCTCGATTGTGATAGAGACGCAAGAGATGAAGCATGTAGTGTCAGGCACGTTGAAAAATTTGTCGACTGTAACGTATACGCCCCGCCGTGGTGTTCTCTCGGCTAAGGTACTCGGCTGCTGACCCGCAGGTCGCCGGATCAAATCCCGGCTGTGGCGGCTGCATTTCCGATGGAGGCGGAAATGTTGTAGGCCCGTGTACTCAGATTTGGGTACACGTAAAGGACCCCAGGTGGTCGAAATTTCCAGAGCCCTTCACTACGGCGTCTCTCATAATCATATGGTGGGTTTAGGACGTTAAACCACACAAATAAAAAAACTGTAACGTATACGAGTTATGTACAGGATTCCCTTGACCTGAGGCGCAATTTACATAGGGCAGACGGGCAGGAGCCGATTTAAAAGGATCAAGGAACACACAACATTGTGTTTGCGTTTGAGGGGAATCTTGCTCAAAAGTTCTTTATTTCTAAACTAAACCAAGATTTCAGGAAAACTACTTCTTTGGCGAACAGATAACTAAAAATCAGGTGAACAATCATTGAAGCTTACTTTATGATGTCGGGTAAGTTTGGCAACTTCCTTAGCACGCCTTCAATCGCACATACAGTTACACAGGTGGAATGCTTGGAAGTGCTGATATAATATTTTCGGAACACTAGTGCTAATTTTGACGCAGGTACAAGGCACGGGAAAGGTTAATATTGGGTTTGATAAATGTGTCTGTTTTATTGCATAAGTAGCAACTCTGTAAGATTGCGCAAGGTTTCCCCTGAGTGCACTCTCTTTTCTATGTCACTGATAGATAGATAGATAGATTGAAAGATAGATAAATGGTAAATAGATAGATAGATTGATTGATGGATTGATTGATTGATTGATAAGTAGATAGATAGATAGATAGATAGATAGATAGATAGATAGATCCATATCGAAAGCATTCCCGACCTTGGTCTCTATTTGTTCGCGGCCACATTCAATGAATAGGGAGGTATATATACATGTTTATTTCACGAAAAAGTGGCTGCCTCTGCACCCAACATTTGAGGAGCCTTTCAAAGAGTAACAAAACTGGCGAATAATGTCGAATGGACGATCGCCGCATTGGTTGCCGGTGCCCAGATTGTGCACATTGTACAGAAGCCACGCCGTACGTGACGCAGTTCTCCGAAGGTCCGTGTCGCGTAGGCGAACTGTAAGTGACCAAATATTATAGTTTATGTTAGTCAGCTATCTTAATTAACAGAACGTGTAAGTGCAGCAGAGGGTTACGATCAAAGAAGCTATGACGTTATGCATTGCAGCTGCATCTATTTCTCATAGAGCAACATATGAGACAGACCAACAGCTTCTCCCGTTTACTTCACAGTTTGCCAAGAATCTATTCGACATTTCTGAACCTTCCATATGCATTATAGAGAAGCGAAATATTTGGAAACGGGGCCATGCGTTCACAATTTCGTTCATGAGTTCCCCACTATTTTCAGATTGTTGTATTAGCTTTGCCGTTATCCTATTAGATTGTAATCTGTATTACCACTTTCAGAAACATACATCCTTTTGGTTGAAAATAAAATGTCATGAATGACGTTCAGAAAATCTGATTGCGATGCTAACTGAACTATCCGTTCATTCAATTACACCTCTTCTCCACTTTCTTGAACCAATCTTGTCAATAGCCGCTAGGCAACCATTACCCTCGACAGCGCTCTTCCTCTGGCAGCCTTCTGGACATGGCATACACGATCACTCTGGAAGTTATGGTATATCGAGAATGTTGGCGTTGTACGCCTCGTTACCACTGCATTAGGAAAGGCAAAAAGACAACAAATTCTTTGAAGCATGAAGCCAGAAGGAAATCCCTACGGATTTTACAGAAAGAAAAGCTTCTAGTTGCCCGAAATTAAATCATGGTCCTCGGTTCGAACCTGAGACCAAAGCTTTTCCGGGGGATTGCTCTGCCAATTGAACTAACCGCCCCGGAAAGGCGCTGGTCCTGATTTCGAAACCCGGACCAGGAAAATCGTTCGGCGACTAACACGCTTTCCTTTCTCAGAAATTCGCGTGCATTTTCTTGTGGCTTCATTCTACAGAATAGTGGTTGTCTTCTTTCCTTTTCTTAACTCTTTCACACACTTGCGGGTTTCCACCGAAATCATTTTCAAAACCACTACATTATTGCGCGAAGGAAGCACTCGTGTACCTGCTTCCTTTATGCAACACTATCACGGTCACCATAACCGAAGGCTCCGGAAACTTCGATACCTGGAGCTGTTCAACGTGCACCTAAATGCAAGTACGTCGGCGACGATTCTTTTATCGCGTTCCTCGTTTGTCGAGACACTCCTGGCGCGTTCCTTGCACACTTAGTGCTTCAGCAGACACTGTAAAAGTGGACAGCGGCATGCTTCGAGGAGCCCGAGTGACGAGCTACGATCAGAACGCTCTGGTTTCTAGTCTATGTAGGCACCTGAGCGGCAACCACTTCAATCATTGTCAGATTGCCAATCATTTGCACGGTGATGACTCAGACTTCACAGCGTACATCCTATGAATCGTCGCTCAGTATTTGTTTCTCAGTATCCGTTATTCTCGATCTTTCATTCGGTGCAATTGGAAGTCGCGCGAAGTGCTACAGGCCCGAGCCGATGTATTGCAGGGCTGGTGTTACTAAGCTGGCCACGCGAACGAAAAATAATACTGCGTAGATTCGCATGCAGGAACCACGATGCAGAGAGAATGCTCTGAATCTAGGCATTTCTCGTCGCTAAAGCTGGTGCCGCTTCAGTCTTTCGCTCCACCTACGCCTCAATAGAGAAGCTCCGACAGCACGGCCCCGTAATTCACAATCTCGTCATACTTCTCTAGACTAACATTCGCAGATATGAGACTTCCAATAAATTTTTTCGCAGAGATGAGGCTTCTAATAGATTTTTTCGCTTTGTGCCCAACTGTAAAAGATGGAACTTTATCTAATAGGTTGAATGCATCAAAAGTGTGAAACTAATATATCTCTACATTTCGAAAAATATGGTATTGATAAGCACTGTCACAAAAAATTAGTACTTTGGATTACAGCAGAGAATATCCGAAGGTATGTGGCCAAATGACATGAAGACAATGTCAAGGACACGTTTTTTATTAACTGAACTTCAATGAAAATCGTTATGTAATTATGTGAACGACGATATAGAGGCGATTGTTGCGCAATGTGTTCCACACTCAGCGTTATGGCGGTGGGTGGCAATGACACTCACCAGTTCGGATCCACAAATATTCGCGATAAAATGCTCGATTGGATGACCGCCATCATAGAATAAATTACAGAAAATTGGCATTTGTCTGAAGGTTCCAAGTTTGGTCTCTGGCATGTTATCTCTTCACATACTTTGCTTTTTTCCCATTTATCTTGCAATCACTATAATACACCTAGAACAGTCTAATGTACAATCTCTTTCAAAAGCGGAGACCTGACTTCGTTCTCTGCTTCTTTTCAGTAAGACTGTACCAACAACAATAAGCAAACTAGCCTTGTAGTTCTCTTGTTTCACTAATTTAAATCGAGGTTGGACAAACGGGACTCAATACGCACGTCATGCCAAGCTTTTCAAAGCATCCTAATAGTCCCTATGAAACAGAGGATATGACTGCATTATCTGCTGCTTTAATTAGGTTGTGCCGAAAACAGTAAAAAAACAGCCTTGGAATTCTCTTCTTTAACTAATTTAAAGGGAGATCAATCTCATGCGACTCAATACGCAGGCCATGTAGCGCATTTTGAAGAAGCCTTCCGTCGCAAATTTTTAAGGGCGAAGCTCCTTTTAGTCTAACCCTGTCGCGTGTCACGCGTAGGCGATAGAAGAAGAGACGAAAAAGAAAAGAAGGCAAAAGAAATGAACGACCTTTTCTAGTCTCATTGCCCACATGGCATTACTTTTCCGCGACACATCAAAGTGCTTCTCTGACTGGCTGCTGCACGCGCTTTGCCTGAGTGCGCGGAGAACGACTGCCTCTCTCAGTCCACTGAATAGTTGCCGTACGTGGTGGATCATTGGTGGGGCATGAACGAAGCCGAGCGGCGGGCGCGTTGAATACGCTTGAGCTCGGCTTTCTTGGATCGCGTCTTGTCGGTGTTACCGGCGCGCTGCCTGCATTCTCGAACGTAATTGGATGAATGGATGGACGCGTGGATGGGTGTCACTTCGCCTCATTCATATTCATCCAGACCATACATATGCTGTATTTTTTCCTATACACTGCCCAACCAACTTGCATTGTCATGTGTGCACAAACATACGGGGGAGACTCCGTGCAACTACTCACCTTTAGAGCCAGTGTATCGTTCAGCTCGCCCACTTGTAAGTACTTTTGACGAATTAGATATAATGCCGTACGTAAACATTGGAGTGCCCAGGTATTCCGTGGTGCTGCCAGCGTCACTCGTTGGTGCGCAAAGCTGAAAGAAGCAACACAATAAATCAAAGGAAGGTCCACTATTATTACACCTGTAAAAGTGCTTAGCATCATCGCGCAGTGATTCCCGTACGAAGAGTTCCACACCTTAGGTCGGCAAGCTCGCTCATGTGTCGACTCAGCCAAACTCTTTCAAACACAGACCTGGCCGTGAGTCTGAGGCCGAGTATGTTTGGGTGAGCAATATTTTCGCGAGTCTGTGTCTGAGTAAGCCCGGTTGAAGTAAATAATGGTGAGGTAGAGTTTCAGTGAGCCCTAAACAAAATACACTTCTTGAATGATTATCAGCTAGCGCCACCTTAATATTCAGCCGGTGGTTCCCCAAGCTCCACGGACGATGACGCTTTTGTTTGAGGTAAGCATATAGAATTTCCCTGGCAGAGGTAAAAGAGATTCGAAAATGTATTGTGCATTATATGGGTTGTTTTTTATTAGCTTATTGAATTCCTGCGTGTTACGGGAGCTCTTCTATGCGTCATCTGCACCGAGTTCTCTCAGATTATATTCCCCTTCAGATCTGGTCACCAAGCGCCAGGGTAAATTCGGGGGGGGGGAGCTATGGTGCGTTCGGCACGTCAGTGGCGCCACTTTGTATACACCAGCACAGCTTGGTGAATGTTTTTGCAACGTTTCTAGGAAGTGACTAGGTATGACCTCCGTTGACGAAACTGTTTATGTTTCACTTTTCATCGTTTACATTTCTAGACGTCATTTCCGCGACTAAAATGTGTCACAGTTTTCTAAGTTGACCCTAGCATAAAATACCTTTGAGTTAAAAGAACCCATAAATTTTCTATCTTTCGGATTCAGTCAGAGTTGCACTAGTTGAAACCAGTGAATAAGATGACTCCGAGCAACACTTACCGCTTGTCGTTGTCTCTTCATGGACAGGCACGGCTTGTAAAGACTTTCGTTGAGTGATTTTATTTTATTCTTCATGACGTACTGAAGTGCCGACATTTCAAAGGAGAGGGCAGTAATCATCACTGGTTTGAGGAATGTGCTTCCAAGTGACACCGCATACCAATAATAACCCTGAAAAGAGCAATGCATTATATGAGCTCAAAGTTTAGCATTATACGATGCTGGAACAGCACCACATAAATATTTTATATTCCACGTAGGGCATTGAGAGTGAAACACTTTAGTATGTTTAGAAACTCCTTGAAATTAGGTAATTCCTTCCCCATCAAAGAACGAAATTCTGCATTCAAAGCTTTTATGAGTTTTTAAAGGGCTGACTTCAGTGGCTTAGTTGTTAACCGGCGTCGCTGATTTCCGTTGCAAGCTACTGAGCACAAGAGGAAGATAATATAATTTTAGGCAAAATTTAACATAAGTACTCCGGCGTTCCGTCGTGTATTCTAGCGCAGAGCCATTCTTTTGCTTTAAACCTCTTCACAAATATGCGTTATACACACAATAATTCAGGTAAAGAACGATTTACGGACATCTCGTCTTATCGCACTCATTGCTTCACCCTTGCGGCAATGCCACGACTTCTTAACGTGCCATATTCCGCGTGATCACCGGATAATTTCACCTAGGAAGACGCAAACTTTGTCAACATTGGCTCATTCAAAAAGGTAATGTCATATGCTCGGATATTTTGCGTATACATTTTTCGAATGCCAAGAAGGTGGTAGAATACCTTGGTAGAATTATTCTTTCAACACTTTGAGGCACATAAAGGCTCGAATAACTATTCTCGGATGTAGAAGAAAGGTATTAAAATAGCTGTCTCTGATCGCGTACACTGAGATTCAGCCAGTATGAAACCTGAAGAAGATTTTTGTGGTTTTGAAAGAGGGATGTTTCGCACTTCATTAGTTTTACTATTGGTTTAGCACTGCAGCCCAGGTTTTGCTATCTGTTGCGGCCTCGGGGCCTTTGGTGCTCCTGAAAGTGCACTGTCATATCCTACATCACGTTATCTTCAGTCAGAGGAGGGGGTTGTGCAACTCTCTGGTTCACGAAGTTTCACCTTTTCATCATCCCCATCGGTTTTCTTTTTATTCAATATTCACAATTGGTGCGTAACAGCTTCAATGTGTAAAGAGCTTTGACTCCAGGATGTTGCGGTTTTGCTGCTTTGCAGGTGGAATATTGCTCACAAAAGTTTTCGTACTCAGTCAACTCGCTGCAGCAGGTCATGTCAAGCAACTGCGAAAACACGTGGACCATCTACTTTTTTTTGTTCGCATATTGGCGCAATAATAGTAGATTAGACAGTCAATCAAGTTGACTACAAACAGAAACTCGTTGCAATTCACTCTTCTATGAAGCAATCGTTAAATCAAAGTACCCCGCTCGAGGACATCAAAGTGACCTAGTACCTAACAGGAAACTTCACTGATGTACGGACTGCAAAGCTGAATCAAAATGTGTGCGCACTTTTCAAGACAGCTGAGATGTACTCTCATGATGGTGTCAGTGAGTTTCTATGGTAAGAGAAAAGCTGGTGACACCGAGGGCGCTTAAACGTGCTTTTTGCTGAATATGCGAAATTCATAAACAAGGGGTAGGCTTGGAGCCCGAGCCAAAGTGTAGACAAGCGAACTTGTCATTTTCAATGCTGCAATGTCGTCTCGAGCATCCGTCTCCTGTTTACTAATTTCTCATCGCGAGTTTCTAACTTATCCTTCTCGCCTTTTTTTTAGTATGAGGTGTGATATCCCAGAGCACTTTGTTGTCTCTCCCGAAACTGAGAGTGCTATCCTACTAAAGTTAAAAAAGTTATAACCTCACAGAGCAGCTAATTCGAAATTTCAGCTGACACACGAGTTCTCTGGTTGTCTTCAGTAGCTTAAGGTCATGTTCTCAATCAGGAATGAAGTGACTACTGATGATGTTACACCAAATGTCTATCTAGTGCTGGCAAGTGGTGCGCAATGGCAACATCAAGATTTATTGGCGTAGCAGGTAACACAGGTATGCTATCTGCTCATAAGGTTCCTACATAAAGAACGACAACACAGAATTTTGGGTCGCTCAGTGTGCTTACTTTAGTTTTTTGTTGCTTGACCACAATATTGCACGTCTAGGTGCTTCCAAGCAAGCGATTTATTTGGCACCTGGAAAATGCGCGCTCTTACGTGTGATGAGACAACTCACCAGGTCGAAGTAGCGTAGCTCCGGGGAGGTGATTGCATTTGGAGGAGCGGCGAAGCAAGCCCCCTGGGGACCGACCCATCCTTGTGAACCCATTAGAATGACGATGTCAGCCTTGAAATAGCTGCGACGAGAAAACCATGGCCATTCATAGAAGCATCATTTATCGGAGTAAGTTTCCGATTGTTTTCAACTTGATTACTCAATGGCTTGCATTTTAACATCCGAGATCATACCCCTCGGAATACAACGACGATATGCCACCCAAATAGGTCGTTAATCGGATTTTTTAAATTAATATTGGCTCTAAGCAATACCTACAGATTGGCGCGCGTAGCTATGTGAATGCTGTGGGCATACTGTCCTGCCAAATGCAGGTGTCTGTGAGTAATATTTTGCGCATATTGTACATGGCTGTGTTTGTATGGTCTATCGCAAAGCAAAAGTCAATGTCTTTGTGCTGCGATTGTGTTTAGCCTGCTGCCGTGCGAATTTCGTATAGAGCTTAAATCCTACTGTTAAATAGTAGAGGTATAGAAAGGCGACACAGATGCACACCAGCCATGAATATGCATAGAAAGCAGGCCCCTGGATATTTCTTTTTTTTCCAAATACCTTATTATCTGATAATATACGCTATTTCACAAAATTTTATTATCATGTTCTGTAGAATTCCTCTCTTCATATATACTTCAGAAAAAGAGAGAGAAGGGGAGCTAGGTCACACTCCCCCGGCTAAGGGCCTGTCTAAAACCATGAACGGAACTTTTTCGGAGAGGCGTTAGTCTTAAAAACTTATTTCAAACGACGTGAATTATTTTCATAGTTTCCCTGTCGGGACGTTACTGTCAAATGATAAAGTGCGATAAGGGATGTGTGCAGAGGTTTCTGTCAGAAGATGAGGCAACATTCAGAGCTGGTTAGGCTGGCACACTTGTGTATTTGTAATTTGGGGCACGAAATAACCGGAATATATTCAAAATAAGCCGCCTAAAGCACGATACTAGAGCTATGTCGCTGGTGGGGGTTCGAAACTGCAGCGCAAGTGCAAACTGGCAAGCTGTGCCTCCCCATAAGCTGGCTGCCGGCATCACTTGCTGTATATTGGGTTTGACAGTCGATCGTTCAATAATTTAGGCTGTGTTTTTGCCAACACTTTAGTGGGTTTTTTACTCTCAGTGCAGACTAACCCTTCACTCTATCATTCTGAAAAAACGAAATCAATTCACCGACATATCTAGTCCACTTGTGGTTTAGCAAAGTTATTTGCAAGGGCTTCCTTTATGCTGACACTGGCGGCGTTTCGCAAGGGCTGCTTTATATAATAGCTCTGTATGTCACCAACAACGATACGTTTAGTGCAACTAGTGAAGACAAAAAGCCTGTAATACCCGAACTGCGCAGTGTGTTGGAGCATGATCTGTTTGAATTGTGAAAGAAGTGACTTAGTTTTGACAAAGGTCAACCTCATGTATTTTTCTGGGCTAAAGAAGCTGTTTACCGGACATACAAGTTTAGTAACCTAAGCCAATTCATCATTGATATCAAGCTAGATTTTTAATAAATATGCCATTTAAATATCTCTTTAATTTCCTTGACATAAATGTCTTTGTAGTTATTTCACTGACAACCACGCATGAACAAATGTGATATAAGTGAGTCAGGATTTTCTAGAAATGTTTTGTGTGGACGCTACTTGTCGTAGCAGAAAAGTAAGCAAAACACCAAGTATTGGAGAATAGTAAAAATACTATTGGGCCAGCCTGTTACAAGCTTGGTGCAAACGCGGCTTTAGAGTATGGTTGTTTTTTCGATCATAAAAAAACAATTTGGTTTTTTTAATCATGAAGATATGTTTCGAATGTATATCTGCGAAAGTATGGAAAGAAAAATATTTATGTCATAGCTATGCCACCATTTGCGTACCTACCAACTACCTTGTACGCCATCGTCTATCTTCCCGCCACAAAATAACTAAATAATTTATCATAACGCAATATGATGGCTTGCACTCATCCCGCCATATATATTTTTCATAGTGCGATATATTATTTGCAGTAGTTGAGCTGACTATAGAGGTTTCGTTTGTATAAAGTCAGGAATACTTCCGCCTGTGAACAAATGAACAACAAAGTGTTGTTAGGGACCAAGCTCACATATTTAACTATGATAAACATGTTAACCGTGATACCTTGTTCTTCACACGAGCATGGCTTAACCAGCAAACTTGCTCTGTTCGCTGGACCGGTAGCTATCAGCGCTTCTTGCATGTAAGCCTGCTAATGGTATTTATTTCCCTGCATTGAATCTAAGGATTCCATAAAGTGCTCAAATTTTACGGGAAAGGCCCTATTCGTTCGTCGATCGGGAAAAATTGTAACATAAAATGTTGACTTACATTTCTTTCGCCATGGCACCCGAATATTTCACTGCAATCGCGCAAAATTAAGTTATGGTTCCCATCTAACTCCAAATGCGAGTGTTCTTCTTTGTTAAATTGCTTTTGTGAAGTTTGATAATGCAGGTGCCCGTACGTGACTTGTCTACAATTCAGGAGTATTCAACAAAAACTGATAGTGACCTCAATATACGACAAAGATGTCGGGTTGGTGCACTATTACACATTATTCATTCCATCCTATGCATTATTCCATTGATCAAATGTTAACCTCGTGTTTCAATGCCCTACGAAGCGGATCTCAGACGTCATACACAGAGAATGGCATAATTTAGATCTGCCCCTCAGGTCTCTTCAACGATCCCCGTTGCTCACAAAATCACCATGTGCTTTTCCAGCGAACGTTATTTGTTTAAACAACTGTACTGAAAATTGGCTGGTATTCATCTTCTGTCCAACCATAGCCTTCCTTAAAATTCTTTTTTTTGTCATTACAACCTCTCTTGTTAGTACTTCTACTAGATACACATAAAATTGTATACACTCAATGAATGCTTTGAATGCATAGTAGCCAGGCTTGGTTGCCATTGTGTTGAGAGCATCTTCCGCCCAAAGCCCTCTTGCAGTGCTTCCACACAATTGATAAACAACACACTCTTGCTAACCGGAAGATGGACGTTGACAACACTGTCCCCTGCATATGAAACCTTTGCCACTCTTCACGCATAGCCTACAAGAAGCACCTTATTTTACAGACACATGTCCTACAATCTTTGTGAATGAACAGTGCAAATTTTATGCATCTCGATTTGAAAGTGGTGCGAGACGACAGAAGCGACCCCCTTCATGCACCATATCTGTCTATTTCAAAGCTGTTTGCTGCTTGGCACACGTCACCTTAAAGTATGTCTATCAACCATCGTGCTACCTCAATCTCCTCATCAGGAACCCTGCGTTCTTCGTTTTCATAATAAAACAAACTTATCTACCAATCAATCTACACTGTCGTCCCTTGTGAAAGGGAACACGCGAACGCGTGGCCTTCGTTTAGCGGTGGCTGCCTACAGCACCATCAACCGAAAGCAAAAGAAAACACGTTCGCTTTAAGCGTCATCTGTTGCCAAAAATATAATAATAACGAGTTATGGCCGGCAGACGAGGGCTGCTAGATCGCAATTCCTCTTTGCTGGTGCCTGCAGTGCGCAGTCCATTACCATCAAATCAAACGTTGTGCACGACCACGGCGCAGGCTGCGGTAATCGCCCGATTGCGCTCGCCGCTCGAGTGGTGAGGGAACGGCATCTAGCAGCGCTTGTCTACCGGCCATTACTCGTTATCTTGCTTAGTCATAGATGACGCCAATAGCGCACGTGCTTTCTTCATTTGTCGGTTGATGGTGCTGTAAGCAACGCCGCAGAGCACAGGCCACGCGTTTGCGTGTTCCCTTGCATAAAGGGTGACAGTGTACATATTCGATACATTTTATGAAGAGGAACAGCTCAACGTTCGCAAAAGCACTAACGCAAACCTTGCATAAGCAAGTGGGCGTCACTACAATCTCATATAATTTTGCGTAGGCAAAAAGAATCAAGCAATCAATTTTAGGGTAAGGCGAAAGAGAGAAGAGCTTTAATTACTTACTTCACCGCGTCCGTGAATCCTTGCTTGATGTTAGTTCTATAAATACGTCCGAAATCGTAGCAGCCGATAGCGAGAGCGACCATTGCGGTTCTATCTTCACCCTGGATCTTTTTCAATTTCTGCAACAAACAAAAAGATAGTTTTGCTCTAGTTTACGTCATAGGAGCATGACGCGTTTTTCAGATGTACCATTTAGTGGAGGGCTCTGCAAATTTTCTCAATATGGGGTTCGAAAAGCACACCTAACTCGAAGGACACGGGCGTAGTAAATGTGGTCAGCGGGACTTACTAGTGTACTCTCAAGCACCATCATCCATGGACCCAGTTGTGCCTAGTGGTGGCTGCTTTCATAGCAAACTGGTGTCTATTTAAATACATAAGTGCTTCCTTAACATTACTACACAGTACGTTTTCTATTTCTATTCGCAGTGAGAGCTTACACACAGTTATTGCAAAGCACTTAATGAATAGTTTGACAAACAATCACAAAGCAAAAGGTTCACGTCTTCCTTCATACAGCTTTCTCAGGCTTGTAAAAACTTTGGCCGAGCCCTATGCCCTGCTCTAGAAGATACATTCGGAATTCAATGAAATGGCATGCCATCATCGCATTTACAAATCCTCAGAAATGTTTGTATTTCCTTGTTAAAACTCTTTTCGTGTTAGCGATAATGCGCAGTTTAGGCGAAAAGTACACCAAATTTTTTTTCTTCTTCAAGACAGCAGCTTCCAGCAACTTTCGTTGCCCAGTATTCACACAAAAGATTTCAAAAACCTAAACAAGAATTCTAACTGAAACATCCCGGGCTACTCCTAGGGCTTACAATGGCATAATTGGTGTTGCAATTATTTTCAGAAGTAAATAACACCGCCAATCCATGGCACAGGCTTGAGGTTTCAAATGTCGGCCTTAGTATTCCCTATGAGTACGTAATACTTTCGATGCTCAGCCTGCTAGTTCGTTGATCTCATCTGGCGTCATCACGGCCACAGTAACATGCTAAATAAAGGCGATAACAAGGCTGTGGTGAAGTGGCCTGAGGTGAACAAATTACAAAATATTGTAATCAACAAACTCCGCTCGCAGGTAATCAAAATATTTAATTTAAACTGTAAAAAACATTTTGTAAACATGTAGCTGACTTCGGCTCCCCGCAAGAGAGCCTGCTGCCGCTTGGATGAGCCATGATTTCGCGTCTTGTCCGGTCTGAACAGCTAGAAATCTGAAGAAGGAAAGCATCTTTAATGGAACTCGCGGGAAACGGCAAGTGTCTAACCTGCCTTAACGAGTTAGAAGACGATATAGGACGAAGCAAAGGTAGCTTTCATGTAGCACACTCAACTTGCGTATCTCCCTAACAACATTATACTCGTACCGGGAAAACTCTATATGCTTGCCCCAAACCTATGTGTCATGGACAGTTTTCTAAATAAAGCTGCGGTAATTCTACGAACGGGAATGGTTAGGTGACCTTGTTCTGCACTTGCTTACTTTGCTTAGCAGTAAACGTGCATGTTTGTGGTGTGCAGGAAGGAGAAAGAACGTCATGGTATTAAACCTGCGGCGCCCAGTGCAAATCGTCGCTCCTGTGGTCGCTACATGGTCGTTTGACTTCATCTTCATGAAAACAGAGCGTGTGCGCCGTCGCCGCCTTCCCGTACGTCTGGTGCATTATATGAGACAAGGTTTACCGTACTGACATTAGGCGTTATAAAACCTGCTCATAGTACCTCTTCCTCCGAGGACTTCAGCAGACGGACCCTAACTTTGCCCGTTGTGTGCTCTCGCTGCATACTTCGCGTTGAGGCGACGTACCACACAACAACCAGTTCGTTTCCTACAAGGGCAGTGTGTCTTTACGCTAGAATTTCGCATTTCTACTGCAGATCTGGCCCTAAGGTACTTAGCGTCAAGCTGTGCTGTGTTGAACATACCCATTTATAGATGTCGCATACACTGCTTCACGGTTGCGAAGAATGTGTGGCTTCTTTTTGCAATCAACCCAAAATACGCTTACAAGGATGTTTCACGCGCTGCAGTCCCTCACACACGCACCTCAAGCAGGCCCTTTGTGCTTCTAACAGTGTCTTGAAAGTCTTTTTAATACGAAAGCACGGTAAGGAGTCCGTAGTGCCTGCTCACGGAGTGAATCCAGGTCGCCGCAGGCGGCGTCCTCACCATATGGCGTAACATTCCTGCGTTGACAATCTCAACTGAAATAGTGTAATTTTAGAAGGCACCTCAACATAGTAGATTATTACATGAAATAAATGCTTAAACCTTGTATTCCTCAATCGTCAGGATGCGTATTCACAAAAAACCTTAATACGCGATGACTACCACTACTAAATGGCATTAGCTAAAGGTGTTATTACAATAGAATCACGAGATCGAGAAAAAAAAACATGCTTGCGAGGAGCGCACGCTGGAAACTCACTGCCATGGCAGATATTCATAAAAGCCCATTTCCAGTAGAGTCATTTGTAAAAGGTAGTTTCACCTCATTCTGAAGACTGGCCTAGTATTAGCAGAGCCGGCTTGGTAATCACGAAGAGCACTACGAACAGTGTGATTTGTGAATTCCCAGATGTATTTAGAAAAAATAATTGAAGGACGCTTAAGCTGCAACTTGAAGAGTAGATGACCAAAACGTTATCGGCACTTGTTTGTATTGCCCTTCAAATAGCCATCCTCGCTATGCATTATGGTGCAGAGCTCAACCATTCCACATGGAATGGTTGAGCTCTGCAGCGCAGACTATGAGTAATACTTTGCGCACGTTGTACATTGTTGTTTCTCTATGCTGCATTGCAAGGCAAGTTGATGCCTTGAGTCTGAATATCCTTGCCGTTCTGCTGAACCTGTTTTTGCGCCAACCTTGTAAATAGCTTAAATTCTGTAACAGTAGTGGCATAGGTCACAGGGACCCACACCACCCTGTGCGTTCAACAGTGGCCGTTTTAAATTCTTCCCTAGTAATTCTTATACGCATAAAGTAAAAGCTCGTTTATTCGAGAACGGTTATATTTTGAAAATTAAGATTATTCGAACATGTTGAAGGTTTCCGGCAAGCAATTGTGTTCTTTAAACCTTGCATACCTCGAGCATATTGGGCCCAAGCCCGGTTATGGCAGACGGTCCTCAGAAGGCGACATGGAGGAAGCGTGAAGATGTGTGACCGAAAGGTAGAGAAACGGCATTCGCGAACAACCGAAACAGTCACATGCATGTACCTTTCATTTTACTTGGGGCATTGCGCGTGCAACGTTATAATACGCATATATGTTTAAAACCACTAGATATTAGGATAATGAAGTGAACAACAGGGCTAGTTTGTAAAGAGTTGAACGGTACGAGACCCAACGGAACATTAACCTATAGAATCTCACACAAAAACTGCTGTTTCACTTTTATTGAGCTTTCACACAAATAATTAACTGCAATAGAAGACTGCGCGTGCAAATGTTCAAAAAGCTTCTTTTTTTTCAACAGTTAGTGTACTGTACCTAAGAAAGTACACTCGACTCTCGGCATCGCAGCTGGCAAGCTGGTCTGGCGCAAGAACAAAAGCACGCCATGTCCACCATGTCCGTACCGAAGGATACACCAGTCTTGTCTAATATAACTTATTGAAGCACGAGCACTTTGCGTATTGTCACACTTCCCGGAACATCATTTCCTTGTATTGCGGCAGACCTCAATCGCTTTTCAAGTATCTTGTGATAATCTGCATATTAGTTGAGGGTAACAGCAAATACAGCCGATGCTCAAGCATTCACTGGGTACAACTTCTGCTGGGTACACCAAAACTCAGATAATGTCTTGCTACTATGCGGCTAACTGACAATGACCAACACCTAGAGTGTTTGCTTAAACGTCCACTGCAGTAGCACATTCTGTATGCAATTGTCTGTGGTCATTCGGATAATCGGGGTTAATAGGAGCTGCTTGCACGTGTTCTCAGGGAAGGAACTTCTGTTGTTATTAGCAGCTTTATTATTGAGCTCAGCCGCTTCAGTGCTATCGTTACAGCTGCTGAAGAGGGCGCACAGAAGCACAAAACAGAATTTTCACAAAAAGCTTGAAAAACGATTGAGTTCTGCTGCAATACATTGAAATGACGCTGCGGTAGTGCACTAACATTTCATTACACCTCAGAGCAAAACTGTGTACTCAATATGTTCCTCCTTCTTTGCAACTATTATTTTCTTTTTGCTCGAGAAATCCACTTCTTCAACAAATAAATTTTAAAACATGAAATCAATTTGCAAACAGGAGTCCTGACATTTGCGCTTGACGGACTCTCGTTTTCTAAAGTTTAGCTACGCTCAGAACAACAAAAAATAGAACCCAGTAAACACGCCAAGTAAATATTATCTTACTGCTACCTTTGGCATCCGAAGTTTCAGTTATCGTGATTAAAATATTCTGTTTATTTCTAATTTGAAGCAAAGTATGTGTATTTCGTTAGGTACACTAGGCAGGAGGTTGAGGTCTTGAGCCGTGGTCTGCATGCTGCGAATATGTACGCAATACCGGCTACAACGTGATGTGCAAATGATCAATTGTTTGCCATTTTTTGCCGACAAGAAAATAATTATCACGTGTGCATAGTGATTTTGGTGACAATGTTGGGGAAATGGGTTTTATTCAGAGCACGCTTCTAAATAAAACACGGGGTATTGAGCCGCGTTACTATTGTGAACGAAGACGGGAACAATGAATACCGTGTATTTTACACCACTCTGGCATTCCACTCCCCTTTGGCATTTTTAGTACCGATGTCATAATCCCCTACTGCCTGATATATGGACTGCTTCTTTCTTACTTTGGCCTTGAAGTCGTCTATGAGGATACTAAACTGTGTTTTTTTTCCTTACTCATTGCATATTGCACGTCTTCATGGAAGGTTTCAACTAATACGTCATCATGATTGGGTGTAGAGACGTTGACCTGTACCACCTTCATCATAATGCCACCAGCACGTAGTGGGTCGACAGCAAGAGCGGCTCTCAATCTGGAGGAAAAAGATGATCGCGTGCCTTCTTCTCTGCTCGAGAGCCAGCCACGACTGACGCATCGTCCTAGAGCTAGCTACCCGGTCGTTCAATAAATCCCCCAGTACTTGTGACTCATCGTGACAAACTGGTGGAAGGTGCTGGGTAGCCTCACGGATGCTGCAGACCCCCCCAGGAAGCCGTAATACGAGTCCAGTGCCAGTCAACACTCCCGTGCATCGGACCAGCCGCCGAATCAGGGGATTGCCTCCGGAAGTCAACGATACTGCTCCCACCACGTCAACAAACATGACCAGCACTTCGGTACAAACCTTGGCAACCGGCACGGGAAGCACGTCGCCGAACCGCTATACGTTGGAAAGCCCACGGGCACCGCCGACGTTCCATGGTACGGAGCGCGAAGACGTTGAGGACTGGTTGGCGGACTTCGAGCGCGTAGCCAACTTGAATCAGTGGGACGACGCGGCGAAACTGGGTCGTGTCTACTTCTATCTCGAAGACGGGGCTCGCACGTGGTATCAAAATCGGGAGGAGCAGCTGACGACGTGGCCCGAATTCTCTCGTAGACTTCTGCAGACATATGCCAGCACTGACCGCCAAGAAAGAGCTGAACGAGCTATTCTTGCCCGCGTCCAGTCGCCAAACGAAACTGTGACCGCGTACGTCGAAGACATGACGCGCCTCTTCCGACGGCCGATTCAAGAATGACTGAGGACAAGAAGTTGCGTCACTTGATGCGCGGTGTCAAGGACCAGCTTTTTGCCGGCCTCGTGCGAAGTCCTCCGAAGACGGTCGCGGAGTTCTTGTCGGAGGCCGTGACAATGGAAAAAATGCTGCAGCAGCGATCCAGCCAATACGACAGGCAAGTCAGTGGCATGTCTACTGCCGACATTTTCACCGCCACTAGAACCAACAACGACTGTCTACGTGAACTCATCCGTGATATAGTACGTGAAGAGTTACAAAAGGCTGGTGTAACACCTCATCCTACAGTCAACTCTATTGCAACTGTGATCAAGGATGAGCTGCACCAGGCCCTCCGGGACACCTTGCCTCATGATACAGCTGTGCCAGCTCCTGCTGAATACCGCCGTGAAACAACCTACGCGGAAGCCTTGAAACGCCCTGCTGCAACGCCGCCATTATTCGTCCATCCTGTTCCTGCTGTTTCAGTACAGTCAGCGCAGCACATACCGTACTACGGAGGCACGTACACGCCACCGCCCCTGCCCTTTGTCCCTGGTGCTTCTGTCGCCCATCGTTCAGTGCAACCAGTTCAGTACATCGACGATCGGCGCACGTCTCCTCGAAAGTCTGATGTTTGGCGCACACCTGATCGCCGGCGTCTGTGCTTTCACTGCGGAGAAGCTGATCACTTGTACCGCCAGTGCCCATATCGCCGTCTTGGGCTTCGCGGCTTCTCTGCGTACTCGCCGCCACCCCGTTACGGTCAGAGACCACGCGATCATCTTTTTCCTCCAGATTGAGAGCCGCTCTTGCTGTCGACCCACTACGTGCTGGTGGCATTATCCCCCCTTCCGAAAAGAAAAAAAAAACAAGTCCCAAAAAGAGGAAAGAAAAGTACATAGCATCACCGCGATGCTACTACATAGGCACGTGAAAAAGTAATTGGAAATTCGGATAATGTGAAAGTAAAAATTGAAGAGCGTGCCAATATAAGAAACGTCAATGAACGAGAAAGCAAGTTCCACAAATAAACAAAAAACACAAAGAATGCTGTACGGTAAAGGAAAAGTTACGAGCAACGCGCAATAAATGGTTTCATGCGCAACACATGAACGACGTCCGGCCTCAGCCGTGTCCTGCTCCGTGCATGGGGTGTTGAGTCCGGAACCACTTCGTAGTTCACGTCACTGACGCAGCGTAACACTTTATATGGGCCAAAGTACCGGCTCAGCAACTTTTCGCTAAGGCCACGGCGGCGGACGGGCGTCCACACCCAAACTTGATCTCCGGGGCTGTAAAACACTTCTCTGTGGCGGGTATTATAGCGTCGTGCGTCTGCCTGCTGTTGCTGGCCGATGTGCAGTCGCGCGAGCTGCCGGGCTTCCTCAGCACGCTCTGCGAATTCTTCGGCGTCAGTTGCCAACTCGTTTTCGTCTTGACACGGTAGCATAGAGTCTAGCATGGTCTGCACTTCGCGGCCGTAGAGAAGCCGAAATGGCGTGAATCGCGTGGTCTCTTGCACGGCGGTATTATACGCGAAGGTCACGTAAGGTAAGATCCGGTCCCATGTTTTGTGCTGTACGTCGATGTACATTGAGATCATGTCTGCGAGGGTCTTATTCAGTCGCTCGGTAAGTCCGTTGGTTTGCGGGTGGTACGCAGTTGTTCTTCGGTGCCTGGTGTTGCTCAGTTTGAAAACTTCGTCCGTAAGCTGCGCCGTGAACGCCATCCCTCTGTCCGTTATTACACTGGAAGGAGCACCGTGTCGTAACACGATGTGGCGCATGAAAAATTGTGCTACCTCAGAAGCCGTGGCTCGTGGGATCGCCTGGGTTTCAGCGTAGCGTGTCAAATAGTCGGTCGCGACGATCACCCATTTGTTGCTGTCCGCAGACAGGGGAAATGGCCCGAGAATGTCCATGTCGACTTGGTCGAATGGCGTGCAAGGTGCTTCAATGGGCTGAAGCAAACCAGCTGGCTTAACAGATGGTTGCTTTCGGCGCTGACATTCCCGACAGCTCTTCACGTACTTCTTGACGCTTGCCGAAAGTCCTGGCCAATAGTACCTCTCACTCACTCTGGCAAGTGTTCGTGAGTAGCCCAGATGACCGGATGTGGGTTCGTCATGGCAAGCGAAGAGGACGTCGTCTCGCATGTCTCGAGGAACCACCAGGAGGTAGGCACGGTTGTTCGAACGAGTGTTCTTCTTGTACAGCACACCATCTCGAAGGCAGAACGACGGCAACGAGCGGAATAAATTACGTGGTATGATTGTGTCCTGGCCCTCTAAATGATCGATGATCGAACGAATCTCTGCGTCATCCCGCTGCCGTTTACTCAAGTCTGATGAGCTAATGGCGCCCAGGAAGCCTTCGTCTTCCTCTGCTTCCTGACTGACGGCATGAAGGGGCGCGCGTGACAGTGTGTCAGCGTCTTCATGCTTACGGCCGGACTTATGGACGATGGTGACGTCAAATTCCTGCAGCCGCAAGCTCCACCGTGCTAGCCGTCCTGAAGGGTCGCGCAGGCTTGCCAACCAGCAGAGGGCGTGGTGGTCCGTCACTATCTTGAAGGGACGACCATAAAGGTACGGGCGGAACTTGGTGATTGCCCACACGACTGCGAGGCACTCTTTCTCCGTAGTGGAATAATTCGCCTCAGCACGCGATAGAGAGCGGCTGGCGTAGGCTATCACTCTTTCGATGTCTTCTTGACGCTGAACGAGCACTGCACCGAGCCCAATGTTACTAGCGTCGGTATGGACCTCCGTGTCAGCATCATCGTCGAAATGAGCGAGAACGGGCGCTGATTGCATGCGCTGTCGCAGCTCATCAAAAGCTGCTTGTTGCTCGTTTTCCCAGACAAACGGTGTGTCGTCCCTTGTGAGACGAGTCAGAGGTTCTGCTATCTGTGAAAAGCCATGAATGAATCGGCGATAGTAGGCGCACAAACCAAGGAAGCGCCGGACGGCTTTCTTATCGACAGGAGCTGGTAATTCGGCAACAGCGGCAAGCTTGTCCGGATCGGGACGGATTCCTTCGGCGCTAACTACATGTCCAAGAAACTTTAGTTCTTTATAGCCGAAGTGGCATAGTCTGTGGCTTTAGTGTGAGGTCCGCCGATCGGATAGCCTCCAGCGCGCTGCGCAGGCGCTGAAGGTGCTGCTCGAACGTGGCAGAGAAGACCACCACATCGTCAAGGTAGACAAGACAAGTCTGCCACTTCAGCCCTGGGAGGACAGTGTCCATCATTCGCTGGAAAGTCGCCGGCGCTGAACACAAGCCGAAAGGGAGTAATCGAAATTGGTATAGGCCGTCTGGAGTCACGAAGGCTGTCTTGACAATATATCTGTTGTTATGCCTAATTACGATAGCTACCACTCATTCAATAAATGCTATAGTACTCCTTTATGTTGACGGCGATATTCTTGTATATAGGTGACCTCATGTATACTTGTTTTCTGTCAAATAATCTCCGGCAGCATAGAACATGTCTGTTTTTTAGCCCTACGTAAGCATCACGTGTCCTCATAACTTCGCTGAGCTATATTACATGCCATCTAACACCCTTTAGTTCCTCGAATAGCACAGCTAGACTCATTAGATAAGTTTCTAGCATTAAATGCTGGGAAGTTCATGTTGCAATGGCGCATTGACTGGGCCCAGAGATTCTTGGAACATTCTACTGCATCACAGATCTGACCACCGCTTTGGTCAGTTACTTCGAAGTCACTGCGGATTGAGGGCCGATGGTTAATTGGCGCATTCATACTGCACCAGGATGGTCAGTCGTCCTCTAGTGAGTGAGCACGCTAGCGGAGATGGACACCGGTCAGGCCACAACTCACACCACTTTAATGGAATTCTATGATCACGTGGATAACGTTTTTTTTTTTGAAATCCGGTGGGGAATCGTGCGGCAGTGGTATTCAAACGACGGACCTCTAGCACGCGAGGCTGATACTCTAACCCCCACGCCATCACTACATCTCCTGCTCGTGATAAAAATAATAAAATGTACTTCCTTAATTCACATAGGGACAGTTTTCCTCGGCTTTAACAGAAATGTGTATCTTTTACCAACATATTTGTCTTAGGACAGCGTGTATGTCTTTGAGCATTTACAAAGCTTCTGACTTACTGAAAGTCGAACGAAATTCCCAGCTGCATGCGTTTGTACTTTGGGCTCCTCCTCTGGAAGACATCCTAACTGACGGGGTCCTTTGCCGCTTGAATGCTACCATTGGATGCGATGACGTTGGAGTAGAAGAGGTAGTCGCAGTACTCGTCATCCGGGTACATGTCTTCAGAGATGGCTGTCTCGCTTACGGTGCAGAATATCAGCTTCACTGGGAGTAGGTGATAATGAATCAGAATAACACTATTTTGTGTATCTGTTACTTATTCCTATTTGCTTACTACCTAGTACTAATTCTCAACATAAAGTGAACGTCAGCGTCGGCCGCATCAACACTTGTCATAAAAAGGATATCGAACCCATAATCAACTAACCATCAAGATGCCATCACGACGCGACACCACAAACACTGGTGATGTCATCTGGACATCAGACATCACTGACATTTTGTAATAATGCTTTAGAGAGATCACCACGTGATCTTCTCACTTGGTAAAAGGTAGACCGATTGCAAGAGCACGCGTGGAGCTGAGATAATGTAATGTGTCCAATTCGGGAGACAGAAATATGCGCGAATAATTGCGCTATAAGCAATGCAAAAAAACGTGCCTTTTACTACTCAAGTATATTATACGTTGCGTACACTCTAGGGGACATGAAAGCACAAAAAAAACATAATGCATTAGGGGACGGCAAGTGCAACTCGGTCTTTCAGGGTTATTTGCTGATCAATGAGGTTGTCACTCCTGGTGTTTTCGCGGCCTTTCTCGTCCCAAGATTTATCGTCGTGGCCAAGATAGTTTCTGTCGATGCTGAAGAAAGCGATCTGCAGGGTTTCCCCCACCCCCCGACGAAAAACTTCCGCCTATTCTCGGTACCAAGTTTATGATTACAGAAACCACTCAGCTCGGAGGACAAATCGTTCTAAAAAATTTCGCCAAGAAAAATTCTTGTGGTGAGCTGCCATTTATCAATGGCGTATTGAAACAGGTGGCACCGCGCATGACAATGAAAGCAGCGGAAACCCGTAAAATAGTGTTCCGAGCGTTGGTCCCGCGAATGCGTCTCGAAATACCGAAACGTCGCTCACACACTTATTAACAGCGTTTTTCTGCCAATTTATTGACCAGCCCATTTTAACGTAGCGTTATATTACCATGGCTTAGTTAGAGAAGAGCACATCGAAAACTCGCGCAATTTTTCACGCGTATTGTTGAAGTACTATATTACGGGTTTCACCATGGCTTTTTCCGGCACCAGTTTGATTGGCCGAAAGGGCTGAAGACTGCATGCATTACACATTTTGAAGCTATACTGACAGGTACAAATTGATTAGTATAAAATCGAGCGTCCTAGGAGCGGGCATGTGCCATTGTAGGGTTTGAATCTGAGTTACACGCGAGGCACGCTTGAGCTGTGCCCGTGTTTAGGAACACACACGAGCTGTCGCTGAAGTGTGCCCTTACCAGAGGGGACTGCTGTAGTTGTTGTGGTAGTTGTTGTTGTAGTTGTTGTTGTCGTGGTTGACGTTGTGGTAGCTGATGACTTGATTGTCGTTGTCGTGCTTCTCGTTGTTGTAGTCGACGTAGTTCGGAGGCTTGTCGAAAACGTGTGGTCTGCAAAGATGTTACGTTGCCGGCAACATGCCAACATGCCTTGTTTTTCACGCTTGACAAGCGTCAGTATAGAATGCTATTTGCGAATAAAAAATTGCCCCCGCCTCACCGAAGGGAATTGTGATGAAATGCGAATGCATTTTTTGCGCTGAGAGTGCACAGTGTAGCAATTCGAATGCTGTAAATAACTACGAGGCGAGTATTTGTACCCTAAACATTCATTTACTCATTCAACAACCATCGAACGGTCGAGAGTGGGGCGTGCGCTTCATTCGTTTTACATATACGTACGAATGAGCGGACGGGAGTGTTCGGGGGATGGGGGCGTGTTCTTTAGGAAAAAGCGGCAAGATAAGAAAATCGAGTTTGGAGTGCGCAATAACTGCCTCTCATGGAAGGACACCTCTACTGATACTCCTACAGTGGAACGGGGAATGAAGGGACAGTTAGAGTGAAAAAATTAGGCTAAAAAGAAAGAAAGGGTGGAGTGTGAAGTCAAAGAGAAAAAAAAATGGCCCCGTATCTGCATGTTACACTGCAAATCTTGTCGAAAGATGATAGTCTTGCGTCTGGAAAGAGTGAACAAAACGTGTATTCGATGTTCTGCGCAAGAAAATTGGTGAACGGTATTCTGGAGGAGCTGCGTAAGAGTGCCTCGAGCGTGCAGCGGAGGCGAACGAGCGCATCTAGGCACGTTACACGTAAAACATGAGTGCTATCTGGCGGTTACCTCAAAAAACGAAGCACGGGCGCCCTGTGCGCTTTTCTCGGGGGCGATAAGGTGTAGAACGCAACGCGACGGGTATGTGCCACCACCATGTCGTCTTAGCAAAGCCTTGGAAACACTTGCCTTTTTGTGCAATCAATGCATGGTCAGTGCAGCGTGTTGAGCGCTACCATTCTTAGAATTACTTATGGATGCCTTTTCCAGCAATAGACACACATACAGAATATTGACGTGTTGTTATGGTGCCTCAGATATGCGCAATAATTGCTTTTTAATTGACAATCGCGCAAGTATGAACGCTGAATCTTGAGCAATATTGGTGGGCGCTGCGGATGGGGTCGGCTGTTTGGAGTATCGTTTGGCCACTTAGGTGCCATTTAGAGTAGTGTTAAGGGCGGACAAAGAGACAATTGTACAGACATATGGCCCAAATTTTTTTTTGTCGAACGTCCCCAAGAAAGACTATCCCCTTTAATTTCGTCTTTAAAAAGGAAGAACTACCGTGATAGAAGAACACGCATCACCATGGCGAGTGGCTTCCAAAAGTCGCTCGAGAGCGCGAATCGCGAGAGCAGTGGCCAAGCATGGCACCTACCCTCTTCAAAACTGCTTCCACACGTGCGGGAGCTCCGCTGAGCTCCTCCGATACGAGCGCCCTCACAAGCCAAAGCACGTTCCTCCTCTCCACTACCCGCACCACTAGCTCCGGTCGCTAAGGGCAAGGATAAGGGCACGCACCCGCAGCTGTTGCCGTAAGAGAATAAGGAGTTTTAGTGCTGGGTACCCAAGCGGCTTGCGTACGCAGGACGTTGGGGCGGCAGTATTGCGCATGCGCGAAACCCCGAATAGATGCGCCGCAAGAGCGCTGGGGCGATGGGCCCATGCGTCCGCGTGGTCCACCTTCGCAAGATCTTACGCTACCCTCACTGCGGATACACTAGCCGTCGAGTATTTATAGCGATTACACAGTTTCAGCCAGATTTCTAAAGCTAGAATGGCCTGGAACATAGAAACTAAAAGGAATATGCCAGCCCCCAACCAGCTGAATTGGTGGCGCTATCTAGCGCGGCCATAGTGAAACAGACAACCACAACATTGTTATTGCAGAAACATTGTGCATTGTGCATCTGGTGCAAAAAACTACGCAGCGACAATATTACAAATGAGTAGCCTTTTTATTCATTTTCACCTCAAAAACATTACGCGCAAGCTAACATGTTCATGACTGCAGTTGCTTGAAGTGTTACAAGCTGTCGACACTGTCGTTACAGTAACCTTGTATTTTTCACTTTTTTGCGTATACCAGATTACTGTACACAATAAGAAAAGTGTCCTGATCACTATGTATGTTTAACATTTTAAATCATAAAAAGACTTAAATAATACTTACGCGACAAGACGCTATGGCTCTGCGAGCGCGTGTGAACTTCGTGCGGCTTGCGTTTGCGTGCGTGCCACCGTGGCGCCAACTAAAAGGCATCCTGGTTGGGTATGGGTTGGGCACGCAATGCCGCGAGCTCCCAAGCCCGCAACGCCCCAAGAGGATGCGTACCCAGCACTAAAACTCCCCAATGAGTGCGAGCGGAGAGGTTAAACCTTTCGGCGCGCGGATACCACCGAACGCCTGACACAGCCCGATTACGAAATCAGTTCGCCTTTAAAACAACGAGTTTATAATGAAAAGGTTAAACAATCACTTTTAGTGAAGCGACGCACAGCAAATTTCGCGATGCTCTTATGTGTGTGGTCTGGGCTATCACTGAAAAAGCGTCGTTAAATTTATTTTGTCGGAAATGCGGATTTCTCGTTCGTCCATAGGCATGCACAAGGGGGAGCAGTGAAGGCAGTCGCTCTCCCCCGGTCTCCTGAGAGTGGGGGAGCAATGTCAATCCTATACGTAGAAAAATAAGGAAGGGGGCACTGCGACTCGCGAAGGGATGGGACACGCAATTTCAGCTCCCAATATTGACCTAATAAGTAGCCGGACCCTGCTTAGTATTCACTCTTCCTTAAGAAAAACCTGTGAACACCTATGCGTGCCACGGAGGGCTCGGTTTCATTACTGATAAAATTTACAGTAAAATTAGCAGTGCTCCTCTTCTGCTAAAGTGTTATTCATGAGGCTATAGCACAGACGAACAAGCGAATGACTACTTGTGCTGTGTGCTTGCTTTCTGGTGAACCCTTCCTGGAGGTTTTCGTTACATCCGCTTGGTGACATGACCGTTTATGCGCATACCTTTGTTAAATGAGGTGTACTCAGACAGAAGACGATCGATAGGCGCTGCACAGAAGTAAAAATGATTTTGCTGCCATGCGTGGTTTTCTTTTTCTTTATTTATATATTGGATATGGTGTGACAACTGTATGTGCAACGCTTTTCCATTTTTGATGTTGACTGAGTTTTTAGCTTTCTCTGCCACGTATGTTAAATGAATGTATTTTTGTTGGGCCTGAAGCACACTCAAGCTAAATGTCTTTACCTCTTGGTCTGGTGTGCCTTCCCCCCTTTGTGTAGGAAAAAGAAAGACAGTTATTGTTAATAATATTTATATTATAGTATTATTGTTGTTGACAAGAAATCTTCGTGAGCCAATTATAAGTCAGCTGACGCATACAGAAACATTCGCATGTGATGCCCTCAACTAAAATATATCTAACATAACACCCAGAGATACTGTACTGTGACTCTTTTATTCTTCTTTTTTTCCCCACGTCGCGACGGGCCTCTGCCACCTGTTGTCACACAGTGCTTCATTAGCAAGATTTTGATGCTCAGTGCGCACAAACATAAGTTGGTGAAGTCACTCACTCGAAATCTCTCAGACTGAAAGCGAAGCGTGTTTCTGAGCACCGTAAGTGAGAGGGAGTAAGTTTTGGCGAGTTTGAGTCTCAGTGAGACAGATCGTAGAAAGTTTTTGATAGTGTGAGTCCGAGTGAGCCCGGCTGAAGTAAATTCTTGTGAGTGTGAGCCTCAGTGAGTCGAAAAGACAAAATATTTTTGCTCAGCTATTTAGAGTGAGTTGCACATTTTTTGTCACCTTGCGTGTTATTTACTCCTCTTCAGCATTATAAAAACCTTACCTGGATTCACATCTGTGCTCACGTCTATTAACGTGTATTCCAAAACACTATCGTTCATACCTCATTTCAGTACTTATTGAGTAGAGGCATAAATTGCGTTGGGGATCCCTTGACCTCCCATCGTTATTTCTCCTAGAGAAGTTCGTGATAATTACGTTTCATGTCTTTATCTGTTTTAAAAAATAAAAATACCTTCTTATTGAAAGTACTCGTACTTGAAGGCAAAAGGCGCCATCTAAAAGGCACCGTAGGTAGAAAGCGCCCGACTACGTGAGATAATGGTGTGGAAGAGCGTAGACAACAAAGCCGGGAAAGCTGATTCTGGGCCAGATAACACATTCGTCGACTCACTAGGACTCAGACTCAATTCGAGCCATGAGTGTGAGTCCGAGTCAGTAAAATTTTGCTGAGTTTGAGTCCTATCAGGGAAATGTTTGTGGCTGTGTGTCCGAGGGAGCTCCAAGCTGATAATATATTTTATGAGTTAGTTTCAGAGAGTTTCATATTTCTCGCTGAGCTTCATGCAAGTTCCCGTTCGTGTTTAGTTTTGCTTCCGGACTGTGCTCCGTGATACGACAAGGCTTATTGTGACACCAGCTTGCGGTATGGAGTGATCCCAAGATGACATTGCGCAATTTAAAACGACATTAAAAGGCCTGCACCAAATGTCGATACCCATTTTCAGTGCACTTGCAGCGAGTGCGCGCCTGCCTGCTTGACATATGGATTTTAACCCCAGTTCTTCGCGAGGTGCGCTTGAGTCATACGCGCGTTTGGAAGCATGCCCTGGGTTTTGGAATGTGAGCGGCCCTGTAAAATTCGCACTTACCAGAGGGTACTGCTGTAGTTGTACTTGCTGTCGAAGTTGTCGTTGAGGGGGTGATTGTTGTTGTTGTTGTTGTACTTGTGGGTGTTGTAGACTTGGTCATCGTAGTTGTCGTTGTGGTAGTTGTCAATGCAGTTGTTGCAGTCGTCGTGTTTCTCGTTGTTGTTATCGGCCAAGTTCGAGGCGTTGTAATTGAAAACGTGTGGTCTGAAATATATAAGGAGACCAGCAACGTACGTCGCTTTTCAGGGTTGACGTGCGAAATTGAAGAATTAGTAAAAAGCGATGATTTGGAAGTCATAACGTCCAATAAAAACGTTCAACTAGCCTACATACGGAAAACCTGGTGACGCTGTTAAATCTATGGTCTGTGCTATTATTGAAAGCGGGCCATGAAATTTGTTCTGTCAGCTGATAAGATTTGTTGTGTCATAGAGAAGCCGGTTGCATCACTGATGAGAGACACCAAAAAGTTGCAGACTTCCGGAAAGTTGCAGACAAGCACCGACGTACCAGCAAGGCTACGAGAGCTGGCTGTTTTTTTTTGTTTTTTTTCTGGCGACCTTATACTTGAGGGTTCTTGTTATATCTGCTTAGTGGCGTGACATTTTATGGGCATCACAAAAATTTGTCGTACTGCAGACAGAAGACAATCAAAAAAAGCTGCGCGGAACAAACAGCCACTGACCGAGACTCCTCGCGAGCCAATTAGGAGTCAGGTGATTGGTGCAGAACAGTTGCACTCTGATTTTTCTACCTAAAACAGGGCCAGAAGAGAGCCAAACAGAGTCATGGTGCTGCGACTACCGTTTTACTCTGTTTTTTTCCTTCGTCGCCGCCAGCCTGCCACTTGATGTACAAAAGTGCCTCACTAACATAACTATTCTGCTCAGTGCATACGAGTTCGCGTTACCTGTGTCTGCTTATCACACTACGCCACATGACATCGCTTTTTTTTTACTCCCGCTTGAATGACCGAACCTGCTCAAGTCTACAGTGCACACTTTGAAGCTATATTAGCAAGTCTGCATGAAATGACTATTCCCAAATTCAGTGCTCTCAGAGTGCGCTCAAGACGGCGTGCTTGACCTACATGCTGGTTTCCACACCGGTTGCTTGCTAGGCGCGTTTTAGCTGTACGCGCATTTGGAAGATTGAGTGGTGTTGTAGATTACAACTTGCCCCATGAAACGCAACCTTACGTGAGGGGACTGCTGTATTTGTAGTTGTCGTCGAAGTTGCTGTCGTTCTGGTTGTGTTGGCTGTTGTTGTAGTGGTTGTGGTGGTTGTGGTGCTTGTCAGTGTAGAGCTTGTAGTTGTAGTGGATGTCGTTCTTGCCATTGTAGTCATTGTCTTCGCGCCTGTCGTTGTGGTAGTTCTTATTGGAGTTGTAGCAGTCAAGGTACTCCTTGTTGTAGTTGCTATTGTTCGGGGGCTTGTCGTCGAAAGCACGCGATCTGCAGAAATAATATGACACCAGCAATGTGCGTCTTTTTTCACGCTTGACGTGCGTAACTGAAAAATGCTGCACAAAAAGAAAAAACTATGGGTTGTGGCTGAAAAAGTCGTACAATAACATTTAAACAAGCTACGCGCAAAAACCTCTTGACGGTCTGATGTTTGTTTTCTGGTATAATATTGAAAACCTGACACCAAATTTCTTGATTCAGAGATTGAGATTTGTCGTGTCACGAAAGAGCGGGTTTCGCCACTGGTCCAGGACAGCTAAAAGGTTAAAGTGTTCTTATCTTGCGAATGCTTTACCCATCAGACTAGCACAAATGAACAAGCGAACGACTTTCACAGCACCCATTTTGTTTTCTGTTGACAACGTTCACGGATGTTCTCAATATATCCGCTTGGTGGCTTGACAGTCAATGTCCATTCAAAGAAATGAGTCATACCGCAGACGGAAAACTATCGAAATGCGCTGCAGGGAATTAACAAGCATAACATTTACTCTTCGTGAGGCAATTACTAGTTAGCTGACCACGCAGTGTTTATATGTGCCTGCGGATCATGCTACTATGCTATGAAGTGCTTTTCCCACACCAGGTTTATTAACCGGAACGTCTCAAGACTGCATTGTAAGCATTAAAGCTATGTCAACAGGCGTGCATGAAACGGCGGTTCATACTTTCACTTAGCTCGAAGCGTGCGCATGCCAGCGGGCTTGACGTGTTCATTCAATTCCCCGTTTTTCAAAAGGGGTGCTTGAGCTTTGTGTGCCTATAGATGTGTTCGCGGGGTTCTAGATAGCAAGCAAGGCCTCTGATACGCGGCCTTACCAGAGGGAACTGCTGTTGTCGTCGAGGTTGTTGAGATTGTTGTGGTGGTCGTTGCTTTTGTCGTGGTTCTCATTGGGGTAGTTGTCGACATGTTGGTCGTAGTCATCGTGCTTATCGTTGTAGTCACCAATAGTTGGGGGCTTGTCGTCGGAAAGGTATGATCTGCAAACGTAATATGGGACCGGAAACTGGCGTTTTTCATCACGCTTGACGTGCTTCTGCTTGACAGGGTCATAAGAAGTAGTGAGCACTTCGAAAGAGACCCTATTATACTCCACTCCCCCAACTGTACATTTCAATAACTTCGAGTAGGAGTATTTGCTTCTTAGTTGCGGGTGAACTTGTGTGTTTGCTGTTTCCAGCAAACTTAGACGCATGGGCAAAAAAAGGAGCACAATGACACTGCTGTCTATTAAATCTGGTTGATTGAAACCATGGACAAGGTTTACATGTGCGGTGTTCAACCCCTCAAAACTGTTGTTAAAAGATTAGGAATGTCTAACAAGATTAAAAACAGGAGGACACTTGTCATGATGGTAGTCGATTTTTTCCCAGGAAAACACAACTGATGAAGTTCTCGTACAATTCCTTATTATGTCGATCGCCACCGTGATTCCACCAACGGCCATGTTGGCAAATACTTCACTGCCTTAAAGACTGCTTGACACCCACAAGTGCGACAATGTTCTGAAAAATGGCCCCTATGTATACGCACGCCTGATTATTTGTGGGTGTGTGTGTTCTCAGGCTCCGTCGTTCACGCATCATCGAAGCTGCCCTATGCACTGCATAACGTAACATATATGGAACATAGAACGTCACATATACGTAACACGCTTGACAAAATGGACAAAATACCTGTAGGCGCTGCAGTAGGCAAAGAATATATCGTGGCGTTTGTACTGCTCCCCATTTGCTGCTTCGTTGAGACTGTTCCTCGGGCTTCGGTGGTCCCAGGTGGAGGTGAAGAAGGTCCGCTAATCTCAGCGAGGTCTTCCGTGGAGGCCCCGTCCGAGTCAACCTTATCTGCAGAATGAAATACTTGAATTAGTCACGTGCAGCAATATTTACTTGTTACGTGTTTATTCAACCCAATGATAGGGCACCTTCCGCACTGCTCTCACGACTAAAATTTTAAGAAAGCAAGTTGTGAAAGCCAATGTTTCATCAATACATCTTTTTCAAGGCAGGTTCACTAGCCTGAAGGTTTTTTTTTCTACATTAACGTGTTATGTTCAAGCGGTTGCTCATCACTTCAAGCCATCATTTTCTTCTCAATCATCGACTTCTTTTGTATAGGAAAGACTACATATTCAAGAGCTTCAAGATTTATATGGAAATCGAGTTACGCTTCATTAATAAGGACTTGAGTAATCGATAACAAGATGACGTAGAAACGTGGCTGAAAAACCAAGTGCTAATTTGATATGGCGTCGCACACAAATCCGTGCACAGTATATGCCCATGAGACAAAACTATGAGACAACTACCGGGCATTGGCTTCTCCCAGGTTTCTTCATTACTCCGTTATTGCACATGCTGCAAATACGCTTTCCCCACAAACTTCCTACTGAAACTCTGCCCACTTTACTTCATACCCTACTTCAAGCACTCACCTTTTTTGAAACCCAGTCTACTGTTTTGTTGTATTTGTCCATATGTTGCAATTTCTTTTCGTGGCTTCTGAGCAATAAATCCTCACTTGCTAAACAGCGCCCGTGTCCTGTGTTTCATTCGATCACCCCCGTGAGCATGCACTGTTTTAGCCTCAGCTCTTTTTTGTAATTGCCAGTGATAGTCTTGCTTTCGTGCTTCATTCCCTGCCCATGCCCACACAATCTGCTCTGCTCTTGTTGACTAAAATTATGCCATTATTGTTTGCTTTTTAATGCTCACATCGTCATCCCTAATTCAAGAAAACCTTTTTCAGAAGCTTCCAGACACCTGTCTCGTGTAGGAAGCACCAGAAAGATGTAGCTCTTGTACATCCTTCTCTTGAGGGATAGTGGTTAAACTATCATTCATGATTTGAGAATGGCCACCAAATTAGTTTCTGCACTAATATGTGTCACGACGCAGACACAGCAGGAGTTCAATATAGAAGAGCTCACTTTAATTAAAAATGAAAGGCGCTCGGAAAAAGGACCGGGCAAGAGCTTCGTCTTCTTCTCTGGCTGAGCGAGCTCTCCTCTGCAGGTTGAATGCGGCATTTGCCTCCCTCCAGGAAGAGCATCGACCCGATGCTCGGCTACAGAATACGCGGTGTATCTATAGTTGACGTATTACGCAACTGGCTCACTGCAATATGGCTTCATCCGCACAACGTGCACGATTTCAGATTTTTGAGGTCGCGAGGAACTGTCAGGGATGACCTCATAATTCACGTCACTTAGGCGCCGTATAACATTGTAGGGACCAAAGTACTTCTTCAGTAACTTTTCACAAAGGCCGCGTCGGCGAATAGGGCTCCAGACCCACACTTTCTCGCCTGGTTGATAAGTGACGTATCGGTGTCGCAGGTTATAACGTTGTGCGTCGTAACTCTGCTGTCGGGCGATTCGCACGCGTGCTAGCTGCCGTGACTCTTCAGCTCGTTGGGTAAAGGCTTGAACATCCGTGTCTGTATCCTCGCAGTCATGCAGCAGCATGGCATCAAGCATTGTCGTCACTTCACGGCCATAAAGAAGACTAAATGGCGTGCTCCGTGTAGTTTCCTGCTGCGCCGTATTATAGGCAAACGTCACGTATGGTAGAACGTCGTCCCAATTTTTATGATCCACGTCGATGTACATACTAAGCATATCAGCAATTGTCTTGTTGAGGCGTTCTGTTAAGCCGTTGGTTTGTGGGTGGTAGGAGGTAGTTTTTCGATGCGCTGTTCCACTCAACTCAAGCACTGACTTGAGGAGCATAGCCGTGAAAGCGGTACCTCTGTCTGTTATTACAATTCTAGGAGCGCCATGCCTCAGAACGATATTTTCAATGAAAAATCGTGCCGCTTCTACTGCGGTTCCACTTGATAAAGCCTTTGTTTCTGCGTAGCGAGTAAGATAGTCCGTAGCGACAATTACCCACTTATTTCCAGTATGCGAAGTCGGGAATGGTCTAAGGAGATCCATTCCGATTTGTGCAAAAGGCATGGTGGGCACTTGAACTGGTTGCAACAATCCGGCTGGTTTTAAAGGTGGCGATTTTCGTCGTTGACAATCGAGGCACGTGCGGACGTAATGCTTTACAGTGCCTGGAAGCTTCGGCCAGTAATACTTTTGTTGGATTCTGGCCAATGTGCGCGTGTATCCGAGGTGGCCGGAGGTTGGCTCATCGTGGCAAGCGCTCAGGATCTCATCGCGAATGGATGTCGGGACGACAAGTAAGTGGGCATTTCCGCTGGGGGCAAAGTTGTTCTTGTATAGGACAGCACTGCGCAAGCAGAATGATGGCAGGCTCCTTGCAAATATCTTGGGAACGCTTGTCGACTGGCCGTTAAGAAAATTAATAAGAGGGAGCAACTCACTGTCTTCTTTCTGCTTAGACGAAATGGTGACCGTGTCGACCACTCCTAAAAATGCCATGTCATCATCTTCTGAGACATTCATCTTGCTTTATAGGCGACCTGGATAAGCAATCAGCATCAGAGTGCTGTCGTCCCGACTTATAGACGACCGTCATATCGAATTCTTGTAGGCGTAAGCTCCAGCGCGCTAGCCGACCGGATGGGTCCTTCAAGTTGGTCAGCCAGCAAAGAGAGTGGTGGTCGCTGACTACGTGGAAGGGACGGCCGTAGAGGTATGGGCGAAACTTCAGAACTGCCCATACTACAGCAAGACATTCCTTTTCCGTTGTGGAATAATGGGACTCGGCACGGGAAAGCGTCCTACTTGCATATGCAATCACTCTCTCGGCTGAGTCTTGCCACTGGACGAGTACAGCGCCTAAACCTACGTTGCTGGCATCAGTGTGGATCATGGTTGGAGCGTCCTCGTCAAAGTGAGCAAGCAGAGGGGGCGTCTGCAGGCGCTGTCGTAGACCGTCAAATGCTGCTTGTTCCTCTTCGCCCCATAAAAATGGAACATCGTCTCTCGTTATGCGTGTTAAGGGCGACGCTATGTGCGAGAAATTGGCGATAAATCTGCGGTAGTAGGCGCAAAGGCCAAGAAAACGTCTTACGGCATTCTTTTCTGTTGGCACCGGAAATTTTCGGACGGCGTCGATCTTGTCGGGGTCCGGACGAACACCTTCATGGCTCACCACATGTCCTAAGAATCGGAGTTCCTTGAAACCGAAATGACATTTCTCAGGTTTCAGTGATAAGCCAGCGGACCGTATTGCTCGAAATACTAATAGCAGCCGTCTTAGATGTTCCTCGAATGTTGGTGAGAAAACAATGACGTCGTCGAGGTATACCAGACACGTCTGCCACTTAAGGCCTGATAGGACGGTATCCATCAGTCTCTGAAATGTTGCTGGGGCTGAGCACAATCCGAAGGGCAAGACTTTAAACTCGTAAAGCCCGTCAGGCGTAACAAAAGCAGTCTTTTCTCTGTCCCGCTCATCGACCTCGATTTGCCAATAACCGCTTTTCAGGTCCATCGACGAGAAGAAGCGTGCATGCCTCAGCCTGTCAAGTGAATCGTCAATACGCGGTAGTGGATATACGTCTTTCTTTGTCACGCGGTTCAGCTTGCGGTAGTCCACACAGAAGCGTAAGCTGCCGTCTTTCTTCTTAACTAGCACTACCGGTGATGCCCAAGGGCTTTTTGACGGCTGAATGATGTCATCATTGAGCATTTTCTGGACTTGTTCTTGGATTGCTTCGCGTTCTTTCGGTGCCACGCGGTAAGGGTTTTGTCGAATTGGTCTTGCCGTCTCTTCCGTTATAATTCGGTGCTCTGTCAGTGGCGTTTGATTTACCCTCGAGGTCGACAAAAAACAATCTTCAAAGTGGCCGAGAATATCTAGAAGACTCTGCCTCTGCGCTGGCGATAAATCTTTGCTCACGTCGACAGGCAGTGGTGTTGAAGCGGCCGGTGTCTCTGCCTGTTGTACTGCGAAGCACTCGCGGAATTCTACAATTTCTTCGAAGTATGCAACTGTGGTACCCTCTGCAATGTGTCGACGCTCGTTGCTGAAGTTTGTCAACAGGACCTCTGCGTGCCCAGACACTACACTGACGAGACTTCTGGCAATAGCGATTCCTCGAGAGAGCAAAAGCGTCGATATTTGTTCAGCGACACCTTCTCCACTATGCTGCGTGTTACACGTGACAGGGACGAGGCGGCATGACAACGGTGGCATGGTCACGTCGTCAATCACGCGCATGGGCTTGCGCTGCAGCACTGCGCTATGGTCCGCTGAGAAGGTCAGTACACCGTCCGGTATATTTATAATGGCACCGTACTCCCGCAGGAAATCCATACCCAAGATGGCCTGTTTACAACACTCAGCAAGAATAACGAAGGTTGCCACGAATGATGAATCCCCAATCTTGATTCGTGCGGTGCATTTTCCGGTAGGTGTCAGCAGCTGGCCTCCGGCTCCTCTAATTTGCGGCCCCGTCCAGTCCATTTTTACCTTCTTGAGTTGGTCGGCCAGATTCGCACTCATTATTGAAAATTCCGCACCAAGTGTCGACCAGTGCGGTCACGTCGTGACCGTCAATTGAAAGTGTAATGTCGGCGGTGACAATCTCGTCTTTCGTCGGTTAATTCGAAATGTGCGGCACTTCATGCGGCGGTAATGGGGGATTTTCAAATCTTCGGCAATTCGCAACCTTCCCCCCTTAAGGTCGCTGTTTTTAGTTTCCCCGGCGTGGACTGGGAGACCTTCCTCTTGCCATGTCCGTGGTGCTACCCCTATTAGATCGGGGAAAATGACCTGGGGAGGGCGAGCGTGACCGGAACCCAGGAGAAACGTCTCGCGGTATCGTCGCGCTCGTTTGAACGTTGCGTCTTCCGTCGAAATAGCGCCGAGGGGTAGTGGACTGGAAATCCTTGATACCCGGCGACGCGATGAGGACAATACCGCACGATGTGGCCTGCTTCCCCAGCAATGGAAGCACAGGGGCCTGTAGTCAGGGGTACGCCATATGTCGGTTTTGCGGAGTGGGGGTCGCATCGGCGTCGACGTTTCCCTGTAGTACCAAGGCACTGTCGGCGGCTGTTGCTGGTGGTACTGTTGAGGTGGCGGCACGTTAGATCTAGGCTGTCGACGGAGAATATCTGCGTATGTTGGCCTAACTATTTCAGTGTTCGGCTCGGGAAGTGAAAGCGCTTGCCTTATTTCTTGGCGAACAACTTCTGTGACCGACGCAATCGCGCAGTCATTCGGTGTTGCAGCGAGCTTCTTCACCTCTTCTTGTACAATTTCGCGTATCATGTCACGCAAGGAACGCTCGTCAGGTGTTACTGGTGGTCACGGCGGTTGCGCTGATTTGTCCGCTGTTGTTTGGACGGTCGTACTGGCGGTACCGTAGCTGTAGTGCGCGTTCTATGGCGGTCGCCTCCTTCGAAAATTCATCGACGCTTGCAGGTGGGTTCCGTACGAGACCAGCAAACAGCTGCTCTTTAACACCACGCATG
Source organism: Rhipicephalus annulatus (assembly GCA_013436015.1). Classification (NCBI taxonomy): domain Eukaryota; kingdom Metazoa; phylum Arthropoda; class Arachnida; order Ixodida; family Ixodidae; genus Rhipicephalus; species Rhipicephalus annulatus. Next base: position 15,399 of record WOVY01009488.1, on the reverse strand, counting down.
AGGTGGCTGATCTTTCTGTTCTCGGACATATCGGGATCGGCTCGATGAAAGAGACGAGCCATGTCCTCAACAAACATTGCAACAGACTCGTTGGGCTTTTGTATCCGTGATTCAAGGAGTCGTTGTGCCTGCTCCCGCCTTTCGGTGTTTGCGAAGGTGTTCCAGGAACTTCCGCCGGAACTCGTCCCACGTTGACCACACGCGATTCGTGAACCACGTGCGAGCCCCGTCTTGAAGAGGGAAATACACGTACCCCAACTTCTGCACGGCGTTCCACCCGTTAACGTTGGCTGTGCGCTCGAACTCCTCAAGCCAGTCATCTGCGTCCTCATTAGTGTTGCCATGAAAATCCACAGGAGTTTTAGGGGTGAAAACAGTCACCTGTGTAGTGCTTGGGCTCGTCATGGTGGGGCAACTGCTTCCCGGCGCGGTCATGTTTTCCGTCCAAGGACCGAACTCTGGGCTCAGGCCTAACAGGCGGCGGCTGGCGCGGTGAACGGGTGTTTCGACGAGCGGAAGTCTTTGTGGACTAGATCCCGGGCTGTTGGAGGGTGTCCTGGACATGTACCCCGCACCTCCACCAGTGTCACGACGCAGACACAGCAGGAGTTCAATATAGAAGAGCTCACTTTAATTAAAATGAAAGGCGCTCGGAAAAAGGACCGGGCAAGAGCTTCGTCTTCTTCTCTGGCTGAGCGAGCTCTCCTCTGCAGGTTGAATGCGGCAATATTAAGAACCACCACTTGTGCTGCATGGTGCCAACTCAGTAATCTTGGTTTGCGATTATCTTCCAGAGTTGCACAGCTATGCAATATTTATTTACTTTCTCTACTCGGTCTCCCTACGTGCATGTTCAAAAAGGGTGAGAAGCGAGTACTCACCGAGGTAGGTCGCAGTAAACACAAGGACGACCACGGTGCCTAGCAGTGCCACTAGGCACAAACACATGAAAACTGCCAGCACGGTTTCCTTGAAGTCGTTGTCACTGCACACAAGTTCATTCATATTTTTAATGATCACTTAACTTACACATAATATTAAAAGGATAGTGCGCCAGGGTGTACGAAGGAGACAAAAAAATCCTTCATATTTGCTCGTTTTTACACCACATCATCAAGCTACTTTAATTCAAGGCCTCTCAATGCGGTTTAACATCAGGTTTGGATTTACGGTACATTCAGGTGACGTCAATCAGAGGAAAAATCACAGCATGTCCACGTAGTGAATAAGGACGAGTGGGGCGTAGTGCCCCCCAGTCCGTCCGCGCTTCCATCCAACCCTTCATTCTTGCATCCGTCCTTCCATACGTACATCTGTCCTTCCATTCATGCGTCCATCCGTGCGTCGATGCATCCATCCATCCATCCATCCGTCTGCGCGTCCGTCCGTGTGATCATTCATCCAACCGTCCACCCATGCGTTCATCCGTGCGTCCGTCTGTGCGTACATCATTGCGTCCGTCCATGCGCTCATCCACGCGTCCATTCATCCGTGCATCTATACGTCCTTCCATCCGTGCATTCTTCCGTCCGTTTGTCCGTCTGTCCATCCGTCTGCACATACGTTCATCCGTGTGGCCAGCGAATGATACACGGTTTACCGATAGAACCTTCTGAAGCTTCACTCCACTCATTATCATTCACTCCGTGGATATGCTGTTAGGTGGTTACTACATACATGAATACATGCAGGTAACGACCGACCCACGCTTTCAGGAGCTTTATTCTCTAAGGTTTGGTAACATTATCCAAAACGTTTGATTGAATATTGATGGCTGCAATATTTCAGGAAACGCCGTTCTAATGTGATGATGCTCGGGGAAAAAATGAAGCCAAAATTGAGACGGTGCGAGTGCGTGGGCGTGACACTTATATTTCACGTCCACCACAATGCGGGTGGTGTGAACGATGTAAGGTGGATAGGTGAGGTCACTGTAAACGAATGTGAAATAAAAACAGCGCAAAAATGCGAGTCATATATTGGATAAGCTGAATTATGCTTTCAGTGATGATACACTAACTTCGTACTGATAGGTGAATTGAATGAATCTGGCTGCTTAATTTTGAACAGCTGATTGATCGATGTGGGAGTTTTAACGTCCCGTAACACCCACACGATTATGTGAAGCGCCATAGTGAAGGGCTGCGGAAATTTCGACTTCCTGGGAAACGCCTAAGTCTGAGCACACGAGATTACAGCATTTCTATCTCCATCGAAAACGCAAGTGCCACAGTCGGGATTCAGTCCCGCGACCTGCGGGTTAGCAGCCGAGTACCTTAGCCAAGGAACAGGCAAGCAGTGAGCAGCCAGCCAGAACACTCTCAAATAGTTTTGAAGTCAAGGCCTAAAAATCTTGTATTTCCAGAAGAATGAAATTGAACGCCGGGCAACTCAATTACTTACGAATCCTGGGAACCTCCAGCTGGAAGCAGACCGAAAATGAAATTTCACCGGTGTAATTATATTCACTGCAGCAAGTAACACGTAAGAAATGCCACCAAAGTACGTGTTCTGTTTTGCACACTCACATGCACCAATTCAATAGATGCCCACAGAACCACCGTAAAACAAGGACATGTACTAATAGACAAGGCACAGTTCACAGCCCACAAAGACATAAAACGATGAGGCCATGTTAGCTCATAGCTGTACACCCAGTTAGGCAGACGGCAACACTGAAGAAGGAGTTGAAATGAAGAAGTGGCCGTTGTGAGATTACTAGGATGTCTTGTATCTTGTGTAGCAAAGGAGTGTGACTTTTTTTGAAAATGTGATAGATGAGTAAGAGACCACTTACGCGAGACCTCAGGAACTGGCTTTAAAGACTTCGTGACGCCAGGGATGAACGGAGTCGCCTCTGAAACAGAAGGAAGTAGATGTGTGATGAAAGAAAATACTTTTAAATGAATTCAGAAGGCGTACTTGTCGCAAGACACCTAAAAAGGCTCATCTGATAAAAAACAATTGCAGCGAAAGTGAAAAATGTCCAGGGGGCATCCTAGCCTGTGCTTGTTGAGGCCAACAAGATGTTAATCGTTGGGCACAGAGGCAATGCAGACTATAGTACCTTTGTCAGCCACGCACCGAGAATTCGAAATGTAAATGGCGGTGCCCAAAATCAATCTTGAGTCTGGTGAAGACTCCTCTCAAGTTTTGCGTTTGATCAGGACGCGCCTTTTTGCCACAACAATTACCGTCTTTTCATGCTTGCCGCATGCGTTTGGCGAGCCTTACATGGTCTTATATGGTGTTTGCGACCCGTGAATCTGCCCCCTTTTGTTTAGAGGGTAAATGCCGAGTAGTGTCATCCGTCCTATTTCTGTGATACATAAGTTTCTCCTCGCAAGCCAGCGCAATGCCTGCACCATTTACCGTTTCACTTTAACAAGTTAATGTTTACTAAGCGCAAAATGTGAGAACATTTCTTCGCAGTGATGTTGGCGGCCAGTGCAGCTGACGCGTGGAATCGGACGGTTGTAGACAATAAAAGCCGTTTCATAGCCGTGAAAGCAGGTGCAATTAGGAACGTCAAACTTTTGCGCACGTGGTGAAATTGATGGCGACTCGTAAGCAGCGTACAATTGTGATAAGTGCCTCAAAAAGCTCTAGCATTATGCGGACGCTAGGAAAAGTAACAAGCAATTGCACCACACAAGGAACATTACCGGAACACTGTCAATTGTGCGAGTTGCATGAACGTCTCGTCTCTTAGATATATTTTAGTTAAAAGGCTCTGTTTTCCTTTTCAAGCCTTGGGCATCCAAAGCTGCAACATGAAGTTGGCACTTGCAGTAAAATTTGAGCAGCGGAACATGACTATACCAGCGTTCAATTTAAGCCCACTCGACAAGCTATTTGTAGACACATATATACAGCTGTAAGCTCTACGCCAACACTTTTCGTAACTTTATCGCTTCAGCCGCCTCTCGCTTTTCCCCAACAGCCACCACCTTCTATAGAACTCTGTGAATGATCTTGCTGAGCTGACGGTTCTATTGCTAGTGCATTGAGAAGTTTGACCTCACCCTCTAGCAAATACCTACTTACCCATCGCCAGTCTTCTCTTCAGCGGATTGATGAAGTGGTGAGCTGTTATTGCTGAGGTCGTAACCAAGCGAGGTGGATATGCCTGCTGTTCCACAAAAGCCGCGGCTGAAAATGTGCTGCAATCAATGTAGTGTGCCTAATCGTTGCTCCCAAAGCGTGACCAAAACTAAGCTGTCAGTATTCGTGCGCCAAATCGCTTAAACTGATTGGTAACCAGGATATATTGGAATTTACGGCTAAAGCACCGCAATGGAATAATTAGGTTCTTTAAGGATAATTACACCAATTATCTCTATTTCTCAAGTAAATGTTTGCATGCAATAAACAGGAGCCAGTCTTAAGCTTATTTTGATTACCTGCTACCTTATATTCACCAAACCTCAATAATATTCAAGACAACACGCTCATTAGGAATGCATATGTCACATTCGGTATTACTATCAAACGTCGTTATTACTTGCTCACTGCTTCAAACTTCCGCTACATTTTGTAAATTAGTTTATTTAGCAAGTATGCGTAGATGAAAGCTTATCTAGTGATAGTCTTGAACATGGTAAAATGTTCAATTGAATTTGTTTCCCAAATGCTGCTAACGTACGAAAGTAATTCATTTTAGGTAACATAATGATGCTACAAATTACTGGTAATTTTATAAACTAGTGTTAAAGGTTTGCAGTAGAATGGCCTGCCTATATGCAAAACAGACGACCACAAAATTTGGTGCATTAGGAATCTTGGGCAGGAATCGGTAAGCATTTGCTAATAATTCTCTTCTTCACTACCTCACAATATGTTCTGCATGAGGCACCTTCAAATTAAGATAATCTGCTACACCCTGCAAATTACTACGCTTCAGGCATCATGGTGTCGATATGTAAACTCTTTGCTTGTTACGTAAACAATGCGTTAGACATAGAAATCAAGGGACACAAATAATATACAAATCAATTAAAATTAAAACTTTTTTATACAAACGAAGCGCCAAATCATTTATGTAACAAAAAGAGGACAATGTACTTGCAGAGAGTTGAGAAAAGGGTGCTTATTTCATATCCTGTTACAAAAACACAGAGCACGTGAGAAAAGATTATGACGTAAGAGATGTGAGACGTTCTTCACAGAAAAAGTTGAGGGTGCGGAAGAAAATAAGTTTGTTTTGTAACAGGTAAATCACTGGCGTTCTTTTGCTTTGTGTAAAGTTTCTCCAAAATATGTGATGCAAAATGCATGAATATAAATTATCCGTAATTAGTGAAAGATCATTGAATCGTCAAAGAGTTGGAGAAAACTTACCGAGTCGTCTCGACTGTTCATACACGCATGCCTCACCCGGGCTAAAAAGAGGATCATTATACCATCCGCTAAAACAGTGCACTTTAGACGGGGAACTTCATCATACGGTATTAGTATGCTAATAATCAGGTACCAACCAGCTCTGCTCTGAGCCATAGTGAAAGTCGTAATGAGGCATGAGCCAAGAAATAAAAACATCAAAATAAGTAAGGAATGAGATCACACTGTGCATGTCATGTATATCCGAAGAGATTTAAATATAAGAGACATTGACCAGTTTTTTTTCATCTAACATGCCGAAGAATCAGTTCAAGTGCATGCCTCTCTTCATTCGTCCCCAGTAATTGTTCAGGTATTCTACAGTACAGCTGTCCTTTCGCATACATGGGTAAATCAACAATTCCTGGCGGGAGATGTCAGCTACGGCGGGACGGCGAGAAAGTAATCCATTTCGCCACCTTAGAGCTGAAAATATTACTTTGCTTCCGTACACAGATACGTTAGGCTGCGGACGTGTGTATTGCTCGAATACGCTATCCGCGAAACATGACTAAGCAAACCAAAGGAGCAGTGCTACAATAATCACCAAAGTTTAAGTTCAGGAATTGCATAACGCTCCATTCTATGGAGATGTCTCCATTGATGATGTCGTAGTTGGTAAAACTTCACCCTTTGGTTACCGATGTCTCATAACTTCACAAAAAGCTCGTGTAAGAGACTGCTCATGGGACACCTCTCACACAGTCTCTTCCATTTCAAGACGAATAATGTAGGCTATAAGAGGCACCCGCTGTTGCCTGCTGACAATGCAATTGTGCGCGCGCTAGTGATAGCAACCGCATCTGTAAATTCACAGTTCACAATGTCTGCTTGAGCGACACTCCTTCCAACACCTCGCGTCTTTTCATGTTTGTGGCTTGGCGCCTGCTCCTTCCTTCAGCATTCGACGGCCGGTCTAATAGGCAGGCGGATCACATCGCATGCAGTGTGACAAAGTTGGGCCAGCTCATTTGATGTCTGCTTCAGTAGCGCTTGTCGTCAACGCGCGCGTGCTATTGCATGTGAGTAGAACGCAGGATATGAGGGGGTATCACGTCAGTTTCAACTTAAGGACATGACAAAAAGGTGACTTCCCATACAATCGCTATTACATTAATATTAGGTTTAGGATATGCATCTTAACCCACCGTACAATAGAAATAGTTTTTAGTTCTGTAAGGGGGAACAGTCATCACTGAACAGGTTTTGAGCCACTCAGTGTTCAGCTAGCAGACAGTTGATAACTACGAGCAAGGCTCCCCCTCGCAATAACGTTGACCCCTAATTTGTACGCACTGAGGTAGACTTGTATTAAACAGAAGACATTTTCGTTCTGTGTCGAACCTGAACAGTGAAACAATAACAGAAGGCATTGTAGTTCTGTACCTTGTCTATTATATCTCTCCGGCGAATTGCTCGGCACATTTTTCAGAAGAAGGCCTTTAATGTATTCGTAAATTGTACCTTGTGGATGCGTCAAACAGCTGATTTTTAGACGGTGCACAGCCAGTGGAAAAAGCAGGTCAAGCGCGGCTTGATGTTTGCAGGAAAGTGATAGCCAGGCCTGAAGATCACGGAAGCGAAGCGGTTGCTTGCTTACTTGCTTCTTAATGCTGGTTTCGACCCTCTACGAGGGACTGACCAGAAATCTTGTTCTTGTTCACATATTGTCTGCGGGGCATACGCACTGTGCATACCAATTTATTATATCCCTGGCGAAGAGCCTGTTGGCAAACTTTTAAAATAGAAGTAGCAATCACAAGTCTGTGCTTCCAGGTACCGAATCTAAATTCTACAAACACAGGTCTTCCCAGGCACCTTCGCCACTGTGCGTGTGTTGTGGTAAACTGGAGACGGTAGATCATTTCTTTTTGACCAGCAGGCGGTTTACTACAGTACGAAAAACCCTTTTACTTTATGTTGTATTTGTATGCATTTACAGGTGCCTGTCAGTATGTCTTTTGGAGCCCCCATTTCTGGATTCTCCAGTACGAGAGTATGGGCGGCTCTTGGTACTGTATTATTGAAGCTAATTTGTTGACTAATTATTCTGTGTTATTAATATAACGTGTACACAACAATATATAGGTATAAAATTTAGGGCCTTGCTCTAATTTAAGAATAAACTATTTTCTTTATTTAAACAATTATATGCATTGCATTAAATACCAACATTTTTTGGGCTATCTGTAGTCTTCTATATTAAATTTCATGACTGATTGTACGTGCAACATTGACTCTTTTAAAGTATAATTGAATGACCATTGCAAGCACAATTATTAAGTGGTGATTTCTTAGTTGCTCCTTTTGCGTATCTTTGGAGGACCCACTGCTTCTGCATAAAACTTTAATTCGCCTGATTTTAGAGTACGCATCCGTGACCTAAAATGCTTTTCAACGTTTAACTTAAAGCAATCCGTTTCATATGCCGTAAATAACGCCACAGTTTCTCTCCATCGCAGACCCTTCCATCACTGAACGTTCTACCATTGCATTCCTGGTACCGTGTTGAATCTTTGAAACAATTATATAAAATTATCAACTCCTGCAATAGCATCCTTGCCGGTAATAACATAGAATTTATGGAAGAAACTATGACCTGCAGCTCCCATAAGTTGAAGATCGTTTTTATTTGCTCGTACAAACACATTCAAATTTAGTTTTTTTTTCACGTATATAAAGCTTTGCAGTTTGCTACAGGGCTGTATTTGCTCACTACCATTAAAAAATTCATTGATGCCACTACTAACCACTTCGAACATATGCAATTTCTTGTTTGTAATAAGCAAAGAAATTGTTTTGCGTATTACTCTAATGTAATCCTGTTTTATATTGTTTTTTTGGTCTGTTACATTCGTCCAGTATCACTCGTTTAGCACTGCAATTACCCTGTACTGGGGCTGCAGTACATTCTAATAAAGTAATCAATATAACCTCCATTACTCTAAAATTGTGGCATTCTTTTATAAAACTACCCAACTCTTAACCGATCCCTCGCAGTGAGTATGTGCCACGGACTAGAAATCTGACGTTCAAGCACATCTTCTTCTCCTACTCTCATGGCTTATACCCAATGCAGAGGACTGGCCGAGTAATACGTAAACTTTTTATGTATTATATTCGCAATACTTCTTCTATAAGCTCGCAATAGCTGATAAACAGTACGGAATATTAGTATTGAAATATATAAAGGATGAAGAATTCAGTTCAATATTTTTTTAGACTTACTGATCAATTTCTCCATGGCATAGTATACAGATTCCTGTGACTGTAGCCCAGGGTAGAGGCACCAAAAGAAAGAACAGCTGATTTGGATATTTCCAAACCAAGATTTCGAAGAGGTGGTGCTATGAATGTTCTCCTCAATGAGGTGTACCAATAATAGGATGAAAAGTGATTACTAATTGTTTTATCTTTATTACAGGAAAGACAAAGAGGAGATGGCGCTTGACTTGCTCTATGCAAGCAAAAGTTGAGGGAGGTAACCCAACAGCAAAACTTAGTTATAGCCACTTACACTATTCTCGACCGCGATAATTTACTGTTCCAGAGAATTAAGAGGTGCTTTTATTCCGGATAAGTTGTCAAGACAGGGTCTGATAAGCATTTTTTTAATGTAGGCGCGCGAAATCTTGCAAATATAACGCATACTGTCAACGGCAAAGCGGAAATGAATGACACCAAAAGTGCCGGCTTTGACTAGGAATTAGAAGTAAATTTACGGCTAGAATCATGAATATGATGATTATGACCTATATATATGACTCGCGCCCATTGTTGGGCACTTGTCAAGGCACAAATATTTAAATAGGGTGGCCCCTTCTGCTTCTTGTTCCCGCGTTTCATAGCTCATACCCAATGCAGGGGGTCAGCCGAGTCGTAGGTGTTTTTGTTTTCAGTATTTTTTTAGTTTATTATTAGCAAAAGCTAAAATTTCGAAATATAACCAATTTAGCTACAAAATATTTGACAACAAAGCATTTAAAGACAGAAAATTTAGCGAGATATTCTTTTAAGGTGAATTTATACATCTGATCAGAGCGGGTAGTAATTATGACAGCCTACATGACTGAGTGGCACCCACCTCTTAGGTTAAGCCAACAATAGCTCCGCTAAATGTATCACGCGTAAGCGCAATGTTTCGCGAAAGTCTAGAATAATGAAAAGAATTTGCAGAGAACATTGGCAAAGGCATCAATATTGTCTTCATTCAATAAAACAAAATTTAAAGGACGCTTCAACTTCATCTAGAATGACAGATTGCGATAGCGTAATCAGGCCTCATGCACATCAACTTCTGGACTGCTAGTCTGCTTTAGCTTGCAGTGCATGCCTCAGCCATGCCGTAAGAAAACGAATGACTGTACGCGCAAAATTGGCTTTTTGAAAAAAAAATATTTGAATGCCTATTGCAAGCACAAATATCAAGTGCGATTACTTCATAAATGTAGTTTTAGTGAACCTTCGATTGGCCCACTACGTGTCCGTAAGCAACACGTGCATCTACATACGCAGCTGTTAACATTTTTTATGATCCTGCTGCTGATGAGGATTAAACATGTCTGAGCACATTAACAGCTGGGCCTTTTGTTCAACCACTCATTAATCATTTCACTTCTTTTGACGCCTGAAGCGATTCTGCGCTTCTGCAGCGCAGTTGGTCAACAAAAGAACCATGAGTTTAAGGGCTCCTCATTTTTATTCATAAGTAAGATTTATGTCCCAAAACCACCTTATGATTATGAGAGACACCGTAGTGGAGGGCTGCAGAAATTTTGACCACCTGGGGTTCTTTATCGTGCACCCAAATCTGAACACACGGGCCTACAACATTTCCGCCTCCAACGGAAATGCAGCCGCTGCAGCCGGGATTTGATCTCGCGACCTGAGTGTCTGCAGCCGAGCACCTTAGGCACTAGACCACCGCAGCGGGGCGTCTTCCTATTTTGTTACAAACGGCATTACATATCAGTACAATGGCCACGCTTTATGTGATGTGTTATGTAGACTCCTTCCATGAGATCTCATTTCTAGCGTTTTTAATCAAAGCGATTTCAGCAAATGTGGTGACTCTGGCGTTGAACGTCTGTTTGCCACGCTGACAGCCTCCATTTAGCCTTCACATGGTTGGAAGTTTTTATTTATCCTTTTTATACTTTCTCAAGTTTTCGTCAACAAGGAGATGATTTTTCGCTCACAAGAATTGGCACTGAACCTGACGCTGACATCAGAATTTCTGCGAGTAGAGCTATTTAACGATCTCGCGAAATAACGCCAGCCCTGTTTGCAACACCCGGAGCAGAAACAGCGAAAGCTGAGAACTGGCCTTTTGAGAGGCATTTTAACAAGACATTGCTTGAGAGGTCTGTTGCCATAGAATCTACCTAAAACAGATGCTTCGGTAAGTTGCATCCAAGTAATGAAAGTAAATCAGGGCAAGAAAGTTCAGACACAAACATTCAGTGCCGCCGCACAACTATTTCATTGCTTGTAGAACGCAAGCGCTCTTGTGGCATAAATGAAAAAAAAGTGGTAGAAAGTAGGTTATACCGAAATGTGTAATAATAACGGTATGTGCCAAGAACATTCCAGAATAGATCAACAAGAAAATGTGTAAGCTATAGCATATTCTCGAAGTATGTACAGTGAAATCCGCTAAAAATGTGCGCTTACATGAAAATTCTAAAGTCCACAAAAAAACAGAACAGAACCAACTAGAGAGTTGCAAAAGACCTTAGCTATCTACGAAAAACGCCAGGCCTGCGTGAGAGGCACTGCGTATTCACAGTGAAAGCCAGAAGAGTGGCCTTTCAGAGCCTTTTCTAAACACTCACTGCATAACTGCTGCAAGCGAACTTGCTTGATGCCCACTATACGGCAATAAGTATTAAAGTTTTGTTTAGTAGGCTGGCATTCGCTATGCTATTTTTTAAGAAGCATGGTATCCGCTAAACACTTGCAAGCAATTTTGCGCCAATCGTTCACGCAGTGGCTGATGACGATGAGGAATTGTGTCTGAAGTGGGTGAGCGCCACAGTTATGAGGAGAACAAGAAGAATCTTTTGTAAAAGGTTGGGGCATTTAACTGCCCACTCGTTACGCGATTTGAATTCTGCGAGGACTGGTTGTTCTTTCGCTGTTTTAGAACACTTTATAAGTATCACCGCAATTGCTTTCCCGGCATGAAGCCTGCTTAAGGCAAGTTTGCCAACAAGACCCAAGCAATGGCATGGCTCAGCCATGCCGTAATTGACGCTTGTGTGCGTTTGCCTGACTTCTGATGAAGTATGTTCCGTGTACTTTACTGGTGATAATTTCATTCTTTTAAGAAAAAAAAAACGGCGCGACTCAGTGGTAGAATTCTGGGCTGGCACCCAGCGCACCCGGGTTCGAGCTCCAGTGTGTCATTGGCACTAGGTTTTATTTCCCATTTTGTGCGTTGTGGTTACGGACATTGATGGCAGCGGTGGACAACTATGGCCGCGCTTCACCCGAGTTTTGATCTCATAACAGCTTTCGCTGTGAAACAAAAACGCGGGGTACACAAAGTCTACAGTCTCGCACAGCCCTGTTTTCAGTTCATACTACTCTACATGGACAAGAGAATGTGCCAGGAAGACATGTGAATTGATTGTACAGTCAATGGCAGCACAGTAGGGAGTTTAGGCATGGCGCTTTCTCATCAATAAATGCCATTGATTTGAGAAGCACGAGTTTAGGGCTTTATGATATTCAAAGGTTGCTGTGTGCCTGCAGAAGATCAGTGTGGTATGGCACAAAGTTGCACCCAGGCCTTCGGCGTGGCATCGAACTATCGTACCACAGAGTCATGCTTGGTCTCAAAGGTCCTGTGCGGCAAAAACGTCTTATGTCAGTGCACTGTTAATTGTTATTGCAGTGCTGGCTATCTGGCTTTATTTTAAAAAATACCTGGGTACCATTATGATGCAGGTGTACTCTCAGGCTGACGTTCATTGTACGGTACAAGTTGTACCCAGACATTCGGCATGGCATTGAACAAATGAGCTGCACCAAATCATCGTGATTAGTGAGGCCCAATGATGACGTGACGACATGTTTTTGTTATGCCTCATGTTATGCCGCCAGACGCCGCCGGACGCCGCCGACGCCTAATCACCACGTTCATGTATCATATACCGCTTTTGCCTTAAAACTGTAAGAGATCTACGCGAACACCAAATTTCAGTTGCTCCCAGTTCCCCGAAATGGGAATGACAACGTAGTTCGTTTGTTTATTTTAGTAACAAAGCGCCTCAGGACCTAACTTTGTCGTCGACTCTGGCTGTCCGTGGTCCAGCTTTATCGAAGGAAGTCACGTATGCCACTTAAAATACTTCTGAAATATCTTAATATACTTTATTAAAATATTATTAAACACTATGTTTCAAAAATCAACCAATCCGGCAGTCAATATACTGAGAGACGTACACAGTGGGAAGTGAATAGTGCTGTGCCTGACAAGTACTGCTGACGGGGCGAGTTGAAGCACGAGAAAATTATGTTGCTTTAGCGCAGCTTAGTTGGAGCGTGAGAAAAAGATGTTAACTAGTCAAGAAGGCGAACAAACGAACAAAAGCGAGAGCGCTAACTTTCAACTATTCGGGGAGTTGAAAGTTCGTGTTTACACTGTCAATTTTCTGTAGGAGCGAAGCTCCTTAGAGTTTGGGTCGGTCCTTGCTCCGTAGTTATCGTACGTAGCCACTGGTGACATATACCTACTTTAAAGCGGGTATGTGCTACAGGGGATGAAAGATGGGAGATGCAGTACTTAGAGTGTTCACGAAATGGAGGCACGAACGGACGGACAGACAGAATAGCAGACAGACGGACGGAGAGATGGACGTGTGGAGCGGGTGTGTGCTACAGGGGATGCAAGATCCAAGATGACGGTACTTCGAGTGTTCACTAGATGAACGCACAGACGGACGGACAGACAGATTAGAAGACGCACAGACAGATGGATGGATGCGCGGACGTACGGACGATTAGACGCACGAATATATGGACAGACGGATAAACGGACTCGCAGACGAATGCACGGACAAATGAAAGGACGTGTGGTTGGACGCACTGATGGCCGTGCGGGCGGACGGAAGCAAGAACGAACGGACGGACGGAAACGCGGACGTGCCGATGGACGCTTCGCCCCACTCATCATAATTCACTCCGAGGATATGCTGTGACATTTCCCCTTCTTGACTGTTTAGCATCTTTTCTCCAGGCTCAAACTGAGCTGTGATAAAACAACATCATTTTATAGTGCCTGGCAATTTGTCTTCAACAAGAAACCAAGAGAAAATGATTTCTTAAGAATTCGAGTGGGGGACAACTTGAGAGGTCTATGGCATTTCCTCCTCTATAAGGTGAAACGTATGTTTGTATGCCGCAGTTACGATTACAAAACTAAGTGAAAAAAAACAGCACCGACCTTTTATACTAGTGAGTGACTTCCACGTAGATATCATAGACAGTGATTATGCATTATGTGACTTCTCGATAAGCACTATATACGATAATTTTCAAATGAGTTAAAAGAACCAAACCACCAGAAGATCATGAATAGACCACGTGTCTGTGAACTTTAGATTAGATCCGCGCAAAAAACTATTGGCTTTCCATTTCACAAATTAAAAACAGTAAAAATAGACAGAAACGAAATTCATAACTGAAGACCGTGTACGCATCACACAAAAAGGGCTATAACCAAATAAATACTAGAGCATTCTATTCCTCTGGATAAGCTCGAGTCTTTTGGTATTACTAGCCCAACTCTAAATCTTATTCGTAGCTACTTGTCTAACAGGCCACAAGTCGTATATCTTAATGGTCAATTTTCATCGAATAAATAATTAACTAAATTAATAATTAAAACATTATTAAATTAAATTAAATAAATTAAGTAACTGCGGTGTTCCCCAAGGTTCTATATTAGGTCCGTTGTTATTTCTAGTATTCATAAATGACTTACCTAATACGCTTACGTTTTCTAAGTGTTTGCTATATGCTGACGACACGACCATTTACTCACCACATAAATCGCTCACCGCACTTCAAGACACACTTAATGCAGATCTTAACAACGTGCATTCATGGTGTAGAAATAATAAACTTCAGATTAATCCTACTAAAACAACTTTCGTACACTTTTATAGCCCACAAACTGTGGTTTCTACCTCCATAACTGTCTTGCTGGATAATTATACTTTACTGGCATCTGACAATGTTAAATTCCTTGGTGTTACTCTCGATAAACATCTTAAATACAATAGTCGTGCCAATTCACTAATAAAAAAGGTTTCATTTGGTATCCACATTATCATTAAAACACGTGCATTTTTTCTACCTCATGTTCTCATCTTACTTTATCATGCTTATATTAATAGCCATTTATCATACCGCTTATCATCATGGGGTAACACATACGCCATTCATCTCAAAACCGCTTCAACGTCTTCAAAACCAGGCGATCAAGTTAATGACTTTTAGCCCATTCCGTTGCCATTCTCTACCTACCTATCAACATCTTCGAATCCTACCCATTCAACAATTGTTTTATCATAGATTGTCGCTAATCACATACCGTCTCATTCATCGCGAAATATCACTTGATAATATTCCTTTCTATATCTTCGTCAACAACAATAATACCAGGTTTCAGAGCGTAAGAACTTCCTTTTACCTAAAATCAGATCAAACTATGGCAGATACACAGCACGCTTCTTTGTGTTCATCTTTGGAATAATATCCCTCTTCATGTTAAGTCGTCTCATTCATTGCAGTCTTTAAAACTAACATGAAAAGCATACTGTTAATTGAGCCCCTTGTTCATTTGTAATAAAACATTTTCAATTATACCTCTACGTTTTCAATTCCTGCTTTTACGTATTCTTGTAGTTTTGTATAATGTTGTTCTGGTAATTAACTTTTCGATTTGACTATTTATTGTTCTGTGTTAAATGCACTTTTTATGTTTGTTCGCACTTGTAGCTTTGCTGCTGT
>WOVY01009487.1:0-85014 GCA_013436015.1 Rhipicephalus annulatus | reverse complement strand
TCTAGGGTTTCACAACATGCAACTTTCATTACCTGCGTGCCTTCCTACACCATTATTGGGTGAATTCTATCACTTGTTTGGTAATTAATTACTATTTTTACACACTAACAAAAAATAATGACGTTATTTCTCACTGTAACTGTAACTGTAAGAAGTTACTTTTACAAATTCGGTAACTGTAACTGTAACAGAGTTACTTTTCTGCCTTCAGCAACTGTAACTGTAACACTGTTACTTTTATTGGTAACGTGCCGAAAGCCTGTGAGTCATTTCTTCCACGAAAAAAGCCAAGAATTGGCGCTATCGAATGTGTGGTCGATACATAAAAAAAATTTCGGACCACCAACGAATGGACAAAATAAACAGGGTGAACTTTATTCATTCTTTGTTTACTTACACATGCAGCATATGCCCACTATCTAAAGCATGCATGGAAACTGTTTCCGACTCATTTGCAAAATTTCTGCAGTTTCCACTGTCACCTTTATTTGGTAGTGGAAGATAGGGTACTGCTTGAATTGTACAGGAGAGTAAAGCAGGACGTGGGGGTAATACGCCATGTCTGTTGCAGGTAGGTGTACTTTCTGCCAAGGAACTTAAAGGAGGATAAGTGACAGTCCTGGAAATGAATCTGCACTCCAGCTAACGAGCAAAATCAGGAACATTATTGGAAAGATCCACAAGATAAGCATTTTAAAAACTGATAATAAAACATTGTCTTGGCTTCATCATCCCACGTGTGGTCATCTTCATAATTCGTCTATTTTTTCTGCATAATAAACCTCAAGCTGAGCATTCTGTTGGTATTACTAGCGCATATGTTTGCAGGCGCTTATTTTTCTGAAATCTTGGATAGGATATTTAGTAAAAGTGCTCAGTGACAATAATGTTTATCTGCTCCCTCAATTGGTTTTAGGATGAACTTTTTTCTACGCTTGCACTTGTCTCTAATTGCAGCGAATTCATATTTATCCTTGAGGTGTAGTTAATAAAAAGCAACTTTGTCAAGCAAGGTCAACTTTGCATTTTTGATGATACGTGGGCTTAAACGCTCCAGAACCTTCATATCATTCTGAGAGATGCCTAACTTTGCATTTTCCTGTAACTCAAAAAACATTTCTATTTGTCCTGAACTTTTATTTCTCAGACAGTATAGCTGCATGACTGCCACACAATGATATAAAATTAGTTTGCATAATGAAAATAAAGGAATTTTGTTGATTTCGAAAGGACACGTGTACGGTTGATTGAATGATAAGTGGGGTTTCACGTCTCAAAACTACTATATGATTATGAGAGACACCGGAGTGCAGGGCTCAGGAAATTTTGACCACCTGGGGTTCTTTAACGTTCACCCAAATCTGAGCCCGCGTGCCTACAACAATTCCGCCTCCATCGGCAATGCAGACACCACAGCCGGGAACCGATCCCCCGACACGCGGGTCAGTAGCCGAGTACCTCAGCCACTAGACCACCGCAGTGGGGCAAGGCATGTGTACGGGCCAACTTGAACACATAACCAACTATTTCAAACATCCTCCCAAGTAGTAGATGTTCCATGATGGACTTGTCTTCTGGTTTGAACAAATGTGAAAAAAAGGTCATGGCCATTAAGAAGGCCTTGAAAAGCACACTGTTAAATAATGCCATAAAGTCTGGGATAAACCAGACATCCACATGAAAAAAAACAACTGAGAGCAGGGTTTTGCAAGCAGTGTGCATTCGTGCTGGCTTAGAGAGGAAGTAATAAAATTAGGCTCTACAGTTTCATGTCTCAAAATTAAAATCTAGTTATGAGATGCACGGTTTCAAGTGAAAGCCTATTATATTGACCTCAAAATCTCTCTGAGGGCATGGCACTAGCGCATTAGGACATATCGCATCCATTAAAATGTGACTGCTGTGATTCGGAATCAATGCTGTCATCTCGTGCAAAACCGCCAGCAGTGGCAGGTCCAGAATAGTGGTGCTCTACATTTATGCTCTACATATGCTCTACATATGCTCTATTACATATGCTCTAGAGAAGAATGCTGAATTACGTTACTGCCTTTAACAATGGTTTAAAAGGAAACCTCTTCATGATAAATAGGAGATGTGACATAGTATTCTGTTTTGGCATCTAGCATCGGACACAATGCTAAGTCAAAGTGAGACATTGCAAAGAAAGGCGATATTACGGTGACTTCCGGGTTGTTCAAATGTCCATAACGAAACGCACAGGCATAAAAAACAGGAGAAATATGGTGCTACTATATGTATATGCGACAAAGTGGAACCTCAACAATAATCATTTAAATTCATTTGGTTCTATGACTATGGAGATAACCAGCAATATTTTTACTGAATGATATGTTCTCTCTTCATGAGATGAAGTAGAACACCACATTTGAATTATAGAACTTTTCTGTTCACTAAGTTGAGGCGTTTGTTATTAGATCATTTGTGATGTGCTTGACAATATGTGCAAATGCATGGCAATTGAAACAGCAACTGTTCAAAAAGAGCAGAAATGGTTTATTCAATACTGTGACGTTCGACATTCTATGACGCCATCATCACACGCTAAAGCGAATCCAAATAACTTGTGACAATCTTGACTTCAGAATATTCGAATTTCTAGATATTTAACGTTCACGTATTAGCAGTTGGTTAACGGATAGGAATGAACCTATACAAAGAGTAAAAATAGAGCTTAGTATAACATTCTTCTGACACCAGCAAAAGAGCTTAAGACCTAGAAAAACAGTTGACTATCCTTGGTGTTAGTGAAGAATGTTAAAATTCTACTGCCAAAGACTAACGAAGGCGTTTTCTAATCCCAATCAAGAGAAGCCTTGCCTTGGGTTTTCTGCTAAGGAAGCATTTTCTTTTTGACCCCCAAGGCCTCCTCAGGGAAGTGTTATAGCATCTAAAGATTATAGGTACTTTTACCTCCTTAACTAATTCTAACCAGAAAAACTTTCTGGTTGAAATGTATGGCTACAAGAGGTAAGTCGGATTCTTTTATTATGCTTGTAATGGTCAGCAACGCAGGTTCCTTCTGCTCTGCTGTGTATGAGCCTGCAAGCACAAAAACTTATGCAAGTACAAAAGATATATACACGGTGAAAGGCTCCCAATAGTTCTGTGGTCAAATGTTCTCAGTTTTTTTAACGGCAAATTACTTGCTTGAAGTACCGCTGTTGTAGTTTCGTACCTATCGGCCACATATTTTCGACAAATACTATTACGCTGTGCTATAATCAGGAGGCATGGAGTGCCATTTGGGTGCTGTTTAAAAACTGTTAAAGCAGCTGTTGTCATTCGTCTGAGCCTGTTTTCACAATCGAAGTTTACACGACAATTGTTGCAACAATAAAATTTATTGTGCATTAAATTATCCAAACACTGGTCTTTGAGTTGCAGTTGAAGATTGTAATAGGCTAGTGCATGATCAAAATGTTAAGGCCCTCAACTGCCCTGGTCCTTTTATTAAAGTATGAGATGTTATTTTTATTAGTTAATTTGCATTTTGTAGTGGTAAAATGCAAGAAGACCATAAGTGATATTTCTAGCGAAAAATAAATTCCTGCTAGATTATGAAAAGAAGATGCAGCGACCAAAATACGCCGCACCTAACTGCACTGTGGAATGCTCCATAATGTTCACATATCCAGCTTTTCTGGACACCAGTGTCTTAGTTCGCATGAACGGCACCACAGGGTATAATGACCTTTAAGAATTCAAAAGTCCCGCTATGATTTATGCAGTGACGTAGCAATGAATGAGCTATAATAAATAAAATGATGCACACACACACACTGTGGCTGTCGCTTCACCTCAGTGCACAGATAAAAGAGTGTGGTGCATCGGCGTTATCTCGACGGTGACGACTGCCAATGACTTGGCAGTTTTCCTAGACATACAGTGCCAGACAGCTCGCAGCACTCCGCAGGAAATTTCTGGCCGTCATAGACGCACCATTGGGGTATCAAAAAAGCGTATTTCTTTTTGTTTGTTTGTTTTTAGTTCCTGCAGTGCTGTATCTGTGGGGATATTAGAGAAGCAAGCTGATTTCAGGGTTTTGTGTTCACTGAGCGTCAAGCATTACGCTTGAGCATGAACACGCCATTGCCGTTGTACCTTTTTTGTGTGTCTGCTACCTAAGCTACGCTCGCTTGCTCCTTGCATTATGTTGAAGTAAAACAGGATAACTTTGAGAACGCTAGAAAGGGGACTATAAAAACGAAGTGTAAGATGTGTATTTTTCGTTTTCATTAGGTTCTGTTTGAAATGTCGCTACCACCTATAGCTTGGCGCCGTCGAAGCGTCTGTGGCTCGAACTTACGCACGCAGTCAGACTGGCTTTCACAACGAGCCAGGATTTCGGGGTCACACGGACATTTTCGCTCGCGATCAAGGCCAGTACGGACCAAGATCGGTTCAGAAGTTAGCCACTCAGCGATTGAAAGTTACCTTGCAACAACAGCTCTGATTATGTCGTGATCAAACATGCGATCAAGCGCGCCCTAAACCGCCTGTCGACGCTGTCGGGTCCGCTTGCTCCGCGTGCTGTAGTCCCTACCCACGCGAGCAAAAAACAATGCAAAAAAGCAAGCATTATCTCGTCAGTGAAAAGTTTGACGGAGTAGAGCATTAAATATTATTGAATCAATTAAAATTTTATGATACCTCTAATCATATGGTAAGGTAGTTTAGGAAGTTTTTGACTGAGATGGGATTTTCGTTGTCTACTAATGTGTCATTCTTCAAATATACATTCCAGGTTACGAGGAGTTCTTGAGGGACCAGTCATGTCGCTTCTTCTTTTTAATACCATGTGAAGCACTACTCTCAGTCATGATGAAGTATACCCAGATATATGTGCAGATGATATTGCATTTTTTGCTTCAGACAGTGATATGCAATTAATATAAAATCACTTACAAAAGTATCGGTGGGCAATAATTACCCGTTGCAAGCTATTTAAATAAATCGTAATGTTGCGAAGAGCGCAACTACAGTTTTACCTTTGGAAAACCTAGTCACTATTATTTAAAATAACTTCTTCACTTCGAAACATACCACAGCTGGAATGGGTAAAATATCTGTGAATATCTTCCTACCAAGATGAATTCATACCAACTGGCCCGATACAATTGTTTATCTTATGATAACCCCCTTTTTGGAATACGACTAAAGAAGGAGTACGGGCACTGAGAGTCTTACGAAGACTGTGCAGCCGTCGATCAGGGATATGGACAGAATCACTAGTTATGTTTTTCAAAATCTACATACATGCAGCTTTTTAGGACACCAGCGGTACAGCCCCGTATTAGAATTTTGATGTGTTTTAGATTTTGGTGCACCGGCTTACAGATTGTGTTTTTTTGTACTTTTGCAAGTAAGGCCCAAATTTATTTATTGGACTATAGAAATTCACAGCCAATAATGTCCTCTACTTAGACACGAGGATGTCCTCTGTTTTGTGCACATTTAGGATATTCTCCCCGAATGCTGAGATGTTACATGACTCGTACTTGACTCGTTCTTGACTCAAAACAGTCTTGCCGGTCACCATAAATTGTTTTCGAACTTGCGGACGACTTGAAGTCGACTTGGTTGGGTCGAAGGCAGAACAAGTTTCAAGTCAGCTGCGGGGATAGCTTGAAAGTGACTTCATATGTTATTCCATCATGGCCAGCTCTCGAAGGGACGTCGTGCAGAGGGTGGCCGCTTTTGAGTTCGCTTGCCACGCCATAAGCGTGGCATTTTCTTAAGCGCACTGCCTGCCGAAGATTCTTGGACCCACTTTACGTGACCGAGGAAATCCGATGCAGTTGTATGACGAGGAACAATTCCACGCTCGTTAAAGATTCACGAAGAACGCCGTGCGGCAGCTGCTTCGTATGTTGCCGCTCCGTGAAAGTGGGGACAACCAAAGACACCCTGTGCCCCCAGTGTTACAGCTACTGATGGCTATCAGATTTTACGGTGCTGGCACGTTCCAAACAGTCACCGGGAATCTCGTCCGCAATCTGTAGTCCACAGTTTGCCGTGCAGTAGGAAAAGTTACGCTACTCGTCACAAAGCACCTGTGCGCAATGCTGGTGGGCTTTCCGCAGCTGGCAGCACTTTCTATAGTTATGCGGCACTTTTATGAAGTGGCTGAGTTCCCTGGCGTTACAGGTTGTGTCTACTACACACACGAGCATATTATAGCCCCGGTGGTGACGACGCCGAAGTGTTCCGTAACCACAAAGGCTATTTCTTTTGAGCAAGATGGCTTGACTAAACATGATGTTTCTCGTCATGCGTTGCTCTTTTCAGCGAGTGCCGCGACTCCATGTAGTTGACCACCCAAGTGTTCTTGATGACGTCGACGTTGAAGTCGCCAACTATCACGAAGGGTCGTCGTTGCGGTCATTGTCTTAGGTATTCTTCCACGGCTTCGTCGACGTACTCCTCCACGGCGGCACGCGATAGGTCGGGCGCGAGTTCCGCCGACCCGCACACGCTATTGGAAGGGACGTCAGTAAGTGTGTTTGCGGATTCGTTAGCATACATTTTCACCAGTGACTTCGGACGTGGAGCGACCGCATAAACCGACCGACGAAGGGCGGCGCGCTCGACACTCGGTTATTTATAGCGAGTACCGGTCCCGGGCTGCGCTTGCGCGCGTTAGCATACAGCTGGTGTACGTAAAACTAAGGGTCGCGCGGCGCGTGGAGGGGAGAAGCGAGTGCAGCACGCGCTGTGTTGAGAGGAGGAATTGATGCACAGATGGCTGGCGGAGGAGGCGGGTAGGCTACGGACGGCGACGGCGCATGACTAGCCCCTAGTATATAATGCTCCGCATGTAAAAGTTCATAAACCACGCCTTACGGTCCGGCGTATTAAGAACGACACGCACGCCCGGCGGAGAAAGTTGTCCGGACTATGCCATCTTGTGTACTTCGGAGCGCGGGAAAGTGCGTCGCTTCTCAACTACCTTCTATTCGACGAGGCAGCCAGCGTTGGCCAGGACAAAGTTGTTGATGTTCTCTAGTTTTCAAGCCGAGGACACATAGTAAGTAAATCCGAATGAACTTTTTGCGTTATTTGTTTTTATGTGTGTGCGCTATGGCAACCCAATCAGTTGTTAGAATGCTCCCGCTTGGTTCACACTTGATATTCGTTCTCTCCAGAGCGAAACCAACAAAACTCACCGAGAATTCACTCATTTCACCACCTGAGCCACCAGAAACCTGCACCGCGAAGCCGTAACGAAGAAATCTGTCCAATTTTCTCGTCACGCGAAAGCGGCTCTCTTTCCGATCCACGGCCGACTAGCTAAAAACTATGCAATCTGAATAGCCTGCCACAGATACAACATGGCGGTGAAAGCGTCGGCGGTGGCAAGTTATGGCTATAATTGCAAACTACTCGTGCATCTCGACAAAGTTTGACGGCTTCAACGAGGACGCGTTCATCGAGATCCTGGTTTGCATTATGATCGCTGAAAACACTGGAAGTAGACGGTGCAGCGGCACCGAGTCGGCATGCCCGAACGTTTCTCGTTTTTGTGCGCAGCCAGCTGAATCCGGCACCGCCGCTGCCAGGGCAATCCCTCGTGCCGTTTCTGCTGGCGTATATTTCCCCAAACAACGTTTCGAAAAGTGCGAGCTGTGTCTTTACAGTACTGTTCGTGAAAACTGGAATCCGATACGTAACATAGCGCTCAGAAAGCAGGCACACTCGAATTAATTCGCGAAAGCAGCGGTGGCAGCATCATTCTCCGGGCCCATAACAAATGCGAACATTTCCGACGCGTGCCGACGTGGTTGTCTGGCCGCTCTAGTGTTTTCGTTTCACTTCTCAACAGGGGCGTAGCCAAGGGGTGGCACAAACCATGCACGTGCCCCATACCCCCCTTCTCCAATTTTTGTTCTTTGGCATATAGAGCTGAAAATAGACATTTTAGAAGGGGTGTCTCCCCCACCTTCCCGTGAGAAAAAATTCTGGCTAGGCACCGATTTCTCATGTGTGAATACAGCGTGTGTGTTGCAAGCCCGTACTTTTAGTAGCGTCAATTGAGGGGAAGGAAAATTACGAATGGCCATACATGCAAAGAGTGTGTGACGCAAATATGTAGTTCTCTTGCCAAGGCCACCGTGGGGCAGTCGTAACGCCACTTGAGATCATCAAAAACCTCGCATTGCTTTGGCGCGTTTTGAGTTGACGCTGTTAACGCCTGATGTTTTGAGCCACAACGTGTAGCATTCGGCCAGAAAGTTCTTCCATGCAGAGCGAACTAGTCGAGTTGCTGCAGCGTGCGATCACTCAGAATGCGTGCGTATAATAATATTGATCTGATCGAAATGAACCATGGGCTATATGTGGTTCGCAAGTTCAAGTTTAGCTTTTTTTGTTTTTTCTCTAAAAGGGCTCTAGTGAGAGAACCTGATTCAAACTACGATTTGAAACATGAGTTGTAGGAGCATAGCGACCGAAAGGTTGAGACGTAACTTCATCTGTTTTTCCTGAACACATACGGGCAATTCCTGTCAACAGCCAACACATGTGAGACCTAAATAGGCTTGTTTAGTATCCAGTCAGTGAAGAGTAGTCTGCCTCTTCTTGGGCTATTCTTCTCTTGCTCATGGGGATCTCGACTTGGATTATTCAACCGCGATTGGGGCTGCCTTATTTGGGCTAAATGTGTTCGATTAAATTAGGTGATATTATTATCACTAATGCCTAATTAGATTTGGATATACTTAACTTGACTCACCTCGGCTCATATAAGTGTTACATGGATTAACATGTAAACAGCAAACTACATTGCCTACTTGAAATTAGCTTTATTTAATCTGATTATGTTTGGCCTATACTGGTTATATTATGCTACACTTTGCTTGAGTAGTTTTTACTACAGCTTTGCGCAACAAGGCAAGTTTAACTTCGGGTAATGTGACAAGGGCAAGCTGGGCTGAAGAAATTTAATTTTTTTATACTTGGCTTCATTTGATAATAAGATGCTAGCTATGCTTAGTTAAGCTAACCGGTGAAAAAAAATCTACGCGCCCACTACCTAGGCTGCTGCATGAAAGAGCGGCTTAGATTTGATAGAGCAAAGGAAAGCAACACTCGGTTGTGGTTTCGGCTATGAGCGCCATAACTTTGTCAAACAACGCGCTGTGCAAGGCCACCAGATTACGACTGGACAGGCATGCACACTGCAGCAGGCAGTGTGTATAGATGGCACGTCGATGCGTCCTGCCACGCAACCCCGTGGTCTGCACACTTTTGCTTACGCCTGTATGTTTCAGACACGTTGCAAGCTTTACTAGGCTGGTGCTGCATTCAATAACGTCTTTTTAAACTTGTTAGCTCATCATAGCAGCCTAAGCAGTGCAATAAGTACATGCAGCTGAGTGCTGCATGTGCTGTGCTTGTTATAGTCATAATTTATCATTCTTGTCATGTTTTTCAAAGTCAAATTCATTTATTACTATCCGGCATGCAACTGAATTCTTGCAACAAAATATAATTGACGCTGAACTCTGGCATGTTTCAGAAAGAAGATGGAGACTCATAGCCACATATTACTTGACCTATGTCTGTTCCCTTTTGTGATTAAGTAAGCACTATTTGTCATGTGGCTACTGATATTTCTTTTCATTTCTATCAACCTGTGGCCATCATGTGTCGTTGGGACTGCTTTTTCATGCGTGCAGCAGTCATAAAAAAACTATTGGAACTCTGCAAGATTTGTGTGTAAGTCAGTCCACCTTACTGTGTGACGATAAAGTACGCGAATTAAATTTTGAGCACAGATAATGCATATAGGGGTCAGCACTAGCATTCACAAACTCGGTGAAAATATTGCCAAGGTATACTGCACATTGTTTCTTCCGTCACTGTATTATTGTAGATGTGCGCTAAGCTCAAAGTAGTATTGCATGATTAAAAGGCCTTCAGCTGCGAAGTCAACATTGCAAGGGCTTTTATTGGCTTCCTCATGACCCTTCTTTTTTCAAATAAATATGGTAGGCACAGTATAGAGCTCACAGGCAATGCGAATTCACTGTACCAGGGGGGAAAGTAGCTGGAGAGTTGGTAAAGTATTTTCTGCCTTAGTACCTGCTGTGCTGCTACCTCTGGCCTGATGTTCTCAACCTTGTTCGATTGCGTTATCATTTGATCACTACGTATCTTTTCTGTGTTGTTTCAATACCTGTGAACCTTCATAGGATTCAATTTATTGCCTCAACTGCTATTTGATATTCTTCTTTCAAGGACTTCGGCACTTAGTAGCAAGTGTTCAGCTGAGAGGCAGACCCAGTTTGGGTCCAGTTTGCATAGGACTCAATAGCATTAGTACAATTTAAAAATTCAAATTCAAAAATCTTTGGTATAATAAAGTCTTTTGCACTTAATTTGCGTCTAAGGTGTAGGTTTTTGCCACTATGCAATATAAAGCAATTAATGTAATAAAACTGTTTGATATTTTGAAAGTTTTGAATTCTCACATTTTTATCAGCAGCATTCCGAAACTGTCTAGCTGTTTTTGTAAGGACGTACCACCGTCTCGTGGCACTAGTAGTCCGCCATCGCAGATGTGGCGCTTTCATAGACGTCCGGACAGGTCCGATATTCAAAACCCGGGTGAGCTCATGATTGTCATGGTTTACTTTGTCTGAACTAATATTAACAATGTTTCCTATTGTCCAACTGTGTCCAAGAAGCTCCGTCTACAAACGTATTGAATAGGTGACTGAACTAACGTTTGCTTTTGCGCCCTTTCTCATCATTTACTGCCCATTTACTGCCCATTTCGCTGACGTCTCTTCACACTTCCCGCATTGTCTGCAATTGTGTAGGTGTGTGGACAGATCATCTACAGGTGTGCGGTTCTTCAGTTTCGCGTACCTTGACAACGGGGCTTAAAAACTGTTGGTATGGCCAGAGTGCGCTTAACTTTCTGAACAGGATCTGATACACCTTGGACATAGCGAATACACCCAAAGAATGTCGTATGCAGGAAAACACGTGGTTGATGCACTGGAACGACAGTAGGTCTGACTTTATTATAACGATACCCAGAAGAAGTGCATGGAGACGTGCATGCTGAGAGAAATGGGTGTAACGAGCGAAGACAAGCTCCATTCGGTCTATTCCCCAGATTCTTCAAGGTGTATCAGACCCTGTTTGGAGAGCTTTGCATCTGCTGTGCAAAGAGACCGCTTATAATTCTCTGAAGCCGAATTCCTTTGGGAAAGCAGTAGCACTCAAAAGCACGCTGAAAGTGCTCTCTTCCGAGCCGGCGTGTTTCAGTGGTCGAACAGGTGGAGGAGCACTGTCATCCATTGGTAGGGCGAGAGTGCTTTTGCATCGCCGAGAGAAGCCAGGAGCAGTTTGTAGCACTGTCGCCTGAAAAGCAGAGTAGGCGCAGTACAACGAGTCACATGGCCCTTGAATGTCACAGTCTGCGAATTTTTCTTCAGCCGGCAAGGGTGGCGGGTATGGTAGCAGCAGATGGAAGCGTTTGCCGTAGACAGAAAATCCCAGCCTAATATAATCTCGTGGGCACACGAACCAAGCACAGCAAATTGTACAAAATGAAGAAGACAAGCTATGAAAACACGAGTGGTGCACATAGAGGCAGGTCTAATGGCGTCCCCTTGAGCAGCGTGCAGTGTAGGTCCATCATAAGAGGTGGTGACTTTTCGCAGACGTGAGCACAAAGAACGATCAACCACAGACAAACAAGCATCAGTGTCTATTAAAGCGTCCACGTACACACCTTCTATTAAAACAGATATCGTATTATATGGACGCACTGGAGGAATTTCTGTCATTTTGTTCGATGCAGCTTTTCCTCCAAAAGCTGCACAGGTTAGTTTTCCGGGCGTTGGTTGGTGAATTGCGAGACAGGTCACAATGGATACATGGAACGGCGGAGGGGTGAAGGTGAGCGGCGTCTAGTAGAGCGGTAAGAACTGGTTGACTCAGATGTCGCAGTTGGAAACAGTGAGCGACGTAGTTGCGGATCATAAGGCCGACGTTGGAAAGCGTACCAGCTTGTCCGATCTTCCCCTCCGTAGGTGTCGAATCCACGACGCTCGTCCTGCTGCCGCTTCTCACAGACGCGTGCAATGTGCCCCGATAGCCGCAGTAATAACAGATTAGACGAGGCGGCCGCCACTGTGGGTGAAAGGGCTGGCTAGGTGCACTCGGAGTGAACGAAGCTAGCGGGACAGGCGTTGAGTGGGCAGTCATCGGTTGTACGACGGGTAATGAGTCAGCGAGGACTTGCGCGTACGTCGGCTGGAGTCGAGGTACTGGAGAGTCTACATACGCTGGCCCGGTCATGGACGCCAACTCCTCTTTGATAACGTCGCGCAAAACAGTGTTGCAGGCGGAAGGTGGATTCAGTGTCATTGAGAGGCCGAAAGATTGCAGCTCTTCCCGTATAATCGCCCGGGTCATGGCACGCAATGAGGCATCATTCGTGGTAGTGTTTTCAGCGCTGTCCGGCGGTAACCGTAGGGATTCAAGTTCCTCTAGGCGTTGGCACGTGGCAACAACGTCAGCGACTGTAGCCGGCTTTTGTATGACCAAGGCATTGAACGCGACCGTGCCGATCCCTTTCAACAGATGACGAACTCTCTCTGATTACGTCATGAACGAGCTGAAATGGTGACAGAGAGCAAGCACATCCTCTATGTACGATGTGTGGGATTCACCACATTGTTGCTTGCGAGAATCCAGTGTCTTCTTCGCGAGAGCTGAACGAACCACCAGGGTGCCGAAAATTTGGCGAAGCTGTTGCTTGAAACGTGTCCAGTCCGTAATGTCCGTTTCATGGTTGAAAAACTAATTTTTCGCTACACCTGTGAGATAGAAACACGGCGAAGCTTGGTAGGATCATACCAGTTGTTAGTAGAACTCGCTCAATTGAACTGGTCTAACCAATCCTCCACATCTTCACCTCCAAGTCCGGCGAACGTGGGCGGCTCACACTGGTGCGCGGGGATAATCCACAATGAATAGGCCGTGGTAGCCGGAGACGTGGAGGTAGACGCAGAAGCGCCGGTTGGCTCGTCCTGAGGCATGTTACCGGACACCTGGAACAAATGACGACCTGAGTGGAGCTCCACGAGGCAGATCGGGCTCGGAGAGGACGTAAGATCGTAGAGCACACTCCACCACTTGTGATGTAAGGGTGAAGGCAACCATTATTAGGCCCAGAAGACACGATGAAGTGACCACGCCTAAGGCACAGAACTCAGACAAGCCAAGTCCCCACAGCAGAAGATGACGACCACTCATGATGATGAATATGTGTAAAGGTAGTAGATGTGCTTAATAAAGTGCTACAATATATATATATATAATATATATATATATATATATATATATATATATATATATATATATATATATATATATATATATATACATACATATATCACGATGAAAGACACGATCGGGGCAGAGCAACGGTCAAGCAGATGCTGGCGATAATCAGCACGAGGCGAGCGAGAGAAGCCCAGAACCCACTACCCAATCGGTGGCCATGTTGCTTGCCAACGATGCGTTTTCTTCTTCACTATTTTCTCCCGCCGAAAAAAAGCCATCCTAGTGACCTAAGAGTCTCGAGGCAGAGGGCTATAATATGGCTTAAGGCGGGCGACGTGGACGATGTCATGTCCACGCCGGAGCATGTCGTCAGATGGGAAAAATGGCTCAATGAGAAAATTCACAGGGGAGGTTTGCTCCAAAATGCGGTATGGGCCCTCGTACTTTGGGACGTGTTTCGAGGAAAGGCCGAATGTTTCGTAAGGAACAACAGCCAGCCATACAAGTGATCCCGGGGAATAGCTGTTGCTTTGTGAAAAGTCGGCTTTGGTTTTTTTCTGGCGCTGCTGTTCTTGTGACGTAAGAAAGCGTACGAGTTCACGACACTCTTCCGCTTTTCGGGCAGCTTCGGACACAAATGGGCATTCGGATGCGTAAGGACGGTATGAAAGGAGAGTGTCGATGGTGTGGGCTGGTTCGTGTCCATAAAGAAGAAAGAAAGGTGAACATCCAGTGGTAGAGTGTGCCGCGGTGTTGTATGTGAACTTGATGAATGGAAGAATACGATCCCAGTTAGTATGATCAGATGACACATAGATCGCGAGCATATCGCCGAGTGTGCGGTTAAATCTCTCCGTGAGCCCGTTAGTCTGCGGGTGGTATGCCGTGGTCTTTCGATGAACAACATGGTGTTCAGAAAGCTGAGACGTGACGACTTCTGATAGAAAGGCTGGACCTCGGTCACATAGTAGTTCTCGAGGTGCACCATGTCATAGTATGAAGCGATGGAGGACGAAGCTTGCTACGTCACGAGCAGTGGCGCTTGAAAAGGCGGCGGTCTCAGCGTAGCATGTTAAATAGTCCACAGCGACTATGATCTACCGATTTTCATCTGATGTCGGTAGCGGGCCATAGAGATCAAGTCCGATCCGATCGAAAGGTTTGGCAGGGCACGGAAGCGGTTGAAGCACACCGGACGAAAGGCAAGGCGGTGATTTCTGGCGCTGATAGTCAGGGCAGCCCATAACGAGTTTTCGAACGAAATTATACATTCCGTGTCAGTAGAACTGATAGCGAATGCGTTCGTAAGTTTTGAAAACTCCGGCATGACCACATTAGGAATCGTTGTGACAGGAGGCGCATATATGTGATCGCAAGCTGCAGGGACAACCAAGAGCCACTTAGGACCTTCCGGGACGTAGTTGCATCGGTGTAGCATCTGATCACGAATGACAAAATGACAGCTTGACGTTGGAGAGATCGCAGTACCAGTGTGGTTGACGATCCAGAGGGACAGTCAAAAAGGGTAGGAATCCACGGGTCCTTGTGTTGTTCACTGGTAAATGAGTCGAGGTCGAGAGATGCGACGGAGTTTTTACTAGTGGTTCCGCAGGCCGAGTCGGGAGCTAAAGGCGAACGGGACAGGGCATCGGTGTCAGATTGCTTGCGTCCGCTGCGATAGATGACGCAAATGTCGTACTCCTCGATTTGCAGTGCCCACTGAGCTAGGCGGCCAGAAGGATGTTTCAATGTGGCGAGCCAACAAAGTGCATGGTGGTCCGTTACCAGGTCGAATGGGCGACCTGACAAATAAGGGCGGAACTTGCGAAGCACGCAGACTAAAGCTAAGCACTCCTTTTCAGTGATGCTCTAATTGGCCTCAGCTTTAGTAAGCGTGTGACTCGCATTAGCGACAATGTATTCGGAGTAGCCCGGCTTGCGTTGGGCGAAGACAGCGCCAAGACCAACCCCACTAGCGTCTGTGTGAACTGCCATTGCAGCTGTTTGGTCGAAATGCTGAAGAATGGGAGGAGATGTTAGCAGACTATGGAGCATGGCAAACTCTGCTATACAGCACGATCGCTGTTGTAAGAAAGGTAAACTGCTTTCCGTTCATTTCTAATTGTGTTTCCTTTGTCGTGTTAGCCTTGGTGAATCTGGTAAACAGCGTCATGGGAAAGCAGGATGCTTCAGTGGTTAATGCGGTGAGACCACTACATCATTCGCCGTGCTGTTACCTCTGCAGTTTTTACCGTGATTCAGTACCTTTGGTAAAAAAACAGAAACCTAACGAGGCAATATTATGGTACACTGACTTTTTATTCGCCTGGCTGTGACAACCAAGTATGGCACAGTTCACCACTGTCGCTGCTTGGTGGCGCGCAACCACGTTGAGTACCACCTATCCATACACGCATATACACTTGTTCGAAGATTTTCCACGTAATAATTACGCACCATGCCCAAGACAGTGCTGTATTTGAACTAAAAAGGACGGCTCTCAATGTAGAGACCTTTGACACTTCTCTTATGACACGTGAGCTTAGTGAAGACACAGCGCACACATAACATAACCTAACCCAGTACTGCGCTTACGAATGGCCAGACCACCAAAATGGTGTCCGGGCGATGCTTGTGCCACGTCGCGGATCGATGTGCAAAGGATGCCCCGTATTGCGTTTGCCTCACAGTGACACGAAAGATACACGTACATATGTGTCAGTGTTCGCACCGCTAAGTTCTAGGGATGCTTGGCTTAGTATATTGCGGAATGGGGTTTGGGTATGTCGGTAAATTTGGCTATGTGTTAGTCTGCAGTGGTGCCACGATGCATGATCCATCTCTGGGATTTTGGGAGGTCAGCTTGACTAAATAGTTACTTGCGAATTCATCCCATTGCCCTTCTGTCGCCCAGTATGTATTAGCGTGAGAAACAGCTGACATGATCATTCCCCGGTATAGCAGTGCATAGAAAGCACCAATGATGACATGTTCTTCCATAATACGAGAGCTAAGAATTTTGGTGGAGAGTCCATGACAAATACGTCCACATAAGTACAAAAAGGACGTCGTTGGATAAATGCAAAGAAAAATATCTGCTCATTTGAACATGGAACGCTCACCTTTAGGGTTAAAATAAAACCAAAAAGCGAAGCGTGGATAGGGTTAGCTTCACTGCCTTGTACGTCCTCTGCGGAGAAGCGCACGGTAAAGACTAGCACAAAATGATCGAACTGACAGTCAAGTTTTGCTTCACCGTCATAATTTGAGCTGCGGAGAAGCTCACATTAAACACTGGCACGTTTGATTTCACCATCGTGTACGTACGCTGTGGAGAAGAACGCAGTAAAAACAAAAAACAAATTTACAATACTGACGTTCACAAGTCCGGCCTCACTGCCTTGTGCGTGTGCTGCGGAAAGCAAAAGTGTTTGTCGAATACCTCTCAACGCGCTTGAAGCAATGATTTTTATTCGTAGGAACTAATCACAGTTCAGTTCCACAAAAGGGAGCGTATGAATGTTTCAGCCTAAGCATGGGGGGTCATTAAAATTACCCCGTGTTACTCTCTAAATGCCACGTGGCCAACGCGAAAATATCTAATTTCGCCGTTCCAGCATATTAGCGCGAGGATAAAATGACCCGGAGCAAGATACACAACTTTTCAGGATGCTATAACAGGTGCCAAAGAATTCAATACTTTTTTATTATCTACATGGGAACCCTCTGCGAAAGTCCTCTCGAATATCGCCAGCATAGGTCTATAGTGTCACGCTGTCTCATATGTACAGGTATATCTAGCTATCACGTACGGAATAACGACCGACAGGGCGAGCACAACTACAAATAATTGAGACGACTGTCTACCTGTTGGTCCAAGGCAGCGCGTTACAGCCTGCGGCGTCTTTCGATCGAGCAGTCCCAACGGTGCTCACGAAATCGTTACGAGGCACCAGTTCAATACATAGTCCGTCGATCGAGCAAGCGCTTTCCCCACGACGTTGACTAAATCAGTACGAGGCACGGGTTCGTGTACTGCGTTGTCTACACGAAGCTGCACGTCTTGTGGAGACAAAGCACGATGAATGCACTTTCTGAACGTTCAGTTAAGGCACTGGCTTGAGAATAGCGGTTGTGGTTAGATAAAGGAAGAGATGCCTAAGTTCTCTAGTACTTGAGAATGAGGATAGGGCCTCGCTGAAATTTCTGCGCTGGTGGAACAGCATTAACGGCATTCCGAATTGCTCCGCTTCGACGTCACGGCACCACCATCGAAAATCTTCAGAAAACCCTCTTCTTAGGTAAGAATATGTACGACAAATAGACGCTAGCGTTTTTTTGGGCTGCCACGAGCCTCCCTCTCTCCCCCCGTGGTGCACTTCCGGTTGACGTTGGTTTTTCTCGGATGAGACGGTTCTGACGACCCGCGGGAAGGCCAAGGGTCGCCAGACGCTTCCAGGACAATTTAGTCGTGGAAGCTCTCTAGAAGGTGTAGGGGTCATAGAGTGTCCGAAAATTAACTAGAGGGGACTGTGTCGCTGTGATCGTTCAGAGACTATGGGAATGATGGGTTGTGGGAATGATGGACTATGGAATGACATTTGCCCAGTCTTCGTACTTGCGGCTGGCGAATCCTACTTGCGGCTTCGCTTACTGCTGTGTTCTGGTTTGGTTTGGAAGAAATATTCAACCATTTAAAACTTAAAACTTCGTGACCCGATTTGGAAAGATAAGTTTAAAAGAATGAGGTGGTGAAGCACGACTGGTGAACATTTGCTGATTTTTGTTTCGTGAGAAAACTGCCCTAAGCCAAGCACACACACAAACACACACACACACACACACACGCACACACACACACTCACACACACACATACACACGGAGCCAAAAGCAGGCCACAAGTGCGAGGATTAGACAAATGTGTCTACTACGCAACATTCCCATAGTCGCTGAAGCGCCGCGCGTTGCAGCTACCCATGGAAACTAGCGCCACCTAGTGTATAATAGGAACCCCTATGGGTGGACTGGTTTAAGGCTAGCAGACGCCAAAAATGTACGATACGCGTTTGCTGCATCATTGTGAGGACTCGACGAACGGTAATGAGGGCTTTGAGGACGGGACACCGCTTTCCGAACTTGAAGCAGACGTGCTTGCATTGGCTCCTGCTTTTAGATGCGGAAGCATCTTATACTCGCGCCTTGTAGTGCGCCGTCCGCGCCGTTCGCACCGCTTCTCGAACATTCGACAGCTGACGCGCGCGCATGCGCCGTCGCGCCGTCGCCCACCATCTGTGCCGCGCGCGCTTCTCCTTTGAGAACATTCGACAGCTGACAGCGCATGCGCCGTCGCGCCGTCGCCATCTCTGCCGCGCGCGCGCTTCTCCTTCGAGAACATTCGACAGCTGACAGCGCATGCGCCGTCGCGCTGTATATATACTCAAGGTCGGTGCTCGCTCGCTCAGTTGCCGCTCGTCCGTTGGATTGTACGGCGCGTCGACGTCCAAGGTCGCGGTGAAATGAATTCCAACGAATCCACAAACACAATGATCGACGTCCCTTCGACCGGCGCCGCCCTTTCGCATACGTGTGTACGTGTTCACTCATTTAACACCCCCTCCTACAACCACGTTAACCAATTTAGCCATCAACCCAAGTAAGTCGCAATTTAACACCCCATTTCACAACCACGTTAACCAATTTAGCCATCGACCCAAGTAAGTCGCACTTTAACACCCCGTTAACCAATTATATGCTGCGCATCCTCCTCAGTGTTCCCGCGAGGGAAGCTGCGGGCAATTTTTTTTATATGTTCTTGCTGAAAGTTTCCCGATCGACCTGGTTTTTTGAACTCATCTGAACCACTTCTAGGATCAAGTCATTTCAAGTCTAGTCATTTCTAGGATCAAGTCGACACCATATTTGATCGGGTAGGCCACATTTTTGACCTTTTATTGGGGTTTTTTGCGCCGTGCCACGTTGGCGCTCTGCTTGGCCTGCCACGTCAGACGCTGCGAAGACGCCGCTTCTGGACATGGTCTTCGGCGAAGACATGTCCAAGCAGGAGGATGGAGCCTTCAGATGGATCGTTGCCCACTCATGGAAGAAGCGGCGTCATGGTTTTACGTCCGGTGACAGCCCTGGCCCCAATGCCAGTAATAGTGTCGCCCACACAGCGCACCCGAAGGGGCCGATACACAAGCTCAAAGCTACGTCGCGTCTGCCGCGATTGCGTAAAGATCAATACCAGGTTGTCGTCCACCCCAAGGAAGGCATGGACGTGTGCAAGGTCAGTCGGCTTGAGGTTACCGATGCTTTGGTGATGGCTGCTTGTCTGTGCCCGCCGCAGGCTGAGAAGGATATTGTTTGTGCCAATGAAACACAGAACATTTTTTGATCAGCATGACGCACACTAAGAACGCGGAATCGTATGCTAAAGTGAAACAAATTCAGGTGGTAGAAAACCTATCCGAAGTGTCAACTTACGTGACGCATGCTGGGGATACGTGTAGAGAAGTTGCTCGAGTACTTAGCTGACCTCTATGACGACCACCCTGGTGAGCTCTTTGTGCGCGATTGAAACCTCAAGGTTCTTAGTGTAGGGTGTTTGAAGTAAACGCCGACGGTAACCATCCTCTTTGACGGAATGAAAGTTCCAAACTACGTTATGTGTGAGATGACCTCGATCTGGTTCACCCTCTACCGACGACAGATCGACGCTGTCGAACCTGCGGTAAGCTGGGGCATCGCTCGGACGTTTGTCCCACTCGTATCTTCATCACCTGCAGGAAGTGTGGGCTCTGATCACTTCCTGAATACCTCATCTGCCTGGCAACGTGCGCAATCTGTGGAGGAGTGCATCCGACGGCGGATCGGGCCTGCACAAGGACGTACCAGGTTCTTTACATCGTTAGGCGTAAAAGGTGACGACGCAGAAGAGCAAACAAGCAGCGTGGAAAGTTCATGCCACAGCAAGCAACCGTGTCTGGGTTCAATCAAGGGGCTGAACCTGGTACCCCTGGGCGGGGTGCGGGTCACTGCTCTCGCTCGGGGAATCGATCGCCCTCTTTTGTCTGGATTCTGCAAGGACCTACTTGGGCTGATCGAGTTGGTCAACAATGTATATCTCGCCCTATTGCGCAGTGCCAGCTGCCAGAGCAAGATACTGCTAAGATACAGCAGCTAGAGCATGAGAACACAACTCTGAGGAGTGATCTCCAGGAAATTAGAGCTCTAGTTGAAGAAATTAGACAGCGCGAACGCATGGCGGACGAGGCAGTGAACGTTCAGCAGGCAGACACGCAACCTATAGGTGATAAGCGAAAGGCCGCAAACCCCTTTGAGATTTCTAGAAAAGCTAAAGTTACAGGAGTGGTACTTGAAATTAAGGACGCTTTTGCTGGTGTGCACTCTGTCTTTCAGACCCTCTCTGCAAGGGTGGCAGTGGTGGAACAAAACTTAAGTAACAATCATGGAACTGGTAAATAAAGAATTATTAATTCGTGAATGTAGTTGTGCAAGCTACCTCAAAATTAAGGCAGTCTTGCAGCAGATCGTTAGCTCGCAGGCGAACAAGCCAGTCGTAATACTCGTCCAGGAGGCCTTTAAAGCAGAGGGGATTCTCTAGGGTTTTTGCTTCATCACCTGCTGGTGGGAAAGAAAACAAGGGGTCGCCACTCCAGTTTCAAAACATTTATCTTTTGAGGTTCACGAGGTACGTCCGAGTATAAAGGTAGAACACATATTTATTGAGCTGATTCCAAACTCTCGGCTTAATAAGCGCCTCTTCATACTGAATGTTTATAGCTCACCATGAAACACTCGGGAAACTTTCAATGTGCTTCGGTGCAAAGACTCCAAAATGGCCAGCTCGGCTCCGTTTACAGTAGGTGGTGACTTCGTTGCGCACCATGAGACATTGCACAATCTGCAGCATACTCATAATCTTAACCTGTTACTGGTTACTGATCACAACTTTCTCACACGTCTGGGCAATTAGGTAGTGAGGGTCACCACGCCGGACCTGGCTTATGTCAGGAACGTCGAGCGCCCGCTCTGGCAGAACTTGCATGAGAACGTAGAGAGCGACCATTTCATTGTGTCGGTCTCTCTCGAGATCAAGGCACTGCCACCGCGAGTTTGCGAAATTGTTGATTGGGACGCTTTTTGAGAAATTGGAAAGCGCGATGAAAAAACTGCGATGACCTTGGTCAGCTTCTCGAGTAGCTTAAGGCAGACGTTAAACCTGCCACTATAGTGGTGCAGAGAGTCCTTTAAACAGATCACATGGACAGTCACCTAGCTAGGCTTCTTGAAGCCAAGAACTCTATACTTGACAGATGGCGTGCGCAGCGAGTCGAAGAGTGGCTTAGAAGGAAAATTGCTCTACTTATTAAGGAGATAAGCCATACGTATATACAGCCATACCTTAGCCATACAACAATGAGATGAGGTCCGTAATGCTGTCGATGGGCAGATGCGACCAGGGGCCAAATGAAACATTCTAAAGAATCTCCTAAGAGATCTCCTAGGAGACACACTATTGTCCATCCGAATCACAAGGAAAGGTCTGCTGGTCTCTCCGAGGATGAAATTTTGAAACAGCTGGCGAATAGGTACCTCCCCCTGGGGGCTTCCACGAGTGCAGACTTCCTGCCCTATTGCAAAAACCAGCGCCACTGGGTACCAGAGTCCAGCGCCACGCCTGATAATGAGCCCAGCATGGCGCTGGTACCAGCACCTCCCAACGCAGGTACTGGGACGCTGGAGCGGCACCGTCCCAGTACTCTGCGCAAAATGGCTTCCCAGGGATAAAACTGGGGTGCCTATTCGCCATAAATGAATAAATATATAGGTCAAATACCGCGCATTCACAATAAAAATTAACGAAAACAAAAACTAAAAGAAACACCGCTTCATGGGTTTTGAACTCGCCACCTCTTGATCTCTCACCGAGTACGCCACCTACTACGCTACGCCAGAACGTACTTATGAAGTTGCAAAACGACTAATTATCCGAAGAACACGCCGTTCAACTTCATGTTTAGAAGTCGCACAGTCAAGACTGACACGATATTCTTTTCCAAATAAGAATTGCTTCTTGTTTCGTTAGGGACGAATGGCTTCCGGGCACCGAATGACGTGCAGATATTAGCAAGGGCGCAAAAATTTTTTAAGCATCTACATCTTTACACAAAAAAAAATGTCAAATTGACTCGAGGAGCAGCCACAGATTGTCAGCTATTGCTGCCAATTGTCTTGTGTTCTTTGATAGTCGTTTCTAGCACTTGCTACTGGTTAACAAGTGCAGATGATTTACAGGTCTTGTTTGGTAGATATCCACGCTCACGAGTGAACATCGAGTATTTTTCTTTCGCGCAAGCGACGATGTATCAGTACACATCTGGCGTGCCAGATTACATGTTTGCCGTTATATCGATACCTGCAACTAAAAAACCAGTGAACAAATGTATAATACAATCGACTGAAAAAATATGCCAGTGTGTTAGTTCACTAGCGCGTACCAAATCGCCAACTCAAAATTGCGTGTTCTTACGTACGAGTCAGAGAAGTACCTGCTCCTGCGCTCAGAAGGAAGCTTTCGGTGACAACCCACGTTCCTGAAAGCACGGCACATCGATCGTCGCCACACCATATGCGGGAACCGCACACACAGATAAATGATCAATTTAGGCTCAGGGATGCTTAAACTGCACTTTACAGTCATTCATGCACTTAGAATTGTGCCTACTTGAAGTAAAAAGCACCGGCAGTAGGTGCATCGACGCGGGCGGCACGGTAGACCTCGCTGGGACGGAGCACTGGGTAAAGCTGCTTTCGAAGCAGCTGAGTTGCGATGATTAAAGTTTCTGCATTTGAGCTTCCCACTATTTCTAACTGTTACCTTAACTGTACCAGAAGTAAGTGGAAAGTCAATAAATGGCAGAAATGCATTTACAAAGTGGCGATGGCGAGCGACAGCTGTTTTTCTGGCCTCCGCTGGCAGTAAACAGTGGGCGTGCCAGTGTACAGATACATGCAGTAATATCAATACCGACAATTAAAAAACACACATAGAAATACAAATACAATCAGCTGAAAACGTATGCTAGCGAGTCAGTTCGCGCAGGCGTACTAAATTACTAATTGAAAATTGCGTGTTGTGACATATCAGTTGGAGAAGTACCGCCTAAGTATGGCCAGCTGCATTCGATGACAACCTGCGTAGCCGAAAGCGCGACAATCGATCGTCAGCGCTCCTTCTGCGAACATCGACACAAGACAAAATAGTTGATTTAGGTTCATCAATGTTTAAATTATTTTTTACAATTATCCTCACACGTTAAAGTTGTGTGTACATGAAGCAAGAAGCGCCGGTAAGATATATACCAACGCGGCTGCCATGCCAGGTTTAGTGCTCACTGGGCCGGGCACTGGGTAAGACCGCTTACGTATGCTCGTTATTTGTTTAAAAAATTACATATGCTCAGTATCTGTTAGGGTAGCATCTCTTGCCGCCGTCGAATCAAGCGTTTTATATTCAACGACTCCAAATCAAACCACGGCACACGCTACAATAACATGCACGCTGCAGCTGCGCTGGTAGAAACAGTGCGTGCTCCAGTAATCACCAGCGCTTGCCAGTGAAAATTCCAGCGCATCCAGCGGTTCACAGTGCGCACCAGCATCACAGTGGTTGAGCCAGCGCCCCTACCAGTGCGACACAGCTTTTACCCCGTGTGCCCAGCGAAGGGCCAGTGATTACAAGTGTGTACTAGCGTCTCCACCGTGTGCGAGTGCCAAAAAACGTACTGGCATCACGCTGAATTTGCAAAAGGGCGGATTTCTCCGGTCTGGAGGAGGTGAAGCTGGACTCCCCCTTTAGCGTAGCGGAGGTCTGGGTGGTTCTTTTTGGTCTTAACGGGAAGTCTACTTCCGGGCCCGTTGATATTACTAACAGCCTACTTAAAAGTCTGGACGATAGATCTATGAGGCGCTAACTGATGAGGTCAACCGTGTTTGGGATTCAAGGAAGGTGCCGCAGGAGTACCAAACGGTCTCTGTCGTCCTCATTCCTTAGCCTGGTACACTTCTCAGTCTCGACACGCTCCGTCCAATCTCGCTCACGTATTGCGTGGGTAAAATCGTGGAGTATGCTATACTTAACTGAATCTCCCGCTACATTGAGCATCACGAGCTTTTTTCTCATCCAGTGCTCTCTACACAGGATGTTGTGAAAATCATCAAACATGAGGTCCTCGACATAGACACCAGTAAGGTTCGTGGCATTCTGGCACTCGCTCTCAAGAAAGCCTTTGATAATATTTCACACGCTAATATACTTGATTCGATCACTGAATCGGTGTTGGGGTCCCGCTGTTATGGGTTCGTCGGCTCTTTTCTAAGGGATCGCGTTGCTACCAATCCGCTCGGGGACCCCTGCTCCGAGAAATTTAAACTTGGATCCCGGGAAACCTCTCACGGATCAGTAATTTCACCACAAATTTTTAACATCGCGATGAGGCAACTTTCGCTAGACCTAACTCGTATCAGCCGCATGGAAAAGGCGCTGTATACAGATGATATTACTATATGGCGCACGGGGGGAGATATAGAGACATTGGGGATTCACTCCAGCAGGTTCTCAGGTGCACTGAAGAGTCTGTAGATAGCACAGGGCGCCACTTTTTCACTGCCAAATCAGAGCTTCTTCTCTACACGCAACCAGAGACACGCAAGATCACTACCATCACAGCTCCACCAGAAGCGATACGGACTGAAATTCACCCACGGCAAGGGCATGCGATCCCCCGAGTTCAAAAATTCAAATATCAGGCATGTTCCTGGAAGAGCACGGCAGTAACTATCATACTTTGACCCGCAAT
This sequence comes from Rhipicephalus annulatus, assembly GCA_013436015.1. Lineage (NCBI taxonomy): Eukaryota > Metazoa > Arthropoda > Arachnida > Ixodida > Ixodidae > Rhipicephalus > Rhipicephalus annulatus. Next base: position 59,802 of record WOVY01009487.1, on the reverse strand, counting down.
ATGGAGAAGGCGGACAGCAAGGTCAAACACACTGCGGGTATCTAACAGGCATGGAGGGCTTTGTGAGGGCAACCTCAAAAGACTATTCCATGCCTTTCTAATAAGTCACATAAATTAAAATACCAAAGGCACAAATGAAAACAAAAGAGCGAAAAATTGAATGCTAATTTTAGAAAATGCGTTAAGAAAGCGTTAGTCCTCCCAAACAACACTAATAAGGAAAAGCTCAAGGTCCTTGGTATGCATAATACATTTCACGAGATCGCAGAAGCGCAACAAACAGCTCAAGCTGCAAGACTGTCCTCTTCCAAAGCTGGCAGGCGCATCTTGGAGTTCTTAGGCTGGGAGCTCCCTTTGGTCACAGACAAAAAAATCAGACTCCCAGCTAAATTGAGACAGCAGCTAATGGTATCACATATTACAAGGAACTTTCAGCCAATCTACTAAGTAGGCCGCCGGGTTGCTAGGGCTCAGTCGCTCCTCAGTTACGCTGCTACCACCTTTGAACTTGTGGCGTTTGTTAACGACACACAGTACCCTGAAACAGCGAATTTGGTGGTTGCGATCACCGACCTTGTTGGTAAACTCCTCACGGCAGCATCCCTTTCAGATATTTTGCCGGCCAGAGCTTGGCAGGCTTCTATAGCCCACGCCGTGACTTTTCCTACATGCATGGACATATTCACTGACTCTCAGGCTGCTGAATGAGAAATCATGATGGGGTTAGCCTGTGAGCTAGCCGCCCATATTCTTACAAAATTTTTAACTGCACTGCAATCGATATTCACTGCACCTGGTTGACTGCCCCGATGAGTAAGGATGTCCACACTTTTATCCCTAATGCCAATGAATCTGCCCATGCCCGCGCACGCACACTGTCCCACCGCGACGGGCATTCGACCTCTAATGTGGGGTAAAGCATTCAGCAGCTTCATTCCCTCCTCACCTTCAACAAAGTATGTAAGCACTAATAACTGTCCAGCCAAAGGTTCCCACTCCCGCTACTCTCGAAGGCCCAATCAATCACTTTACGAATGCTGGAAACTGGTACTTACCCGTGGCTCCTAGTTTACAATAAGTTTGTTGACAGCATAAAGCCCCACGGCCCTCATTGCGATGAGAGACGATGCACGTTATCCCACAAGCTCTGGAAAGGCACGGCGCTGTCCGGTAGTGAGGATCTCAGCTCAGAGGACGCCTGGCAGACTGCAATCACCAGCTCGAACCGAGTCCCGCCTGTCAAGAGTACCCGCAGTTTGAGATAAAAGCATGCATTTTCCGTCCCAACGTAGGTGTGGCCCGCAGCCGACCCGCCCTTTTGAGGGGCACCGTCTCCTCAGGACAGTTTGTAAATAAAGTTCGTTGACTGACCAACTGGGCACTCAAGGACTGCGCCTTCGCTTGTCATTACGCTTGGCGTTATCATGTAAAGTCTGTTCCGCCTTGCGAGACGACGCAGTTATGAGTGGAGCCTAGGGTTTGAAGCTACTGTTCATCGCTTTTGTTATGTTTCCCGTGAACCTTCCTCCTATGAACAATGCGGCGAATTGTTGCTTGCTGACTGCGTCGTGCACATGCCTTAAAAGTTATGTACCACATGTTTATCCACACGCAACGAGACAGCTTTGCAGTTTTGTTTTTCGTAGTAGTTGTTTGTGGAGCCGTGCCTGCTTTCTGTGCACTTAGCGAAGACGATTGTGGTCGAGCTAGCTCACCCCATTGTATGTTTGCGTGCGGGAATATATTGCAGCTTAACTGCTCGATCGACCTTCGATGGTGTTAGAAGGCCCTAGATTGCGACTGTTGTCTTCAAGTGTGTGATGCTCGCTGGTCGCAAACGGCGTCTTTGACACTTCAACCTATGTTCCAGCATGTGTTTTATGATGTACGATACAATGTGCGAAAAAAAACGGAGATGGATTCAGAAATGCATACATCCTTTTGTTGCCAATTTCATTCACCGTTATGTCTTTTTTCACCTCTTCCTAATAATGCCGCATAGTATGTACGCTTATGACCAAGTAGGTCGAATGAAAGCTGATATACACAAAAGTGCCACTTAGAACTAGAAAACAGGGCTAGGCAAGTTGCAAAACAGGTTGAAAACGTGTCGGGGAAAAATATATTTTACATATGACACGGGTACCGATACCTGCGCATGTCTAAACTTTAGACAAAAACGTAAGTTGGTCAACGTTTGTTTGCGACATATAATACTTAATAGCTGAGCAGGAAAATATCCTCGAGGTCTTTTCGATGATCACTTATGCGTGGTCTCGTGTCGTGTTGTGCAGTGAGCGTTTAATGTACTACAAAGACGTGACATTGTTAAGCCGTCAGCGTCGTGGCAACTTACTTTGCATTGTTCTCGAGGCGGCGTGCGTCAGTTGGCTGTTTCGTTCGTGGATGCGACGAGTGATCGTGCAAGCATACGAAGTCGTACCCCAAATACGTACATTGGAGGATATTATCTCAGCTTTTTGACGAGCTTAGCTCCATATTTCTAAGCTGCCAATAAAGAAAACAAAACCGATTCGCACGCCGCGCATTATTATGTTTGCTGCCACCACGGTAGCGTTTGTTTACGTTCACGCTGGCTGTCCCAGCGTTCGATTTTTCTATCTTCGGGCAGCTTCGGCTTGTCTAGGGTTCCCCACAAACGTGACCACGACGCTGTTTGCTGTTCAGACCGGAACTACTCAAATGATCCTCTGGCTAGCCCAGGCTGCCAGAGAGCTGCCAGGGACCTGAAAATTGAAGAGTCCCACTTCTTGTCGTTCGTCGTGTTGCCCGCGTGCGATCAACACGTGCGGGGCATGGCGCATCCCGGTAAGGGCTCATCCCGTTGGCAATTCTTTGAAAGCATGCGCGCAACGCAGGTTCCATACCGGCACGATTACGGCACCCATGATTCGTCAACAAGCACGCAGCACAGAACACCCATACACTGCACGCAGCTACAACGCAGCTGACGGAGTCGACGGCCAGAATCGCATCAACCGGAAGTTGACGTTGTTTGAGGTAGTGCGCCAGCGATGACGTATGCCTCGCGAGATTGGGGCATGGGAGGGACACTCGGCAAGAGGGCAAAGAGGCCTGGCAGAAGATACCAGCGGAGGCAAGCGCAGGAGAGAGCAAAAGGTGTGGTCGTCGTGGTTTAGATAATCAAATGCATTTACTCCGCTATTACTTCATGGTTTCGAGAAATTCTCATGGCTCCATATTCGTGGTTAACTCGTGCACAGCTTCCCACCACGACTAAATTTCGACCTCTGGGTGGTTTACGGGCCCTTTAGGGCCACAATTAGTGGATATGATTGATTGATATGTGGGGTTTAACGTCCCAAAACCACTATATGATTATGAGAGACGCCGTAGTGGAGGGCTCCGGAAATTTAGACCACCTGGGGTTCTTTAACGTGCACCCAAATCTGAGCACACGGGCCTACAACAATTCCGCCTCCATTGGAAATGCAGCCGCCGCAGCACAATTAGTGGGTTTATAGGAAATTCGGAAACTTTTCATGCATTAGGTGTTTGAAATACGCTCTAAAAAAACAGGATGTCGCTACCGCGTTAAGCTCCTAAGGGCGAAGCTTATGGGTCTCCCATTTTTGAAATTCGAAGCAATTCTTAGTGAACTTCGGTGACTTTGAGCGTATCTATCTATCTTCCTATCTATCTATCTATCTATCTATCTATCTATTTTCGATAATGGTAACAATACCAAAATCGGTATGGCATAACAGGGCTGTATGACGAGCGTAAGTGACTAGTCATACCATGAAAATAATGACATGTATGTCATGAATGTTATGATTTATATTTCATGGTATTGCTGCTCTTGCGGTGGTTTTGTTCACATGACATTTTCCAAAACTGGTGTTGTATGAGATGACTGCATAACGAACACAACTGACAGACCGTAACATAAAAATCATGGCATGCATGTCATGGATGTCATCTAAGTTTTGACTACATGCCGCGCTCATAATGCGCTTGTGGCCGTTTTGTGAGCTTCCCATATACATACCAAATTTGTCGCAAGCTTTGTCGCCTTTAAGGACGCATACGGTGGTTTGGAGGCAGGTCAGTTGGTGCAGGAACAGCACGCCACGAGAGATAAGCTTTCATTTTGTTTGTTTTATTTTGGCTCGTTTTGTTTTAGAGGGTTTTAAATATCTGTTGTAAATATAAACACCACTTTTTGTTTTCTCTAATTAGCCTTTGGTAACTTGCGTTGCGCTTACACTGGGTGTGGGCCAAGGGCAATGTTGCCATGACGTTGACCACGTGAACGGGGTAAGCGGAAATTTTTAAGAAGTTCAGTGCGCACGGTAAGTCTGGCTGGTTGGGTATGAAACTAGGAGATGATTTTGACTTAAACCAAAAATTTCGAAGAAATCCGACGTTTCGAAAACAACTTGGTTTCTTCCTCAGGGGTGACTGCGGGGACTACGTAGCAGCGGTGTCTTCAAAGCACTCAAAAGCCGTATAATTACCCTCTCTCTCTCTTTCTCTCTCTCTTTCCCTCTCTCGTTTTGCCGTTTAGTTGTAAGACCCGAACACGAAGTGTATGGGTTAGGCGGAAGCTTAAAACAGTTGCTGAGGTAGGAGAGTTAGTGGAAGCCGCTGTATAGCAGGATCATGGTTGAACTTTGTGGGGATCGAGAACGCCCCCCTACCTGGTGCCTCGTTCCCCAGCTGCCACGCGGGCGCCGACCGCGTAGCCCGGGCGCGCATAATCACCGGCATTTGCCAAGATAGCTGTCAGGGCGCCTTTTGGTCTGGGCGAGTCAAGCATCTGCACCATCCTGCGCTGGCATGTCCGGGAACGCCACGCCGGTGCGCTGCGCGCGCCAACGTCACAACGCAGCGCCAATTTCCTTTGGGTGCGCGTGACACCCTCCTCTTTTATGAGCTATGTAGCGCCCGACGATTCGCTCGTCGCGTCGGATGCTCTCAGGCCTTCACGAGTTAATGACACGCTGCTCAGCAGGCGGCTTTTCGTTAGTGCGTTCGATTTCGGCCCTTGTGCGGGAGTTGTCGCGCCATAGGCAAGCGTACTTGCTCGGTCTTGTGGAGTTCCCTATACGGCCTGCAAGCCCGTGAGTGCCACACTGTGCAGCATCATCGGTTTTTAAATCCGTTGTTGTTATCCTGCCTCGTGCGTGGTTCCTGCGCCGTGTCGGAGAAAACAATGAACCCGGCCGCAGCGTCGTTGCACGCAGCGGCAGTGAAGGTGGTCACATCCCTACATGGTTGCGCTTAGTGGGTAAGCCTAGTGCAAACCTATCTCCACAACTTAGGGCTGTCGAGTACTTGGTCCGATGGTCGGGTTGGCGATGTTTAAGGAGACTAGAAAAACCACGGGTGAGAGTGAGCAGGTAAGGGGCGAACAATGCAAGCGCTGATGTTACCTGGACGAAACAGCCTCCATGAGTTTGGCTAACGCGGAGAAGGCGAGCTTCGTGTGCAGGCTGTGTGAGGCACTGACGGCGACAGTGCGGCACATGGAATCTTGCGTTAAAGGGCTGCAGGGCGAGCTGAGGGTGGAACGGGAGCAGAGGATGGAGCTCCAGAAACAGCGCCGGAGGAGGCTACTGCCAGCCTATTAGAGCAAATGACGGGCGACCTCAGAAAAAAACGGGAAGGGCAAACTGAGCTAAAACAGGGGGTAAAACAGCTAATGGCGCTTTGTCCCGGCCCCGAGCGGTGTGAGATGGAAGGCGTGAGTAGCGGAGAAGGCAAGAGGCGGGAAGGAACAGGCGAGAAGGAAGGTCAGGGGGCCGCAGAGTCTCGTCACAGCATGAAGGCTTCGAGAACATACAGCTCTGTGGTGCGTCGATCTTCGAGCAGGGCAGGAACACAGGAAACACGTCCGAGAGAAGAACAGGTGAAGCGAACAGGAAGCCAGCTATTGGAGCGTAAAAGAGTCCTAGTGGTGGGGGACTCTAACGTGGCCAGTGGTGGGGATGGCGTCTTCACGACAGTGAAGGAAGATGGCAGAGTGAGGATAGAGGTCCACTCAGGGAAATGCATGGATGATGCACTAGCCAAAGCTTAGGAGGTTGTAAAGGACAGCATGGAGTGCGAACATCTCGCCATCATTCAGGATGGTTTTAGTAATGTGCTGAAAGGAAGACTCAGAACCTAAAGAGACACTTAGAGGGTGGGATGCGTAAGTTCTGAGACAGCTCTGGGAGTATGCGACCATATGCGCAGTACTAGAGGTCTTGGGGCAGTCTCGTGGGATTGACAGGAGGGTAGTGGAGGCCAACTGGGTGATCAAGGGTATGATCAGGCAGCTCAGAGCATAACGGAAGTGAACCAAGATGTGTTCGAGCCCGGCGCTTGCCCCTTTGCACAAGATGGCATTCATTACAGTGGTGCGATGGGCAGGGGTGTTAGCGATAGGATTGGTCGTCAAGCCACAGCTTCTTTAGGGGAACCCAGAGCCCTGAGGCCAACACTTTAGGCAAGGACAATTATAAAGCGACACCAATATTCAAGCCACATGGTGTCCGAGGAAGAATAAATCGACGTAAGCACAAGGGTCAAGCTAAATCAGACGTAGGGTACGTTAACATACAGTGTGGCAGAAACAGGTTGAAGTGGGATTACTTAGAAGAACAGTCAAGGCAGGAGGAGCTGATGGAAAATGTGGTCATGGAGACACATCTTCGGGACCTGGAGCAACCACCTTGCAATTCAGACTACGTATAAGAATATTCCAATAGAACAGAAGGCAGCAAAAAGGAGGTGGGGACTCGCTCTCTGAATTTTGTGCCGACCGGTTGTGCATCGCGATCTCCGACGACAGAGGAGTTCTGGCCGCCTGGCTCGCCCTACACGATCTCCTGCCGCAAACAAGAGATCTTGCTGAGTGGTGCCCCGTCTTCGGGCTCCTGCAACTGCGTCCAGCTTTCCTGTCATATCTTTGCTTCTGGGTGTCGCTGTCCCTGCGCCACGCTCTCTCCTTCTTTCTCTCTATCTCTATATCTACGATCCTATCCTTTGAGTTCTTCCTTACCCCAATCCCTCGTGAGCTACTGTGGAGGTGTCACACTCTGATGCAGACAATTACAGTGCTCACTTTTCTCTTCTTGTCTCTTTAGGAATGACTTAAGACATAAAGGGGGTGGAATCGGGCATTTATACATAAAAACATGTGTTGGCAAGGAGTCAAGCAATGATGCAAGGTACATTTATGGTTAAAGAAGTTGAATAGCGGGGCAGATGACACTCCTTGGTTTGGTGTATTGTGGACGGGATCAAAGACCAGAGAGGAAAACCAAGCAGTAGTAGAGTGTAACCAAATGACATTGAGGAAGTAAAATGAGAGTGCGAGATAGTTATACCAAGAGATATGAATGCACACATAAAAGATATAGATTGGGGTACTGACCCAATATTCAAAATGATCTTTGATATGTGTGAAAGGCATGGTTTGATCATTCGAAACAGTACTGAGAAGTGTGAAGGGCAAATGACATGGGAGGTAGGAAGGCTGCAGTCAATGATAGATTATGTACTGATGTCACAGGATGCATGATAGGCTCAGGGAAATATAGCTCCAGAAGTCTGGCTAAGGATCACCAAAACATCAAGCTAAGTTTTGAAAGAGCGATGAAATTGGGAAGAAGACAAGAGGAGCAACTACAGGGGAATTTTCATTCAGAACGCAAATTGAAATAGCTACTAAAGAAATTGAGAAAGTAATCACTGAGGATAATAAAACAGTGTGGACGTACATGAGCCACCTAATAAACTGTTTGAGCCAGAGCTTGCTAAGGCATGGAAAAGTCACCCGGGAAAAGAAAACACAAACCTAAGAGTTGGTGGGATGAGGAAGTGAAGAGAGCAATAGCAAAGTGTCGTGAGGCCTTTAGAGAACACCGACGTGCTATGCAGCGGGGGGAACCAACAGAGGATGTTGAAATAAAGGGGACATTTTTCTAAGCTGTAAAAGGGAAGTATCCCTTCTGATCAATGAAACCAATACTAGAAAGAATGGTCAGTGGCTGGCAGAAGTAAATAAAAAAGACAGGAAAGCAGCTGTAAAAATTTGGAACCATAAAAACTCACTAAGAAATGAGACAAGCCTAGAGCAGATTTTTATAACTACAGCTCAAGGTGCTAGGCGAGAAGGGGACAAAACTATTGAATATATAAGAACAAGGGCGACAAAAAAGTGTCATAAAAGAAGTGCTTTAAGCACCTTCATAGACTAGGATGGATGAAGTGGTGCAGTGCCTCCATTTTCACAACGAGGGTGGGGCAGGACAGAGAAGAGGGTTTCTAGCAGTACATCAAGAGACCCTGATGGCATCCTAATTATGCTGATAAGGACATTGGGTCCCAAGTCTAAGCAGACTTTAAGAGAGGCCGCGAACAAAACAACAATCGATCGCGAAGTACCTGATAGATGGAAAATCAGCAGGATGAGCATGACCTATAAAGGAAAGGGAGACAAAGCTGACATAAACAACTATCGTCCCAGAACAGTGACATCAGTGGTCTACAGGCTGGTGATGCAGATTATAAAAGAAAGAATACGCATGAACAGAGGATGAGAGGGTGCTAAGAGAACCCTAGAATGGGTTTCAAAAACACAGGCGGTTTAAAGACAATCTGTTCTCGCTGACGCAGTGTATCTAAATAGCAGGAAATGAACATAGGCCCCTGTGGCTAGCATTTTTGAATATCAAGGGAGTGTATGAAAGCGTGGTTCAATTAGAATTGTGGGGATACTGCACACACTAGGTGTAGAAGATCGAGCCACTAGCCTTTTGAAGGAAGTCTCTAAAAGTAACAAGGTAGTTTTAAAATGCGGAAAACAGGTTTCTAAGCCAACAGCTATAAAACGGGTGTCCTCTGTCAGCTTTGTTATTCATAATGTACCTGCAAGGATTAGAGGCCAAATTAGAGAGAACTGGACTTGGCTTCAACCTCTCTTACATCAAACAAGGAAAACTAACTCAACAGGCACTATTAGCATTGATGTAAGCAGATGATATAGTGCAACCGCCGACAACAAGGAAGATTTGCAGATATTGATGGAGATCTGCATCTGCGGTAATTAGGGAGATAGGTTAGATTAAAGATTCGATAAGGAAAATAAGCAGTCATGATTTTTGTTAAAATTAAGGTTAGCTAAATTAGGGTACAGGAGGTCACGCAAGAAATAACAGGTAAATACAAATATCTGGGCGTATGAATAAGCAATGGGGCTGAGTACCTAAGGAAACACGAAATATACGTAAGGACGTGAGGTAACAGGAATGCAGCGGCGATTAAAAGTAGGACACTATAGAAATACAATTGGTATGATGTGAGAGAAACTTGGGAAGGGGTTATGATTCCTGGTCTGATGTTCGGCAATGCGGCCTTGTGCATGAGATCAGATGTTCAGCAAGATTAGAAAAATAATCAACGTGGAATAATTGATTTGATTGATATGGACGCACTGGACATCAGCACGTCCTAACCGACGTGAAGATTATAAAGACAACAGTGCTCCGGGAACGCGACATTTGGCAGAAGTGAACGCATCGATCGTGCATCGGACGAACGGTTCCTGCTTCGCATTGCAGGTATGCTGACTACTATGATACAAGGATGCAAGGGTCATCCCACCATTGTACTGTGAACTGGAGTGCAATTAAGGTGACGAGCGACAGAGCATTGGCAGCGGCGCAGACCTGGCTGCTCCCATTCAGACGGCACTGCAAATCAGCACGTCGTGAACGACGTGGAGCTTAAAACGACAGTAAAGCGCCGAGAACGTGACACTTGGCAGCGGTGACAACATCGATTGTGCGTTGGCCAACCGGTTCTTGCTTCGCATTTCAGGTATGCTGACAAGGATACAAGGATGGAAGAGCCATACCACCATCATTCTGCAAACTGGTGTTTGATAAAGGTGACGAAGGAAAGAGCTTTGGCAGCTGCACAGGCCACATCACTCCTGTTCACATGGCGCTGGACATCGACACCTTGTGACCAACGTTCAGCTCATTTTTAATGTACATCAACGATATAAATACTATTCTAAAACCACCTGTCAAGATGAAACTTTATGTTGATGGTTTTTCATTTATATGCCTGTAAGCTGTACTGATAATCAGCCTGAGCGGAATAAACGACTTAAGATCTTGGAATTGTGGTGTCGCGAATAGGATATGCAAATTACCCTCAAAAACAACTAATGTACACATTACCAATAATAAAAATGTTCTCAAATTTCAGTACAGCATCGGGAGCGACACTCTATGTAAAACAACATATATTAAATACTTAGGGAGACAATCACGAACAACTTAACTTGGCACCGTCCTATTGAATCAGTTTGTTCTAAGTCATTCAAAAAACTTTGTTATCTTCGAGCTAAGTTGCATAAAACACCGAAACACGTTAGGCTGCTTGCATACCAACCAAATATTAGACCTAGACTGGAGTACGCCTCCGTTGTTTGGAGCTCTCACAAATAACACTTAATTATCAAGTTAAAACGTATTCAGAGGCATACAGAACGGTTCGTGTACTCTAGATATAGAAGGCGGGATTCAGTAACTGACATGCTGAATTCATGCAATTTATAACCACTGAAAATTTGAAGACAAAAACACAAGCTGAAAAGGTCAAATCGTATAATGCTAGGGATAACAAAAATACATAAAGACGAGTACATACGCCTTCCCGAAAACGTAGCGCATGATTGAATTATGATATCACCATTAAATCTTTCAGCGCTCACACTGAAATCTTTCGGAGGTCATTTTTTCCAGATGCTATGGAACAAAGGAATGGAATCGTTTACCCCATAATGTTGGTAATAATACCTTTGTGCAATCTTTTGACAAAGAAATTGATGCTTATTTTGGTCATGGTTGAATGAAACTACTGCCAATTTTGGTTATTGTGGGAATTGCTATTTGAGTGCCAGTTGTTTTGGTTTTCTGTCTGTTCTTTCTATTATACTTCCTACCTTTTACGAACTTCAAGCGAGGATTGACAGTATCAATTAATAAATAAATAAATACAGCAGTACTCAGAAAATGGGAAATTTGGCAGCGGTGACGACATGAATTGTGCATCGCCCAAACGGATTTCACTTCGCAATGCATGTATGATGGCGCCATGGATACAAGGATGCAAGGGCCATACTACAATAGTACTGCGAAGTGGTGTGTGATGAAGGCGAGGAGCGACAGAGCATTGACAGCTGCGCAGACCTTATTACCACCACTCAGACGGCGCTGGACATCTGCACGTCGTGACCGACATGCAGCTTATAAAGACAGCAGGGCTCCGGGAACGTGACATTTGGCAGTGGTGACAGCATCGGTTGTGCATTGGCCAAAGGGTTCCTGTTTCACATTTCAGGTATGCTGACGACAAGCATACAAGGATGCAAATGTCATACCACCATTTTACTGTGAACTGGTGTGCCATAAATAGTGACGAAGGATAGATCTTTACCAGCTGCGCAGGCCTGATCGCTCCCGTTCACGTGGCGCTGGACATCGGCACCTTGTGGCTGACGTGCAGCTTATAAAGACACCCAGGCAGCACAGAAGTTGGCCCAATATTGGGGATAGATCGGCATTGCCTGGCCCATGAACGGCCCAGTTTTCACAACGTACCGCCAAGATTGGCTATGCCAGCCAAATAGAATGGCGACGTTGGACCAGCGTTGACAACGTACGCCCAATATTGGTTCTGCCAGCCGAATAGAACGGCTATGTTGGACCAGCATTAACAACATTCCGCCAATGATGGCTGTGCCAGTCTATTAGATTGGTTATATTGGGCCAGCTTTCAGAACTTTCCGCCCATATAGGCCGTGCCGGCCTATTAGAACGGACACATCGGGCCAGGTTGTACAAGTAGCAGCCATTATGGGCGGAGCCATCCAATAAGACCGGCATTATTGGCCCGCCGTTTGAACGTTATTGCCGGCGTCAGCTGAAAAGTCAACATCACGATGTCATAATACTAGAATATGAGCCAATTTCTTCGTGTGCTGCTTTTTGGCGCTGTTCTGGCCCCAATTCACGAATTCCCAACAACGACCACACGAATTCCCAACAACATCGCAGCGAACGGTTGGTAAGGTGTTGCGGAGTGTGTGGGCGTCGTAGGGCACCCTGTCGGTGCCCAGCTCGTTGCGAACGCGAATTTCGGCGTGGCACGCATCTTTTTTATGTACTTTTTTTACGTGTGCCCAAAACGGTAGGCTGCGCGATACGAGAAGTACGACACACAAAAAAAAGAAGAAACGTGAATGCATAGGGCAAATCGTTATTAACAAAAAAAAACATGCACGCTCACGCCACTGCAGTGGCGTGAGCGTGCGTGTTTTTTTGTTATCAACGAAGCACATGTGCTTCCATAAAACATGACAGCCAAGAATGATGAAGTATTCATTTACATACAAATTATTATGAGTTGCTGAAACTCACGCAAAAGAACATAATTTTCTTCCTTGGATATTGATCGAGTGCCTTGGAATTATGCTATGTGAATTTGACACATCAACAGTGCATTATGATTCCCACCATATGGGGCCACAATCTTGGCAAGTAATAGAAGTTCTCTTCCCACCTGATGTGCACCTAACGTAAAGAGGCCTTGTTTCTCAAGTTAGCAATATATATTACATATATATAATTTTATATATATATATATATATAACCACTGGAAAAATATACCAGGTGTAACAGGAAAAAGGTGCACCTGCAGTTTTAAAGTTTAAAAGAAGCAATGACATGCCAACCATCCAAAATAGAATGCCCTAGAAAGGAGCATCAATCAGTATTACAGCAGCTAAAAGCCTGCTAACAGCTGAAGGCAGTCATGCTGCTCATCCATTCAAGTATAGTGTACACTGAGAAAAGATACTGAAGATACACCATCAGGAAATGAAAAAAGCAATACAGACAGAGCTTTCTCTTATAATACAAAAAGTCTTTAGCTGAGGAGGCAAATAAGTCATTGGCACACAATAAGTGCACAAAAAAAGCTGTCGCACGAGGCTGTCAGCGCTTAGACAACACAGGCAAAAATACAGTAGACTGAAGAAGGGAAAACCCATAGCAAAAGTTACCATACTCCTGAGTTCTTGCTTTGCGTGCAAATGAAGCTAGCGTGAAGTTGAACACTAGATTAAAGCACCACAATCAAAATCTGGAAGTCAATGCTTTAGAAATAATACAAAGTACTGAAGAAGCATGCAAAGAGCATTCCTGTGAAGGCAAATATAAAAAAAAGACTGAAAGCTCTGTGGCCCTGAACAAGACAACACCACAACCAATCGAAGAGCCTTTCGGACACACCAACAGTTCTGGCCAACACTAAAAAGTCACAAAAACATACCTTTAATGACTTTTTTACAAGAGAACTTCAAAAACAATTGTGCATACACCAATGCCAGAAGTATCGATGGAAGCTATTACTCATATTCAGCTCTTCATTGAAACACTGACAGAAGATACTTGTACCTGGATGCTTAAATACTTTGGTACAACTCAAGAGCGTCGACGACAAGTGGCAAAAAAATTATGATGGAAGACTACAATGTGATCAAATACACACGTCAACCACCAACCAAGGTCCTATGCTAGAGTGAATATCGCAAAAAGTCTTGAACGCCTAATGTCACTGGCTCATACTCAGCGTTCTCAATCAAAATCTTGACCTCCCACACAGCATATTATTTCAACAACCTGCCACCTCTCACCATGTCATGAAACAAGCTCGAGTATACACAAACACTCCTCACCGTTAGGTAGTTAAATAGCTCCACTAGTGCTTCACTCTTGGAACACATAGACCAGGGCCGTAACTAGACGGGTAGTGAGGAGGTTCTGAACCCCTGAAGTATTTTCAAGCTCTGACTTTTCGTCAACAATAGCTTAATCTGGGCAAGTTGGTTCATCGTGGTTGTGTTCTAGTAACAGTGAGAGAAGTTCAGGAAGAGACAAAAAGGACAGGAAAGAGCGCTGACTGCCAATTAAATTTTATTGAAGGTACTACGCCCACTTTTTTACAGAGTACAAGAACAGTGCTCATGCACAACGACACATGTGAGACCATGATAATATAATCTTAACTGAGAAAAGAATACTCTCTCTCCGAATGGATGAGTGAAGGTATACTGATGCACTGATCCATGGCCTTCCTGACAAGAAAATGCTTTCACAGTCTCTCTTTCACTTCATGTTCTTGCTTTTTTCAAAAACAGTGTTTTATAAAACATAGAACTGCACTTACATTCTTTACAGTGTATGGCCATGCGACTACAATAGCCATTCTTAACATTTTAAGCATGCTGTCTTGCTCAAACGTTGCGGCATTGCCCAGTTTGTCTTATGTTTATGTATCCACGTGTCAATAGTATCTCATACACAACATTATATTGGCATTCAGTATACCTATTCTCGTGACGAATGGTGAAATAATGGCTATTCCTGTTGCTTTTTAGTACACACACTATTGAAAACTTGCAAGGGATGGCAAATAACAAGATAAAATCATATCGGCTCGCTATTTTCTTTATATTGTGAAACACCTTATGTACGTACGGTATAGCATGCAAAACTCTTTGGTCATTCTGTTTTTATTTTGGTCCTGTTTTGTTTAACTTGACTTTCTGCAGGAGGGTTTAGCACACGGATGTGATGGTGCTGTTGGGATATCCAGCATCCTTTAGTCTTTTAATCTGGTTTTTAAGGCTTACCTCATCCTTGTGCTCACATGACTTCTGAAGGGTGGCCTCAATGCACGTGGTGGCAATTCCTCTGTGTAAATTGTGTAAATGTGTAATTATATGTTATGATGTACTAAAAAAGATGTCCCAAGAATCAGAATAAGTGACAGTAGTCAAAGTTTTTGTCACTGCCTTTATACAAATACCAGTTTATTTGTTGCCTCCTGCAGTATTTTAGGGCCTCCTATATAGATAGAATGTTTTCTCACTTTTATTACATTTTTGTATTGATGATGCCATATGCTCAGGAGGTAGAATGTCGTTATGTTCTTTCTGATAACTTCTAGCTTCTGAGCAAAGATAATGTTTCAGAAAAATGAAAAAAGGCTAGCATAATATTAAGACATCGGAAGAAAGCAGAGTTTATCAAAAATGAATGCATTAGTTGGGAATGAGAAAAAAGATGGATGACAGGTCAGTAATGTCAATTAATTTATATTAGGACACATGAAATGTATCAGAGGGTGGCATGTGATTAGTTCTAATGAGATCGAGAAATTATCAGCCATAATGTAAAATTGGCTCTTACAGGACTGGGAACATTGATTGGGCTTCCACCCTGCAGTGGACATAATATAGGCTTAACGCTAACAATGAGCAAAGCCTGTTAAATAATGCTCGATGAAATGAGCAGTACTGCACAGATTGCTGTGCTAGACTTCCCATTTTGCATGTTTTTACCAGCTTATCCTGCTCGCTGTTCAGACACAAAGCTTCACCAGAAAAACAATGTTATACTTGGTGAGGATAATGCCAGTGAATCCAGTGTTTTATCTACACCTTTCCTTGCTTAAGTCCTCCTTCAAACTATTCGATTTTTCTTGGAAATGTTCTGCTTACAGCACACCAACCGATCAAGTGAAACAACTTTATTGGGGTCCTGCAGGATGCGCCCAAGTATGCAATCACCATTTCACTTCACGTTACAACATACTGGTGGTAAAAATATTCTCTGGCAGGGTACAGAAGTGCATGCACTGAGCTAGCTTGTGCAGCGTGGTCTATTCCAGAAAGCTGAACCTATGTTTAGTACAGAATTTTGTAACCACACGATGCTTGCACAGATTAAATGTGGCCACACATAGCAACTTCTTAGCTTTTTATGAAATGATCTCGCAGTATCTGAAAACATTTGTTTTTTTGTTTACTTCATAGTTCCCAGTGAAATATTTCTCTTGTTCCTCTCATTGAATAAGGGCATTTGGTGTGACTAAGGTGTTCCTATTGCCTCACTATGAGATCAGAAAAACGATTCTCCTTGAAATTGCTTCACAAGCATTTTCTAAGATATTGAATGACACTGCTTGCATATGTACAAACATTTGCTAGTTATATTGAGGGTTGATGATAAAGGGAATCAGTTGGTGCATCCAAGCCGGACAGAGATTGACTGGCCCTGGGCCGTTTAGTTATATATCTTGCAGCTTGTTCCAGGTAGACAGGGCTTCATTCTGTAGAAATGGTAACTCATCACACTGGTTCCCCAGCATGAAGAACATAACTTGATGCTAACACTGACTCAGATGTTCTGAAATGTCATAGAGGGTACATGAAGGCTGGGTACATGAAGGTTGCAGTTATACTAACTGTACAGTCAGCATGCTTGTGTGATATGTGCATCGCTGCATCAAAGCCACGTGTGAGAATTGCGTGAACAGCTGAAAATCTCAATGGCAGCATAGCTTAAGAAGTCTGTCATCCCTTTTTTGCCAGTTTCCAATATCATCCTTCCCTTTTCATGCATCTTCTTTCAATATATCTGGGGTTTTAATTTCTAGGGTAAGCCGTTTTAATCTACATGAAGATGTTATTGAGCCCGTTCTCCATCACAGCAGTAGCTGTGGCCATTCCTTCAACTAGGCCTACTGCAGCGCCAACTAAACGTCTGCATAAATTTAGCGCTAGTACCGTACATAATAATCAGCACGTGCCTTGGGTTCACTTCGATGGTGTTGTGAATTCATCTTGCGTGACAATGGTTTAAGTTGCATGCGTGCCTTAATTATTAATGCAATAGGAGACCATGATTTATCGTCACGCATGGTGTTGCTTAGCTCGGTCCTCAGTGTTCGAAGCAGGTTCCGCTTTGCGAGTGCATGAGAGAGGCACAAGAGTTGATTTCTGCTCTGTGTTTCTATAATTTCCTAGCCTGTATTATACAGGAAGCGGATAGTGCTGGTGTGCGTCAGCTGCCTCGGTGCGCTCTCAACCGCCTGCCTGGTAAGACTGATAGCTCATTCTATCAGCGCCTTGTCGTACTCCCTCCTCACACTGCGACATGTCCTCCACTTGGAGGACATGATGACGGAACAAGATGATACGAAGCCCAAAACCGCAATGTTTGCAAGCCACAACCCGAGCAAACAATTCAACGGTGAGGCCAGAAAATCTACCTGACTAGGTCTGGAGCAACAAGCCAGAGAGCATATTCTTGGCTGGATAGATGGATGGATGTGGCTGTACCCTTTAGATCGGGCGGCGGCTAACGTCACCTAGCCGTAATGCTTAGTGAACTAACCACTAGATTTTTTTCCCCTTTAAATAGTAAAGTTGGACGGGTACATTGAAGTGAAGGGTTTAATTTTCAATCGTGCCTTGACTTTAGCCACCAATCAGATAACCTCCTTCTAGTTAAGTCTACCCGCTTAAAGTCTATTTTGCCCCCCCTGTCCCTAAACACCAGTGCTTTGAAAAACTCTGCGCCATCATCTTGAACTCTAAGGTGAAGCCCTTTACAGAGCATTGTCAAGTGTTCGGCAGTTTTTTCTTTCTCTTCGCACGCACTGCATATTGTGTCTACCTCTTCATATTTGGCCCGATATGTCTTGGTTCGCAATACTCCCGTCCTGGCCTCAAACAGTAGACAACAATTCGAGTATTATCACAGATTCTTTCTTTGGCAATTTCCTGCTTAAAAGTTCGATAGATCTCTAGTGCGGACTTCTTAATCATGCCAATTCTCCACATATCAGTCTCCGTTTCCTGCAGTTCCTTTTTAACCGATAGTTCTTTCTGGTTTGGCCACCTGCTGTTTTCTAAGTATTTACCAGTCAATTTCCTGGTTCGCTTCCTCCATTTTGTATTGACATTCTTCATGTACAAGTAGCTGAAAACCTTCATAGCCCAACGCTCCTCCCCCACTTCTCTCAATTGCTTCTCAAATTTTATCTTGCTGCTAGCTTCCCTGCCATCAAATGATGTCCATCCCATATCACCTTGTACTCCCTGGTTTGGTGTATTCCCGTGAGCTCCTAAAGCAAGCCTACATATTTCACGTTGCCTGATTTCTAATCTTGCTTAAACTTCTGACCTCATGCACAAGACCGCGTTCTCGAACGTCAGCCCAGGAACCATGACCCCTTTCCATATTCCTCTCACAACATTACACCTATTGTAATTCCACAGTGTCCTCTTTTTCATCACTGCTGCATTCCTGTTATCTTTAGTCGTCACGCATATTTCGTGTTCCCTCAGGTACTCGGTCCCATTGCTTATCCATACGCCCAGTTAATTGTATTTATCTGTTATTTCTAGCGTGACTTCCTGTATTCTAAGCTCACTACCTTTGTTATCATTAAAAATCATGACTACTGATTTTTCCTAACTGAATCTAAAATCTAACCTATCTCCCTCATTACCGCAGATGTCCATCAACCTCTGCAAATCTTCCTTGTTGTCGGCCATTAGCACTATATCATCTGCGTAGATTAATGCTGGTAGTGCCTGATCAATGACTTTTCCTTGTTTGACTAAAGAGAGGTTGCAGACAAGTGCCCTTGCCTCTAATTTGGCCTCTAATTCTTGTAGGTACATCATGAATAAGAAGGGTGACAGTGGGCACGCCTGCCTAAGTCCACGTTTCACCACTGTGGGCTTGGATACCTGTTTTTCCCACTTTTTACCTACCTTGTTAGTTTTATAGATTTCCTTTAAACAATTAGTGACTCCATCTTTTACACCCAGTGTGTCTAGTATTCCCCACAAGTCCTCTTGAACCACGCTATTGTACGCTCCCTTGAATTTCTGCAGGCCGGTAGGAAGCTTCTCAGCGCAGCGCCTGATCTTGTGAAACGGCGCAGCCATGCAGGCAGGGCATTCAATTCCCTCCCTATTTTTTGTATACTACTGTCCTTGTGTACATCGTAGAACACATAACAGTAATGATAGCAAACAGATCATTGATTCGGGTAGGCTTGGTGTTTTTATTTAAAATGGAACAACGAGGAAGCTGCTGAAGCTCGTGCCTGTATACAGCTGCTTTATAAGGAGATGAAACTTTAACGAAAAAAATGTAATGATAAACAGTAGGCTCATAACAAACAACATTTCTCTGAGAGTGCATGGAATATATGTCCCATGCAATGTCTATGCATTGCAGTCCTTACTGCATTAATTATGTACACGTACTGCAGGGCATGCAAGTGTATGCAGACACACCCTGACGAAATGACATTTTTTGCTACATACAAACGTGCACCGCACCAAACAAGACGCACGTGTTTGTATAGTCAGGGAATACTCGTGAATATTGATGAAATCACACAGCTCACTTACAGTATAAAACAAACACAATTGCGAACAATAAAATGCGACGCTGTTTAAAGAGGCGGACCCAGGTTACGAGGAGAACTATCAGTATGGCATACACACCACGTGTCAAGCTTTTGCAACATCTAAAGAGACTAAATATGGAAAATTGCCTTTGTAAGTTAACATGACAGTACCAAATGGAGAAGCCACACGAGAGAACAATTCATCGTGGGCTAAAGAATGTGTTTTAAATATTATACACAGCTTTGCAAGATAATATCGACGAGTTTTACTCGTCTAGGTGTGGGAGGTGTAGGCCTGATAAAATGCGATGTTGCTTCAGAGCCTTTCTTTCGTAATATTGCAATTTTATTCAACTCTTTCAAACGCGGCACCGTAAATTTCTACTGGGTGCTCGAACACGGCAAGCAGGTCGCGGGGCAAAATCTTTGTAACATTTTATTACCGAAACAGCGATACTAGCAATGCTTGAGCTGCACTTGCTGTTTTCTAAATTGTAACCTCCTCAATCTCATCACTGTGATCAGGAAGCAGAGAGGAAAAGTACAGCAATAGTACGTAGAGAAATATTCAATTTCAAGCCCTTTAGCAATATCATCTATACAAATTGCCAGTTCACTGTTGAATTCTCGATGGAAACAAACAGCTGATCAGGGACGCAAGCTTGGCTTGACACTGGCTTGGCCGTTCATACAGAGCCAGAAGCCGCGGCAGGAATCTGGATTGCGGATCGTATTGAGACAAAATATTTTATACATTTTTGTTTTCTTTGTTTCCTTTCTCTAATTGCTCTTGTGATAGCGTGGGCCGCGCTTCGTGATCTCATGTACCGGCGCACTGTTTTTAAGTTTAGTATGGCGCACGATAATACATGATTGCGTGCTTTAATTTAAAAAGGTTCGCGAGTATGGCAGCAACACTGCAATGTCGGGAAGAGGCACGGGGAAGAGGATAGTAGTAGAACCAGTAGCAGCTGCATGCCCGGGTGGAGCGACTGATGCCCAGATGGAGGAGTGTCAACCCGATGCCTTTTGTGTTGGCCGTTCTGGCAGTTCCGCCGACTTTATAGAAAGAGACGACCCCGTCGCTTGTCGTCTTCTCTTTTCCTTCGGGCATCAGCGACAACATTGACGGACGACGTGTTCGACTTCACCGTGCACGTGAGTATAGGTTGGTTTTTTATTCGAGTGAATTCTTGTTCAGATTTGCAACTTGTCGACTTCATCCTGATCACCTGTCACCGGCAATAAGTCACATACGTGTGATATTTAGGTGAAATAAATGATAATGCACATTTTCTGCTCCATTTGCGTGACTTAGCTACACCAGGACATGAGGTAAAGCCTTTGTCGCCTAGCCACTAGCAGGGAAGATCGATCACTCGCATCCTTCAGTTCACGAATCAACGCGCCTGCCTTAAAATTAGTAAGCTGCTCGCAAAGAAATCTTACCGAGGCAATTTTTTTTGTGAACAATGCACCGTAGATTTGTCTTGAATAACAAAAAAAAACTTGAAAAATAAATGTCGCGACGTTTTAGAAAACGACGTGTCTATATCTAGACGCGGCATTTTGTAAAAGGCTCATTAAATTCAGTATGTTTTCGTAGTTTCTGCTTGAAATTATTATTGTCTATGAATTTCATGGCCCAATCTTTTGCTTTGGCTGAAAATCTCGGCGGCAAAAACTTTGTTCAGTGTCCTTTTAAGGGCAGGTGTAGATGCCATCATTTCAGTCGCAAATCTTTTTGCTAGTCGGTCAGCTGGTTAACAATAAGGGTACTAACTAGAGTTCCAGATTTCATCAGCAACACATCGTCATGGCTTCATCAGATGCTGCATTATATACATTCTATCCTCGTTTTTAAATAGGTGTACCGTATGGTCCACTGTTACAGGAAACAAGGAGCTCATGGACAGTGAGCCATGTGGTGCTAACTGGCAGCGAGGCTTGTGAATGGGACGCATGCGCATAGAATCGGGGTGCGCCCAGTTTTGTCTGCCATTTCTCCGCCTGTACGCATGACAGCATTGGAAAGCGCATCCGTATTTTAGCTGCGCAATTTATCTAGCCCAGTGCCTCCTGCTTCAGGGATTTCCTATGAGCACAAAAAATGCATGATTTTATTCGTTGCTGCAGTGTTTTGCAAGTTGTCACCGTAAAGCACATCATATTTTTCGCATAATGCTCGCTGCAACTAGCAAGTTTCGATGACTCAAAATGCTGTTCAGGTCGGATGTAGCAAACATTTTAAGCTCGTCCTCGTGACCATGAAATATTGGTTTATTAAATAATGGAAGGCAGAGTTGGTATCAGTTGATTTACAGTGTGAAAATGAAAAGTGCGAAGGACCGTGCCTCGCAAGTAAGCCCCGAGAGCATGAGCAGAGAAGTAGCAGATGAGGATGCTCATGCGCTGCATTTCCAAATCTCACCAGCACTAATGCTTGACGGACTGCTGGCCACGCACTAGCGTGTTCTTTCTGAAACAGGACTTTGGCCCTGTAAGCAAGTTCTTGAAGGGCATAAGTAAAACGTAGAATGGGCCCCCTAAATGCACCCATCCTTGAACCATTGGGCTTATGAATTAGTGCCCTTTTCAAAATACAACTATTCTGAGCTATAAATTGTGACAGAACAGTGCACGAAGTTTAAAAATGGGAAAAAAGTCTTTAAATGTCCCCTTTATACATAGTGTTCTTGTGATGTCACTTCTGCCGTTGTCGCCCTCTCCCGCCATGCCCGGGTAACTCCCTGGGTACCTACGGCAGTTCACGTGCTGCAGTGCGGTTTGTTGGGGGCTCGTCATCTGTTGCTGTGAACGATGTGGAAGCATTGTGGTTTTTTGTTGTCTTACTTTAACGAGCTCATTGGATTAGGAAGACCTCGCACTTTCACTCGATACAAGACCAGATAATCAAGATGTGTGACACATATACCAGCCACGGCGTACACCGGCTGCCCGCCACAACCTATGACGGCCTATTATCTTGCTTCCACAACAAATTGCCGGGCCCAAAAACAAGTGCAAGCTCAAAATCTCTCGAGCCGCAATTTTAAGAGTGGATGTGCGAAGCGCAGCTGCTCCCATCGAGAACTAGTCGTGCAGATCTACGCAAGTTTACAAGAGATATAATATTATGAATATATTGTCACGGCCTATGCCACCAAAGTAGCAATGCCCCCCCCCCTCCCCCCAAGTGTTTTAAACAGTGCTGATGTTGAGCTTGAGCCTCTTTAATTGCAATTTGTGGAAATAGTCGAGGAAAATATTATACAAGGCAGATAGCGACTTTGCGTGTGTGCCGCGGTTATGCCAGTCATCACTTTATTTTTCGCGTATGCTTTAACAAACTTTTCACTTTGTATTTTGCTTTTGTTGTACGCTAATGTATAGTGGAGTCACTGAACATGATAGAGACCGTGTATAGAATTAATTGACTAATTAAAAAAAATCCTGACGCCCAACTTGAACCGATCGGCTATACTTCAAAGTGAACTAATATTGTTTCCCATTCTTTATAGTTTGTTTCAATGCAATACCAAATCTCCGCGATCGCCATCACGATTTTAACTGCCTTCCTCGCGATCATGATTTTAACTGCGGACAAGTTTGTATGTACAGTATCTTGGTAAGCTATATCTGTTTGCAGGTAAATACTTTGCTATGACACTTACCCGTAATGAAGTTGCACCTGAAGATGCAAATATTGCAAAGTTTCTTCAAGTTGCTTTTGTTAATCTGCACCAGCCAAATACGCTGGTACTTTTAGGAAAATCGGAATGTGTGTTCTCAATTTCAGGTTATAACTTTCAGCGAAGAAACACCCTAAGCTCTGCTCCCTCAGCGTGGACTACTAAATCAACTTGCCTCACTAGCAGCTCATAATTTCTCAAATTTGCATCGTGAGGCAAAACTAAACGGGTGCAAGCACGAGGAGACAACATGGCAGTTGTAGGCGATAGATTCGGTTGGTGCCCGGGCATGTTGGTGGCGCGTTTCGGAAGTGACGAAACGGCGCTGCGACATGCACGTGCACACTTTGTATAGTTGCTGTATTGGGCATTAAACTTTTTTTCTTATCTGAGCAGTTTTACCAAAGGAAGCTTCATCATATGGCATGATAAATGAAGCGAATCCACATGTTGAACCACTTCATAGCCTCGCTGTGCTTTTGTACTTTTTTTATCTCGCAAAATTTATTTGTACATATAAGTGACAACTTGCCAGTAATAAGGCAGCACTTGTTTCTTTACCATATGATCATCTCCGGTGTGCTGCTGCCTCAATATTTCAAATTCTAAGCATTTACACCATTGTATGCTAACTTTCCCTTCAAAGTGAGGCAAGCCACATGTGTATCGTAGATCAAGAAGCATGCCAGTTTTACGTACTTGCAAGGTAAACATCAGAAATGCACAGTTGATCAAAAATACTAGTTTAATGGTGCATATTCATAGCAAAGCACCTGTGGCACCTCGGGAACAAGATAATGCCACATATGTTGCAAGAGATAATTAAAAAAGACAGGGGACGTTTCGTGAACAAATAGAAACAAAAATAAAATGGCACGTGGCAGCGAGCGAAGGCGGCAAGGGGGGGGGGGAGCCCGTGGGACTTCAGCGGATGAACCTAAGGTGTGTGTTTAATATGTGGAAGAAAAAAATTCAAAATTTTGGCGACTGAAATGAGGTTGACTTAGTGAGTGCGCTCATGACGAGAGTAAACACGGTTATTATTATTTTTTTTTTCAAATCTCTTTTGAAAGCCAAAAAAAATCTGTATGTGGTGCAGCCTAACAGAAGGTCCGTGAAGGCAAATTATGAATTCGTCGTTGTACAAAGGCCTTTTTTTTTCATGCGCACCATCCCCGCCGCGGTGGTCTAGTGGCTAAGGTACTCGGCTGCTGACCCGCAGGGCGCGAGTTCGAATCCCGGCTGCGGCAGCTGCATTTCCGATGGAGGCGGGAATGTTGTAGGCCCGTGTGCTCAGATTTAGGTGCACGTTAAAGAACCCCAGGTGGTCTAAATTTCCGGAGCCCTCCACTACGGCGTCTATCATAATCATATAGTGCTTTTGGGACGTTAAACCCCACATATCAATCAATCAATCATGCGCACCATAAATAGTGCTCAAAATTTAATTGCATATGTTGTTTTCATCCTCGCTGTATTCCGTGCTGTTTATGATGTAAAAAAAAAAGTAGCACGCTGAAGTGGTTCTGCTTTTGGGCAACAGTTGAAAAAGGCGGGGTGCATGAATGCGGAATACTGCCGCTTACACTCAAGTCACTCTTGTGGTCACCTCCCACTGTTTGCAGCATGTGTTGTGTATACACAGCTGCATATTTCCTAGCTAGAAAAATTTAATTTTAGGTGTTTCACGCCATTTTCCATGTAACTATTCCACAATTGCACACACTGATCAGCAGGCTTTCAATTGCGCTGAAGGACACATGTGACATAAAATTCATAGTCGATTCTTTCAAGAAACCGTATGTAAACGCTGAAACTTCATGCGTACATACACACACACATACCATATTGTTTTTTGTACTTTATGAAAGCTGCGAAGGTCTCATGTGCCTCCAAGCGTAACCTGTCTTATTTATTCTCCATCACCGCAAAAGTTTTGTAAGTTTCAAATAAAAGTACTTTGCGCATGGCCACTTTTGGGTAATTTTTTTGTGTAGGTGTTATTTGAGCAGCCTACAGTGTTTACTTTATAAGCCTGTATGTATATGTTGCATTATAAGGATGCAGAATGTGTGTAGCTGTACAATATAGATGAAGTGTAAAAATTAAGTGTGTCTATTGTAGTGTTCTTGCAACCAATCTTACCCCCGTATTCTAGAACGTCCCTCCACTCAACGCTTCACCTTCACTTGAGATGGCTGATGGGAGCGCCGTCTCTAAGCAGAGAAAATTGCTGCATGTCAGCAATAATCTGCTGTGATTCTCGAGTAGCGCAGCGTCGCTTTCAAACGAGCAGCGGCACAGTGCTCAGCTCTGTCAAGTGAAGGGTGAAAGTCGAGTAGGGGAGCGTTTATGAATATGGGGGTTAGTTTTGTTGTCACTAACCTGCCATTAACACTGGATTGATGCTACTTTGCTCTAGCTGTACAGTGCTCTCCAAGGCTCAAGGAGGCACCGCACGGGGAAGGCTCGGAGCAAACCATGCGTGAGTTTCCTTTCATTGTTACACTATGCACGTATTAGGTGATAGACTTTAATGTATGCTATTTGTATTGTGCAAGTTTTTGGGGACATACAACTTCCAACACTTATATGTTCTGACGAAAATCACGCAAGAATGAGAGAAGCTTGTGCAAAAATTATGCAAGAGTGTAAGAAGCTTTTGCAGAAGTCTGCGAAACGGAGTTTTGAAATTTTGTGGCAATGTGTCATTGTACAGTGGTCAACAGTCTTGTTCAGCATGCTTGATTGCAGGGCTCCCGGCTGCACAGGCGCATCTATGGAGTGCCTGATCTATGGAGGCCAAATGTCAGCCTGCACACTGGTGCCTCTTATCCCCGTTTGTCTGTTACATCAGTGTCTCTTGTAAAGGGGATCAACTGTGCTACCTTTTTTTCGAATGTAATGAGTTTTTTTTTTTCCAGATTATTGTTGTTTAAAGGTAGAGCCTCACATTTCTATCAAATACTGAAGATTCTATTTTTCCTTCTAGATGCTATGAAGCCACTCCTTGTGTTACACTAGAGTGAACACTGTTATGAGAAAAGCTACTTTATGGAGTTAACTCACTCCATATTGACTTAACACACAGAATTGGTGAAAATTACACTCCATTCCAGCTGCATTAGGAATAATATTCATTTGCATACTTCTGTTTCTTTTGTTTGTTTGTTGGCTGGAGGTTTCGAGTATAGGGTGGCCAGAGGGCACTGTGTAGTCTTTCTTCATCTTCCCAATTTTGTGAACATCAATTGATAGCCGTATGGGAAGCAGCCAGCATGCTGAAACAGCGGTGCAAGCATGCAAGATGCATACCTACTGCATACAATTAACTGCGAGTGGTGAACTAACGCTGCACTATGTGTGCCTCCTGGAAAGCTGCAATGGTAAAGTGCCACAATCGTATAGTAACATGGATAACATCGCAATTTGTTTTTTGAATAATTTTGCAACAGAATCAATGAAGTTTTGGATAAATTTGTGTATCTGCCTGGTTCATCAAAGCTACAGAGTCAAATGCGGTATATACTCGCGTATTATGTGTACTTTTTTTGTAAATCCGGTCATGTGCGAAGCTAGTAGGAATCGCTGGCCTAAAAGCTCAACTGGGAATATATGTTGCAGGCGCTGTCACAGCTGTCTGAAAGCGGATTGTCATTTGTTTGCTAAGCCTGTTCAAATGCCCCCATTTTCTTGAAGTTCTTCCGAACAGTGCTCACAAAACCAGTTCCCACGACAGGGTTATACCAGAGAACATAAGTACTCTCCAATAATTGTCGGGAACCCAACGTAAAGTAAGATGCAGTCAAGGAAGCGCGATGCCAACACAGTGCTGTGTGTGTCACCCTTCATGTGTGTGTGTGTTCATTTCTTGTCCCAGTCTTCTATTGCGTTGTGTTCCCTCCGATATCTAACCAACACACCCAAGCTTCTATGCTAAGTCTTATTCAACGCACTCTTCTGCTGGCTCCCATACTGAATATTGCAAATCGAAGAACTCCACGCTGATGTGCTTAGCGGTAGCACGGTTTCAGGTTTCTTCGGTAAGCTTTATAACAGCAATCTGCCTCGTATATAATTATTGTAGCCTATCACAAGGCAGGGTAAAAACGCTATGGCCAGATGGCGAAACCGAAAAAAAATGAGTGCGAAAACCTGCCTCATCTAGTTGATGTGACAGGTCCTTGCACGCGTTCAACATCTGTGCTGTGTCTCGGGAATACATTCTTGCCGTGGAAGAGGTGGGAAGATAGGAGGCAAACCTCCTATCTTCAAGCTGCATCATGCAGCTTGAATGTGCCTGAAGGCCCTCACAAGGCATCATTACCATCAACATAAGAATTCATAGATTTTTTAAGTATATATCCAGAAAAAATTGCAGTTTTGACGACATTCAATAAAAAGGAACATATTGGATAACACTTGCATACATAATGAAATACAAACTAACGCTTTTAGAAACAGGAAAGGTCTTAATACATTGCCATTGTCACAGAACGAGCGCTAAAAAAGAGCGCGCCGCCAAATCCTTGCGACAACGGGCGGCAGAAACGCGGCGAGGTAAAAAGAAAAAAAAAAGAAAGCAAACATCCAAGGCTCCCGGGCGCGCGCTCTCCCCGCAGAAGCATGGCTTCGCAGACGAACCTCCTCACCCCACATCGGCGGCCCAGTAAGGCCGCGATCTTTCTAGAACGAAGGAGGCGGGGTCAGACCGAGTGACTCATTCTCCGGAGAGGGCATTCCAACCGTCTCGCCCTCTTCCCAGCTTTCGCTGCGCGTCGCGCCGACGAAATGAGGAGAAGATTCTGGAAGGTGGCGCGGAACGTCTTTAATCGAGCAGCCGAGACGAGAAAGCAGGAGGTGACGGAAGTTAACGCCGGAGCGCGTAGGAATTCCGCCGTGGAGTCGGCGAAGTTTTGGTCCGTAGGGACGGCTCGAGCTACAGGCAAGAGCGTGGGTTTACCGCTATCGAGCGAAGACGCGGGCAACAGCTGCGTGTGTGAAGCCGACAGATTTCCGGCGAAGAAGTTTGAAGCTTGGAGAGTGGCCTATCGAAGACGGGAGTTTTCCTGGAAGAGAAACTCCGGCGAGGTTTCCTGGAAGAGAAACTTCAGAGGGCTGCGGAACGACAACAACGCTGGACTTTGAGTGAGTGATTCTCGGACGAGTATCATTCAGACTTTTGTTCCAAGAACTTTGGACTGGATAGGTTTGCTATCTCTTTAGTCCTTAAGTGTCTTGGTTGTTCAATGCGTGCGACTGCATTATAGTGCGTATAGTTGTCTGTGTCCGTTGTTTTGAGTGTGGCCGATTGTATTGTGTAGTACGTTGATTGATTGGTTTGATTGGTGACATATTGTATGCAACTATTGTGGAGTGTGCATTTTTATGTATTGTTTTCGATCTGCCATTATTGAGAATATACTTGTTTGTTTATCAACTCTCGGCTCTGACTTGTTCTTTGGGCCACGGCCGGCGTCCGCTGGCGCACCAAAAAGGACCACTTCAAAATTGTCCACGCTTTCGTGGTGCGGTTCGGGGGGCCGATACTTCGGCTCTTGGAATTAGCCCGGCGATCGCCTCCCTAATAAACGGGACAGGTGCGACAATTAATCTGGCGTCCGCGACAGGACCTTTTGGTGCACAGTGTGTCCAAAGTAGTGAGAAAGAGCCTCGAGTTGTTGATAGGGCTATCGGAACGATTTTGTGTGTTGTTCAGTGTTCTCGTTAACGAGTGCAGGGGAGTGTTCCGATAGACTGATTTAGGCAGATACTTTTTGCACGCGGCAAGGTTGTATTTGCGAGTTGCGAGACACAATAGATCTCGAAAAGTTAGTTGCGCTTGGTGAGAAGATGGGTCTTTCTGGCGCCGAACTACGGAAGTGGGTAAGCCAGAAGGAGAAAGAGGCGGTGGAGAGAGAGAGGTTGGCAGCGGAGAGAGCCAAGGAAGAAAAAACAGCTGAGTTGGAACGAGAGAGGTTGGCGGTCGAAAGAGCCAAAGCGGAAAAAGAAGCTGAGGTGGAGAGAGAGAGGTTGGCGGCAGAGAGGGCGAAGGAAGAAAGAGAGCAGCAGTTGAAGTTGGAGTTGGAGAGAGAAAAGCTTACAGCTGAAAGGGCGAAAGAAGAAAGAGAGCAGCAATTGAAGTTGGAGCTGGAGAGAGAGAAGTTGGCAGCCGAAAGGGCGAGAGAAGAAAGAGAAGCGAGGGAGCGGCAGCTGAAGGAAGAAAGAGAAGCGGAGATGGCTGAAAGGGAACGGCAACGGCAGCACGAGATGGAACTCGAGCGGCTCCGTTTGCAACAGCGAAGGGAAACTCCCGTCCAAGGTAGAGTTGAAAGCAGCGAACGAGAGGATCATGGCTTCCGCTTGAACCCAAGCAAGTTGCTCGTAGCATTTGATGAAAGGAAGGACGACCTAGACGCGTACCTCCACAGATTTGAGACGATTGCGAGGAGCCAGAATTGGCCGGAACATCAATGGGCAACTGCTTTGAGTACTTGCTTGAGTGGTGAAGCGCTCAGTGTGTACGGTAGGCTGACGCCGACCGATGCAGCCAACTACGCAAAGGTGAAAGCTGCTTTGCTGAAGCGATTTAGATTTACCGTGGAAGGTTTCCGGGACAGATTTCGGACAGGAAAGCCAGCTGATGGTGAGACGGCTACGCAGTATGCCGCCCGACTTTGCCATTATTTCGACAGATGGATTGAACTTTCAGGGACAGCACAGGAGTACGATGAGCTTAGAGAGCTCCTAATTAGAGAACAATTTCTTACTAGTTGCCACCCAAGCCTGTCGCTGTATTTGAAAGAGAGGAGAGCTAAGTCACTTGAAGACATGCTTGAATTAGCTGATCAATTCTTGGAAGCGCAAGGTGGCACTAATTTGGCCAAAGTCAAGAAGGAATGTCCCGAGGAGTCGAAGAAATCGGCTGCCGAGGAAAAGAAGCATGCACTGGAGAAAATTCCGCGATGTTTTCTGTGTAACCGAGTGGGTCACCGTGCTAGCCACTGCCGAACTAACTTCTCGAGCACCACGGTTGTAAAATGTTTCAAATGTGGTCAGACTGGGCACAAGGCAGACGCATGTCGTAACGGAGCGAGTCAAACTCACCAGGTATCCTGTGCACAAGTGGCACCAAAAACCGTTGATGACGTCACCGATGGATTCGTAGAGTTGAAGAATGGGGAGAAAATTCCTATTGTGGGTGCTGTAATGTCAAAACAGCCAACCGGTGTTACGAAAGGAATGCCAGCGCTGCCTGGAAAAGTTGCGGACAAAAAGATTACGGTGTTAAGAGATACCGGCAGTTCCATTGTTATCGTGCGGAGAGATTTGGTACGGGAAAGTGAGTTGACAGGCAGAACGAAACCGGTTTGCCTAATTGATCGTACGGTTCGGATGCTTCCCGAAGCAGAGATTGAGGTTGAAACACCGTACTTCAGCGGGAAGATTACAGCTCTATGCATGACGACCCCCCTGTATGACCTTGTCATCGGAAACATCGTCGGGGCGCGAGGGCCGAATGATCCAGAATGTTTGGGAGAAGACCCGAAGATAGAGCCCTCGCCAACACAGCGGCCGCGAGATACAGTGGAGGAGCATCCCGTGACGGGTCTCACTAGAGCCCAAGGTGAAGCTGCGGCGCAAGAGACAGCGAAGGAGAAGACGATCGTGTCGAATAAGTTCACAGGCCGAGCAACCGGACTTACGTCGGCACGTCCTCAACCGACCGACAGTATAAAGGAGACGGAGCTGGCCAGCCGGGCAAAATGTAGAGGCATTAAACAGACAGGACCCGTCGAATGTAATGAAGCATTAACGGTGTCGGAAGAGACAACGATGGCTGAGACGACGCCTCAGATATCGTCGTTGGAAAGGGCTCGCCGAGAAAGAACGTGGAAGCACAAGAAGAGATCGAGCGAGCACCGCAAAAAGGGGCGCAAGCGCTGTTCGAAGTATTCAGGATAAGTGCTGAGGTCGAATCAGAATGTGTTTGGCAGTGTTGAGTGCCATATGTTGTGTTAACGTTGTGTTATCCTGTGTCACAAGTGTCAAAGTGTTGTGCTGTGATGTGATGTATAGTATTGGACCATTGTTGTAATGAGAGAACTTTGTACATTTGTATTATTGGGAATTTGTGGTGGAGTGTTGTACTCATGTGCCTGTGGTTATATTTCATGTGTTGTGGAATTGAACTACAATGTACGATTGTATTAAGTGATCTATTGTGAATGTGAAGTGTCATGAGTGACTGATGGTGTTACAGTCTGTGAGAGTGTGTGGTGACTGTTCGCGCTCGTCTGTGGAGTTTTGAATATTATGAGATAATATTCTTAAAGTGGGGGGCAGTGTCACAGAACGAGCGCTAAAAAAGAGCGCGCCGCCAAATCCTTGCGACAACGGGCGGCAGAAACGCGGCGAGGTAAAAAGAAAAAAAAGAAAGCAAACATCCAAGGCTCCCGGGCGCGCGCTCTCCCCGCAGAAGCATGGCTTCGCAGACGAACCTCCTCACCGCACATCGGCGGCCCAGTAAGGCCGCGATCTTTCTAGAACGAAGGAGGCGGGGTCAGACCGAGTGACTCATTCTCCGGAGAGGGCATTCCAACCGTCTCGCCCTCTTCCCAGCTTTCGCTGCGCGTCGCGCCGACGAAATGAGGAGAAGATTCTGGAAGGTGGCGCGGAACGTATTTAATCGAGCAGCCGAGACGAGAAAGCAGGAGGTGACGGAAGTTAACGCCGGAGCGCGTAGGAATTCCGCCGTGGAGTCGGCGAAGTTTTGGTCCGTAGGGACGGCTCGAGCTACAGGCAAGAGCGTGGGTTTACCGCTATCGAGCGAAGACGCGGGCAACAGCTGCGTGTGTGAAGCCGACAGATTTCCGGCGAAGAAGTTTGAAGCTTGGAGAGTGGCCTATCGAAGACGGGAGTTTTCCTGGAAGAGAAACTCCGGCGAGGTTTCCTGGAAGAGAAACTTCAGAGGGCTGCGGAACGACAACAACGCTGGACTTTGAGTGAGTGATTCTCGGACGAGTATCATTCAGACTTTTGTTCCAAGAACTTTGGACTGGATAGGTTTGCTATCTCTTTAGTCCTTAAGTGTCTTGGTTGTTCAATGCGTGCGACTGCATTATAGTGCGTATAGTTGTCTGTGTCCGTTGTTTTGAGTGTGGCCGATTGTATTGTGTAGTACGTTGATTGATTGGTTTGATTGGTGACATATTGTATGCAACTATTGTGGAGTGTGCATTTTTTTGTATTGTTTTCGATCTGCCATTATTGAGAATATAATTGTTTGTTTATCAACTCTCGGCTCTGACTTGTTCTTTGGGCCACGGCCGGCGTCCGCTGGCGCACCAAAAAGGACCACTTCAAAATTGTCCACGCTT
Organism: Rhipicephalus annulatus; assembly: GCA_013436015.1. Classification (NCBI taxonomy): domain Eukaryota; kingdom Metazoa; phylum Arthropoda; class Arachnida; order Ixodida; family Ixodidae; genus Rhipicephalus; species Rhipicephalus annulatus. The sequence goes on along the minus strand of WOVY01009487.1, from coordinate 27,404 downwards.
TCGTGGTGCGGTTCGGGGGGCCGATACTTCGGCTCTTGGAATTAGCCCGGCGATCGCCTCCCTAATAAACGGGACAGGTGCGACAGCCATACACAAGAAAATTGCAAGTTACAACATCAAGCAAACGACTTATACAAACATGGCTGCGATGCATAATATCATAATACAATATTTATCGAAACACTGAGGGAGAAACACGTTAAAAAAGCAAAAAAAAACGTGGATGTGTAAAAAGTCCTTCCTTTATTTATTCATTCATACTTACAAAAGTATTCTCGTATTTGTTTGCGCGTCAAAATATTTGAAAGAAACCTTTCCCTTTCATTTTTTTTAGTATCGAAAGCAGACTATGCCTCAGAGATTTCATAAGGTAATTTTTGCGCATGTATGGTACGTAGGACATGTCGTGAATACGAGTGCGCGAGTCACTACTTTTATATTCAAGCCATTACGTATATTTTAAATAGTATTTGATATTATCGGAGCCGAAACAAAATGAATATAGAAGTCGGTATATGTAGACACTTTTCACACGTAATATTTTACGTTTTTGAAATAAACGGCAGAAATAAAGGTTGCATACATTCGCTATTTATAGAAGTGCGCATTTGTTAAGTTGAAGAAGTGCACGAATGTTGCCATTTGTTGTGGTGGCCCACACAACAAATTGTTAAGATGCAATTGAAGCAGGGCGTATTATATATGTGATTTTACCCTTTCCGAAAAAAAATCTTGATAGTGAGATAGCACACCAGTGGTAGATGACAGTAATTTTGCAAGTAGTTCCACGTGTTATGTCCTATTCATATTTTCTGAAAACATAACACCTAATACCTTGTAATTAGTCAGAAATTCGATAGGAGCACCTTCCAAAAATAATTCTTCACTGAAACAAGAACGCCTTCCTCTAGGCCCGAATATTATAACCTTTATTTTGAGCTGTTGATTGTTAGCGCATTATTACAAGAGCTTACCAACAGGTTAGAAAGAACACTGCGGGATTTCTGCAGCACATCGTCAAGTTCAAGGCCATAGACAAAGAAACTTGTATCGTCAGCGTCTAGCCCATTTGATGCATCTCTAACAATTCGAGCGATATCATTTACGTAGACAATAAATAAGGTCAGTCTCAATACGCTACCCTGCGCTACCACCATGTGAGCAGCAGAATTTTTCACAAGCAGTGCACTGAATCCGCCCAGAAAGGTACGACCAAAACAACAAGTTTGCAACGCCACGAATACCATAGTAATTTAGCTTTCTAATTAAAATTTCATAATTCAGACGATCGAATGCCTTTCTAAAATCTATAAATATTACTAACGTTAGTTTACCCGCGCCTGTTATTGATTATTACGTCCTTTAGACATAACAACACCGCCTCTGTCGAGCTGCCTGGGCGGAACGCGTACTGACAGTCAGGAAGAATGTGATTCTTTTAAAAAAAACTGCTGATCATTGTAGACATCACCTTTTCTAAGCATTTCGATAAGGCAGACAAAACAAATATTGGCCTGTAATTCCCAACACATTTCGAGTGCCACATTTACAAATCACTAACACCCTGGCTTTCTTCAGAGCAGTTTTAAAATTGCCAGTCCCTGGAACAAGAATAAATAAAACCACAAGGTGCATTGCGATGACGTCAATTACAAATTTTATTGGTTTGATTTGAACACCATCTGCATTAGCAGCATTGATGTTTCCTAGGCTTAAGAATGTACGACAAATCTCGATGTCGTCAGTAGGTTAGACAAAAATGCCATGCGTACATCTATTAACATCAGTGCCGCTGATCGCGCTATCTCATGACGTCATCATGTTCATGAAATGATCGTGAAGCTTTTAGTCAAAGCAGCGCTCTTCACCTTTTTATTAATTATGGTGACCTCATGAAAAGACAGTTTTTCGTTTTATCGGGCTCCTGGCGTCACTGATAATTTTCCACGTTTTTTTTCAGGATTTCTCCACTGTACCGATGCAAAAAAGTTTCATACTAGTGCGCTCTAGCTTTTCGTTGTTTATTGTTGATTGCAATCCGAAACTTCCTAAATGCAGAGAGATCACTCTCACTTGGCGTGCGTAAAAATCCATTGAATATACTATTTTTCTTATTATCTTAACATGTTGACGCTGCAACCAAGGCTTTCTAATACGCTTTTTCACCTTGCCTGTTTTGAGTGGCACCGACATGTTGTAAAACAGCACTGATAATTGACCAAAACTCGCCATATGCTTCACAAGCATCTTCGTTCTTATATAAATAGGATCAGTCTGTGCGCATAACACGTGCGTTAAGGTATTTCATAATTTTGTTTGAAAGACAACTATGACAGAAAATGGTATCAGGTAAGCATTTTTATGAACATAGAATGAGCATGTTACGTATATTGGCCACTGGTCGCTGAAATCATAGCTGATAGTGCCAGATGAGTAAATATGAGTACCAGCGTTACGGACAAAGATATCAAGAGCCGATTGACTAGTTGGTGTCACACGAGTAGGCGTTGTGAAAATGCTGCAGAAATCTAGCAAAGTCATATGGTTGATAATTGGGTGGATGTAAGTGCCATCATCGAGCATGTTAATGTTGAAGTCAGCACAGACAAGCACTTTGTAATTGAGAAAAAAAAAACATGTTCTATAATCCTTTCCATGAATTCTGAGAAGTTAGACAAGTTACCGGTAGGTAGTTGGCAAATCACGATGAACAGATTATTGTCTGATTAGACAGTGAGCACTTCATATTGTGGCTTTTGTAGCCTAATTACTTCTGTTCAGACAGCACTAGATTTCAGCTCCTCGTGACCAACGTGCAGCTTATAACGAAAGAAGTGCTCGGCTGACGCGAATTTCAGCAGCGGTGACAGCATCGAGAGTACATCGATTGCTGCTTTGTATTGCAGGTTGGCCTATTCTTCTTTTACCTTTTGGCATAATCTATGTTCTTGCTGTCACTGCAGCCTCTGTACCATAGTGTGTCCAGAAGGCTATACCCTTTTTCGTGACGTAACTTGCGATGGCGCCTAATTAACACCTGAAAGAGCATCTTGCAAGGACGGGTGCTCTTCGCAATATTGCTAAAGCAATAGTTGAAAAGGCAACGTCAAGCATTTAAGAGATGTCAAAGGTGCTTGCTGGCATGACCTTTGAATTTTTCGTAGCAATGGGTGACTTAAGGTGGAAGATGAACAAGCTTGATATGACGAATAACTCAATAAAAGTTGAGCTAATTTTCATCAAGCAATCAGTCGGGCACATGAATGAAAGTGTGGAAGAATACCTTAGAGAAAAATAAAGCCTTCGACTTGAACTCAGTGAAGTGAAAAACCAGGACTTTGAGTGCCGGAAAGACAACCTGAGACTTAATGAAGAGCTGCAGGAAACTAAAAGCAGCTAGTTGAATTAAAGCAGTACATAGGCACACCAACTTTGAGCTGAGGGGTATACGAAAGACTGAAAAAGAGGATGTCCTCGAAACAGTCTCCGAAGACCCATCTTCTTTGTGCGTTCAAGTTATTGACAGTTATATTGATGTGGCTTATTGCATCTCGTCAAGGACAAAACGCCCCCAAATTTAGTGGTAAAGATCACTTAAAGATCGCTCCGGGACAATCTACTTAAAGGAATTAAATTAAAGCGACTGCACACTGCCATGTCTTGCTTTAAGAATGGCGATTCAGCATACATGAACGAACACTGCTTCCCCAAAAAAAAAATCTTGCTTAGGAAAGCTATCCAAGAAAAACAGGAAAAACTATAGAAATTTGGATGTGTCTTTGAGAGAATATCCTACAACTAAAGAAAACGGAGAATTCGTAAGTAGTGCATATAATAGGTAAAAACACCTAGCAGAAACAGTGTAGGCATTTTCCTAAACCTTATCATACTCTTTCAGTATGACATACAAAATCCAAAAAGTTGACAATCATTAAAGAGAAAAATCTTTTGCAGTGTTTCATTCCAACATTTGTAGAATTAATGAAAAAATTGACCCCGCATTTCCATGTTAATCTGCATATGTCGTCGAAAGACGATAGTTTTGCGTCTGAAGAAATTGAACAAAACGTGTATTTGATGTTCTAGTCAAGAGAATGTGTGAATGGTCTTCTAGAGGCGCTGCGTTAGAGTGCCTGGAGCGTGCAGCGGATGTCAACAGGCGCATCAACTGACGTCACACGTGAGACATGAGCGCCATCTGGCAGTCAACTTGGAAAACAAAACGCGCGGCTCTAAGACGGGCATGCACGCCCGTCTCAGAGGTGATAAAGTGTAGAACGCAAGGCGACTGGTAGGTGCCGTCACCATGTCGTCTAAGAAAAGCGTTGCATGGTCAGCGCCACGTGACGAACGCTATGTTCCTTAAAATAACTTATGTATGCCTTTTCTAGTAAAAGTCACACATACAGAATATATACTAGTTGTTATGCGCGATAATGGCTTTTTACTTGACAATCGCACAATATAAACGCTAAATCTTGAGAAAAATTGGGGGCACTGCGGAAGGGGTCAGCCGTTTGGGATATCTGGTAGTGCCGTTTAAAGTGCCCAATACCGTTAAGGGTGGACAAAAATATAATTAAACAGACAGACAGTCCAAAATTTTTGCGTCGAAGGTCCCCAAGAAAGACTATCGTCTTTAAAACGGGAACTTGCTTTCTGCATTTGTTTTGCATCATGTATATTCGTTGAGTGTCATTATGGCAACTGGGACGTGGCCACGAAAACGTAAAACATAATCTTTTTGATTACAGAATAGAATCAAACGCCCGCGATTCACGCTGACGTGGAGGTGGCGTTGCATTGTTCGTTAGAGGTAACATATTCTATTGCAAAATGGAAACGGCGAAACATAGTTGCAATGATACGGATTCTCTATTCATTCTTATTGAGTATGACATCATGATTGGTATAGCTCATTGCTCACCAAGCGGTAGCCTCATGGACTTTCTTGATAACCTGGAATCGGTTTTCTGCATTGTGTCGGGGTACAAAAATAAAGTATTGATTATGATAGGAGACGTGAGCATAAACGCATGTAACTATAGCTTTTCGTTGCAGTGTAAACACTATCGAAATTTTTATTACGTCGCCGACGCAAGCAACTGAGGTATCGACGTTTTTAATTGAGCCCACATTGACAAATCTCGATAAGGTTGTAACTGGAGGTGTTACCCCGAGCCAATTTCTGAGCACTTACCTATATTTGCCATTTTGTATCGCTCAAAGAGCACCACGCAAACAAAAAATTATGTTGCAATGAAAATTGATTACCAAGTATTATGGGAGAAATTCATCGCATTAGGTACAATATATAAAACGAGGTTTTCGAACTAGAAGCAGCTAATTTAACTAAATATCTTGAAAGTTACAGAAAGGAATACACGTAAAATCTCTAAAGGCCAACACGTTTAACCCTTATGCCCGTGGGTGCAGAAGACATCCCTCCAGCACTCAAAGCCAAATACTATTACTGGTATGAGAAATGGTGCCACCGTAGAGATAATCGCTACTATTCACAGCAATTAAAACTACAGCGGACTATATCGGTCGCTAGGATTTTAACACCCAAAAGAGAGTATTTTACTCAAATAATTATAGAGGCCACTGGCAACCCGAAAAAAAATGGCAGCATATCCACAGGGTGAATGATGGAGATTGGGGCGAAGCATCCGTCTGTTTATTCCTTCTTGCTTCTGTCGGCTATGCGCCCGTTTGTGCAACCATTCTTGCGCCCGTCCATCCGTTCGTCCGTGCGTGCGTTTGTTCGTGTGTCCGCACGTCCACCCGTGCGTCCGTTCATGAGTCCATCCGTCCATGCAACCATCCATGCGTCCGTTCATGCATCTCTATGTGTGTCCGTTTGTCCATCTAGTCAACACTCCAAGGACCACCATCTCGCATATTCTCATCATATATGCATCCGTCTGTGTGACCGTTCATGCCTTCATCCGCCTGTTCGTGCGTGCGCCTGTTCCTGCATCCGCACGTCTATACGTGCGTCCGTGCCTGCGTTTGTCCATGCATCCGCCCCTACGTCCATTCATGCGTCCATCTGTCCATGTAGCCATTCATGCGTCCGTCCATGCATCTGTCTGTGTTTCCGACCGTCTATGCGCCCGTTTGTGTGACCATCCTTGCGCTCGTCCGTCCCTCCGTCCGTGCGTGCGTTTGTTCTTGTGTCCACACGTCCACCCGTTCGTCCGCTCATGAGTCCATCCGTCCATGCAACCATCCATGCGTTCGTTCATATATCTCTATGTGTGTTCGTTTGTCCATCTAGTCAACCCTTCTAGTACCGCCATCTCGCAACTTTTCATCATATATTCCGCATATAGAAGCACCGCCCTTCAACAGACATTCCAAAGACTGAACGAGAGGTGGCACACGCAGTCTTTCTTACGGCTTGCGCTTATTGTCTATTTCTCAACTTTAACCACCTCGAGTTCATGGTGCATACTAGTTCACTGTATTCATGGCGCTGCGGCTCAACGCTCGCTAAACCTTTCTAAAACTAAGGAGGTTACGCCCAGCGAGTATAACCTAGCAACCCTTTCTTGTCAGATAGGGCTCATATACATGCCAATGGCTGCTAATTGGAAATAAGAGGCAGGAGAGTTCGCCTTTATGGTAACGCGCACGCTGCGAACTTTTTATTGTTTAACAGCGCACTGGAGAACTCTCCCACCGGCACCACCTTGCAGGTCAAAGCGTAAGACTGGTTACGCCATATGGCTACAACGAGGGATGAACGGGTGCCACTTTAAGGAGCTTCGCCCCTAAAGACTGCCGCAGCGTTTGACAACGCTGCGTTTTGCAAAGCCTCTATAAGAGGTTGACGGTAGCGACGGGACGGCACACAGTTTCCCCATAGTAGAGTATCTAGCGCTCTAAATCGTTCACTACTTTTTCTAAACTCAGGTCATAAATGAGATCGTAGGTAAACAACGCGATCTAGTTGTGCTTCCTGAAACCATTCATGAAGACGTTGTCAATAACTTCAACGCATATTTTGTAGGCATTGATCCGAACCTAGCCGAAAAGTTTGACGACCTAAACAATACCTTTACCACGCAGAGTTCTGTGCCTAACATCTTTGTTTTGTATACAATTGAGATGGAAGAAGTAATAGCCACTGTCAATAAGATGTCTGCCTCAGAAGCTTCAGGATTAGATGGAATATATATTCGCATGACTACAGAGAATATAGATATATTACGACCAGTTTTATGGCACTTATTTGATCAGTCTGTGAACTGTAGTAGATACCGTCACAATTGATGCTTGCAAAGCTTGTCCCTATATACAAAGATGGAGAGCGTAATAGGGGGCGTAGTTACAGGCCAATATCTCTATTAGGTACCATTATTATTATTTTTATTTTAACCGGTATGTTCCACGAACTCTTTGAAAATTATCATTATTTGCCCGCAGCAACATGGCTTTCGCCCGAATCACTCAACCTCCTCAGCAGTGTTACCATTAGCTAAAAAACGAATGCATCTTTACATTACAGTATGGTTGTATGCGCCATATTCATAGATAAAAGAGCCTTTGACACAGTATATCACAGTGTACCTTCAAGTACACTACAGTATTATGGTTTTCATCATAGTAAACGATCTAAACGAGCTACCTAAGCGGGTGCAGCTAGTCAAAATACACAATTTTACATTGGTGTCTAAAAAGTGTGCGCGTGCACTGGAGTTCCTCAGCGATCTGTCCCTGAGGCACCTTTATTTTTGGTATATATCAAAACGGCGAACGGGAAGGACTTCGTGGTGTCTATTGAGTTCCTGTCAGGTATTCGGCGATGTCACGTGGCCGTTCTGCTGGCTGCAGATGTGGTGCATTGAAGGCGAAGCCACGCAGTCCCATCTGCCGGTACTGGCAACGGCGGTGTCAGGCCCCACCGCAGTGGTAGCACAATGGGCGGTGGTCAGGGGTGGCCAGACGTCAGTCTTCCTCGACGCACTGCACTGGGCCGCAGGCCAACGATAAGACGTCGGTGGGGTTGGTGGCGGCGGTGGCGTTTGGCGACGGAAGTGCAATGGGGCGGCGTTTTGGCGTGCGCGTGGAGGAGGGGTGTGGCGGTGGGCTGCAGCAGCATAGCTCATGGCTTGCAGCTGAGGTTCTTGAGGCTGAGAGACGCCCAGCGATTGCTGGATTTCCCGGCGTACGACGTCCGCGATGGATTCCACGTGAGGCTGCGCTGAAGGAAGTTTTTTTCGCAGCTTTTCTTGCACGATCGCTCGGATCGTCTCCCGCATGTCAGAGTTCCAAGCGCTTGAATGCCGGCGTAGCCTCTAGACGAGAAACTACGGTTATATTGCTGCGTGCGCATCTCAAGCGTCTTCTCTATCGTAGATGCTTCTGAAATGAATTTGGCGACAGTCTTTGGCGGGTTTCTGATCAGCCCGGCGAAGAGTTCCTGCTTTACTCCTCGCATGAGCAGACGGACCTTCTTCTCCTCGGACATGTCCGAGTTGATTGATTGATTTGTGAGGTTTAACGTCCCAAAACCACCATTTGATTATGAGAGACGCCGTAGTGGAGGGCTCCGGAAATTTCGACCACCTGGGGTTCTTTAACGTGCACCCAAATCTGAGTACACGGGCCTACAACATTTCCGCCTCCATCGGAAATGCAGCCGCCGCAGCCGGGAATCGAACCCGCGACCTGCGGGTCAGCAGCCGAGTACCATAGCCACTAGACCACCGCGGCGGGGCGACATGTCCGAGTCAGCGTGGCGGGAAAGTTTAATCATATCTTCCGTGAATAGCGCCACGTTTTCGTTTAGCATCTGCATGCGGGTTCGGAGAAGAGCTGTGGCCTTCTCTTCGCGCACCACACTTGCGAAAGTAGTAAGGAACCTGGCGCGAAAGACGTGCCACGTTGTAAGGCTTCCCTCTTGATTCTCGAACCAGGTCCGAGCAGCATCTTCTAAGGCGAAATACACATGCCGGGGCTTGTCATCGTCTTTCCACTCATTGAAGGCGGCGACGCGGTCGAACCGTTCGATCCAGCTTTCCGGGTCTTCCAGTGGCGTGTACCGTGCTCCGGCTTTTTCCAACTCCTCGTGTGCCAGGCGGCACGTTTCCTCCAAACGGTTCAGAAGGTCGAAAACATGCTGGTACGTCGTCTTAGCTTCTTCAGTCAAGTCGGCGTTCGTCCACAGCTCCTTCAGTATCGCCAAGGGTCTCCTCACATGGCGGCCGTAGAGAAGCTCGAAGGGTGAAAACCCCATACTGGCCTGCGGAACCCCCCTATAGGCAAAGAGGAGAGGTGCCAGGTAGCGGTCCCAATCTCTCGGTTTTTCGGCGCACATGCGCTTCAACATTAATTTTAAGGTGCCGTTGAATTTTTCCACCAAGCCATTCGCCATGGGGTGATATGGGGTGGTGTGGAAGTGGCGCACAGAAAGGAGCCGCGCTACTTCCTTCATCAGGTCCGATGTGAAGTTCGTGCCACGGTCGCTCAGTACCTCACGGGGGACGCCAAATCGGGAGAACATCTCGACCAGAGCTTCGGCCACTCGCTCAGTTTCGATACTCGGGAGCGCCACTGCGTCTGGATACCGGGTGGCATAATCCATCAAAGTTAAAATGTATCTGTTCCCCTGCTTTGAGGGCGGGTGAATCGGTCCCACTATATCGATCGCCACTCGTTTGAACGGGGTGTCGATTATGGGTGCCCTCCCCAGTGGAACATGTGGTACACGGCCGTTTGGTACGGTGCGCTGACAAATGTCACATGAGGCGACGAACCTTTTTACGTCAGCTGTGATGCCTGGCCAAAAGAACTCCTCCGAGATCCGGTCCTTGGTTTTCTGCGTGCACAAGTGTCCTGCCATTATACCATCGGGTGCCGTTTTAAGCACCGCTTCTCGGTGGCAGCGCGGAACGACTAAATGGCGTACAAGCCGTCCGTTGGCCTCTGTGTACTGTCGGTACAGCAGTCCCTGCTCTTGTTTGTACTCGATGATTCTCTTCTCATTTCGGCATGTTTGCTTCCTGCCGATCTTCTCAAAACACTGTTTGAGTGTCGCATCTCCCCTCTGCTCGCAGCCATAGTTATCTCCCGGCAATCCCGCCGTGGTCCCAGGTGTACGAAGCTTGGCAAATTTTCCCGGATGTGCATGCGCTTGGGAACGGGTTATAGCTGCTGCCACAGGCTCTTCGCTTGACGCCTTTGTCGCGACTGGTTTTTAAGTCTGCTTTCTGGGATCATTAGGAGGTCTTACGCCCTCGATATTGCCCAGAATAAGGTCATACAGTGGATCTTGCAGACATAGTGCTGTCAGATTGCCAGTAAAGTAGGGGGTGTCAACCTCAATCCGTGCTTCGGGCAGCATCCTCGCTGTTCCGTCAACCAAGTAGACGAGTCTGCTTGTACCTGTCAGCTCGTCTTCCTTCACCAGCTTCCTCCGCACGATTACTGTGTTGCACCCCGTATCCCGCAACACTGATATGTCTATGCCTCGGAGGGTCCCTGTGGCCACGGGTAGGTTCTCGGCCAGATTTTTCGGTGGTGTCACCCTTACGGCGTTGACGACGGGGACTTTTTCGCCATTCCTAAGCTCGACATACCCGTCGCATATGGGATCCTCACACGTTTCCCTTGGTGCGTAGAGGCAGGATGCCTGGAGTGAGTTATTTGCTCCTGACCGGCAGTCGTTTGCCCTATGTCCTTTTTTCCCACACTTGAAGCAGACGATGGCTACATTAGCGGCAGGTCTGTTGCGACACAAGTGCGGTGGGTGATTCCCACGATTGCAAATATAGCACCGTGGTAGTGGTGAGTGGCTGTTGCCTCCTTTTTCGTATTTCCCCTTTTCGTCTGTTATGGGACCATCTTTGTTTTCGCTAGGCTTGCTCCACCCTGAGCTTCCAAAAACTGGTCTGCCATCTCAAGCATGTCTTCCAGGGATTCCGCCCTCCTTTCTTTCAAATATATTGCGAGGTTCGAACCACATCCATGCAAAAACCTCTCTCTAATCAACAATGCTCGGAGGGACTCGAATTCTGTCTCAGTTTTGGACAGCTCAACCCATCTATCGAAGTAGTGTCTTAAGCGAGCCGCGTACTGTGTTGCTGTTTCACCCCCTACTGGCCTCTCCTTAATAAACTTGTCTCGGAACTCATCCGCCGTGAAGCGAAAGCGCTTCAGGAGGGCGGTTTTAACCTTGGTGTAGTCCGCTGCATCTGCAGGTGGTAGCCTGCCATAAACACTTAGCGCCTCTCCTGTAAGACATGTCGAAAGCGCCGTCACCCATTGGCTTTCAGGCCACTTTTGCCCTCTGGCGATGCTCTCAAACCGGCATATAAACGCATCTAAGTCGTCCCTTCCTTCGTCAAAGGTGACGAGCAGTCTACCTGCGTGTATTCTCAAACTCGGCTCCTCCCCGACATCACCGTGCTCACTGCTGGATCGGCTCACCCTACTACTCTCACTGAGGCGAATCTTTAATTGCAGTAACTGCACTTCCCGTTCTCCGGCTTCCCTTGCCGCTTCTCGTTCTTTCTCCCTTTCTTCGCGTTCTCTCTCCTTTTCCTTTTCCTCCCGGGCCCGTGCCCGCTCTTCTCTGGCTAACGGCTGCGCCTGTTCCTGCTGCTCCTTAACCCATTGTCTCAGTTCGGTGCCCTCGAGGCCTAACTGTTTACCTTGCGCGATACACTTATCCAAATCTATACACTCCATACTGCAAACTGTCACTATAATTCCACTATAAAACCATCGCAATCCTATGCAGGCTACAACCACTTTAACTGTGCGGCTCTATCACCCCGCTGTCCGCACGGTTCTCGTTCACCCCTCACTGTCTTACTCTTTGTACGGAACGTCCTGTCCTGTCGCGGACGCCAGTTTTGTTACAAGCTGCCACTCTAGCGTCGCCAGCGCGAAGTCGGCGACGGAAATGACAGCAGGTTGGTTCGTTCCGTACGCAAGCAGAGACAGTGAAGAGATCAGAGGCGTGGGAAAACAAACAACTTTACTCTAGTGATATTGCAGCACACGAGATCTAATACAACACTTCAATACAACTATCAAAATGCATTGACACTTGATACAACTACACAGATATATAACAGAAACAATGAATCAGCTTACGAGAGAGAACTATTACAACTACACAAACTAATAAGAATAGATTTACGCAGGAGAAAGTTCGAAGATATAAACAGGTGAAGGCATACGTGTGATAACCGGCAGCGTTGTGTCCCCGACGATCGGATGCGAGAAGTCGAAGAGAGTTCTGGCACGACTGCGATGTCGGCGGTGTTGCAACGCTGGTGGCTCCGGGAGGCTAGTGCTTGCAGGTGACTTCGAGCAGGTTGAGCTAACTCGTGGCGAAGTCCCGATGTCTACGTTGCAGACGTTAATATCGCGTCACAACTAGACGAACGGCTAAGTTTAGGTGGCCAGCCGATACAGAGCCACACTAAAAACTTCTAGAAGAGATGCTTGTTGATCTGTTTCTACACCATCTTGGTCAGCGACTAGTCTGCCTAGCAGGGCAAAATCCTGCTCTTAAATCCCCCTCGTGTCTCCTCGCTCTCTTCCTTGGGGACAAGAGACCTCTACCTGGGTCCAATCATGCGCGTTTAATTGAGGGGAAACTCCGCCCCAAAAATATTTTGACCCCACCCCTTTTTAATAGGGAGAGGGCCCGCAACTAGCGAGAGTGACAACCTGTCGGGTTGTTGTCATACGGCTTGGCCACCAGAGCGTTTCCCACGCTTTTCTCCGTGGGAACGGTCAACCACTTAGCTCTCAGCCGGGCGTCTTGTAGTCTAATCCTTGTACGGGGTATACCGCGGCCTTCTACGACCTTGCAGACGCCGCCACAGTTACAAAAGGATTAACCGTCGGCGGCGACGTTCTAAGGAGAGCATCCCATTTTGCACTTATCGGTTCCCTTTCATGTGCCGCCGTTTCTCACGGTCAGTCGGGGAGTACGGCGCCCGTTAATAGCCGTGACGCGGTGTCGCCGAAAATAGCCGTCCGTGACAATGTCACATCTTCTATTTACCACGAAGAGGTTTCCTTTTAAACCATTGTTAAAGGCAGTAACGTAATTCAGCATTCTGCTGTAGAGCATATGTAATAGAGCATAAGTAGAGCAAATATGTAGAGCACCCCTATTCTGGACATGCCACTGCGGGCGGTTTTGCACGCGATGACAGCATTGATTCCGAATCTCAGCAGTCACAATTTATGGATGCTATATGTATTAATGCGCTAGTGCCATGCCCTCAGAGAGATTATGAGGTCAATATAATTAGGCTTTCACTTGAAACCGTGCATCTCATAACTAGATTTTAGTTTTGAGACATGAAACTGTAGAACCTAATTTTAATAAATCTTCTCTAAGCCAGCACGAATGTACACTGCTTGCAAAACCCTGCTCTCAGTTTTTTTTTTCATGTGGATGTCTGGTTTATCCCAGACTTTATAGCATTATTTAACAGTGTGGTTTTTCAAGGCCTTCTTAATGGCCATGACTTTTTTTTCACATTCGTTCAAACCAGAAGACAAGTTCATCACGTACACATGCCTTGCCCCGCTGCGGTGGTCTAGTGGTTAAGGTACTCGGCTGCTAACCCGCGGGGCAAGGGATTGGTTCCCGGCTGTGGTGGCTGCATTTCCGATGGAGGTGGAATTGTTGTAGGCACGTGGGCTCAGATTTGGGTGAACGTTAAAGAACCCCAGGTGGTCAAAATTTCCTGAGCCCTGCACTCCGGTGTCTCTCATAATCTTATAGTGGTTTTGAGACGTTAAACCCCACATATCAATCAATCAACCGTACACGTACCCTTTCGAAATCAACAAAATTCCATCATCCTCATTATGCTAACTAATTCTATATCATTGTGTGGCAGTCATGCAGCTATACTGTCTGAAAAATAAATGTTCAGAACAAATAGAAATGTTTTTTGAAAGTTACAGGAAATTGCAAAGTTAGGCATCTCTTATAATGATATGATGATTCTGGAGCGTTTAAGCCCACATATCATCGAAAATGCAAAGTTGACCTTGCCTGACAAAGTTGCTTTTTACTGACTACACCTCAAGGATAAATATCAATTCGCTGCTTTCAGAGACAAGTGCAAGCCTAAAAAATAGTTCATCCTAAAACCAAATGAGGGAGCAGATAAACATTATTGTCATTGTGCACTTTTACGTAATATCCTATCCAAGATTGCAGGAAAATAAGCGCCTGCAAACATATGCGCTATTATTACCAACAGAATGCTCAGCTTGAGGTTTATGATGCAGAAAAAATAGATGAATTATGAAGATGACCACACGTGGGATGATGAAGCCAAGACAATGTTTTATTATCAGTTTTTAAAATGCTTAACTTGTGGATCTTTCCAATAATGTTCCTGACTTCGCTCGTTGTGCACTTGGCTGGAGTGCAGATTTATTTCCACGACTGTCACTTATCCTCCTTTAAGGTCCTTGGCAGAAAGTACACCTACCTGCAACAGACATGGCGTATTACCGTACCTCCTGCTTTACTTGCCTCTACAATTCAAGCAGCACCCTATCTTCCACTACCAAATAAAGGTGACAGTGAAGACTGCACAAATTTTGCAAATGAGTCGGGAACGGTTTCCCTGCATGCTTTAGATAGTGGGCGTGTGCTGCATGTGTAAGTAAACAAAAAATAAATGAAGTTTACCCTGTTTATTTTGTCAATTCGTTGGTCCATGAAAATTCGTTTTTATGTATCGACCACACATTCGATAGAGTCAATTCTTGGCTTTTTCGTGGAAGAAATGACTCACAGGCTTTCGGCACGTTACCAGTAAGAAGTAACAGTGTTTCAGTTACAGTTGCTGAAGGCAGAAAAGTAACTCTGTTACAGTTAGAGCTACCGAATTTGTAAAAGTAACTTCTTACAGTTACAGTTACAGTGAAAAATTAACGTCGTTATTTTTTGTTACTCTGTAAAATTAGTAATTGATTACAAAAGAAATGATAGAATTCACTCAATAATGGCGTAGGAAGGCATGCAGGTAATGAAAGTTGCATGTTGTGAAACCCTAGACGAAAAAAAACCTGAAGTTCGGCCAATATAATCAATCGTTCTGTAAGGCTCACTTTGTCACATCAGCTTGTTGTTGTTGTTGTTGTTGTTTTTGTTTATGCACACTTGGTGACAAGGAAGTTTACTTGTGAAATTTGGTACACTTTAGAATTAGTTGCTTTTCAAAGCTTTCATCAGAGAGCTTTCGCCTCTTGATGGACAAAATGTCACGTCCTTTGCTGAATAGCCGTTCAGCCGGCGCTTTGGACGGAATCCCCGTATTTCGCTTAATGAAAATCTTTTTAATCTTAGGGTACTTCGCCAGCTCGCTGATGTCAGTTCCGGGATTGCTGAGCCATTGTTGCACCTCAGAGTATGAAAGGCAGGATTAAGGCAACTGAAAAAACACGTCGTCTTCGTCGGTTCCTTCGCTGGTGGCTGCATTTTCCCTGGAAATTGCTTCTAGAGCATGAAACTCTTCCTCAAAAAGTCACAACTTCGCTGCTTTCCGCACTTCAGTCACCCAGAAAAGCTTGAACTTTGCATGTACCGCTGCTGCCAGGGCCAGATCGGCATCCGCCAAAACTCCAGAAAACCTCTATTGAAAAAGATTACGGAAAGAATGTATGGCCCTGTTGAAAACAATTAACTTTCATTCATACCACAGACAATCCGTGGTACGAATGCATATGTACGCCTGCGAGAGCACGCAATGAGATAGGACAGCAAGGTGATCGGCACAGGAAATCTCTCTCACCTTTTCTTGACTGCGTCCTGAAGACTGCTAGCAAGGGGTGTGCAGTACTTAGGCGGAGGGAGGGATCGCTGATACCGCAATAGAGATTAAAGTGTTGGCTGCAGGACGCCCATGTACATATATTGTTCCCCTTGTAGTATATTCAGCGCCTTGGCCACAGCGTACATCGCCTGGAAAAATGAAAGATATAGTCAATGCACTGCATCATGGTAAACAAATAATCGACACATACCTTGCAGCCTTCATCACTGAACATAGATTCCTCATTCTGCAATCGTGGCAACGAGAGTGCGTCGAACGTTGCGTTCATCCTCCCTTTCGGTACTTCGTTTACGCACTTCATGGCGTTTAACAACGAATTCCATCGCGTTGCATTTGATACAGGGAGATGCCTTCCTAAAGCAGCCTTTATTGCTTCTGCTGCCTGCACAGACTGGCTTTGTTTCCTCAAAAGAGTCTTCAGTTTTGAGAAAACGGTCCTCGCCATTTCGCGGTAGGTCCCGTTGTTGCCGGCATTTTCGGCATTCACCGAAGCGACGAGGTTTAGTGTGTGCGCGGCACACCTTCTGTGCCATGGAAAGTGGATATCTTGAGGGGAGTGATTGTTCAAGCCACTGTCCAGTACCTCCGTGATGTTATTTGCCACTAAATCTTGGTCCCGTTCAGCTTCTCCAAAGACCCTGTGTCCCGAAAAATGGTGATTTCCAACAAGTTAGCGCAGAAATGAGCTGGTGGAGGTTCAACATTTTTATACAGCATCCATATAATTTGATTGACTAATTTGTTACGCAGTAATAAATAAAAGTGCCAACAGCTGGACGAAAAAATACGGGACAGGACAGAGCACTCCCTTAACAATAAAACTGCTAGAAAAAGCAAGAAAGAAGTGAAGGTTAATATACATTAACAAATAATGATAAATGTGACGACTATGCCCAAGCAGACGTATAAATGCACCCAAAAGTTTGCAGAGCGTAGGCTCCACTGCAAATGCGAATTTCTGCTCTGTTAGCACGTAGCGCTTCTTAAATAGCTGGTAGCTGTTTAGCTCGCAAGGACTATACTACAGGCCGGAACATCTATTTGGAGGTTATGTTCTCAGACAAAGCCGGAATATAGCTTCCTCGAAAGTTTCGTACTCCGCACGTTTTTGGGGTGGTTTACATCTGTGGTACGCTTCTAACAGAAAAAAATATTGCATGGCACCGATGCTCAGTAGCCCTAATATGTAATATAGCACAATAATGGGCTTTAGAAAATTGGAAATAGTTTATTAAAACAGGAATCCAGGTCTTTTAAAAATACGAGGGACGACACACAGGGTAAAGTTTCTGTTGTGTGCGCATCGCATTTGCCTCTCGTCTTTTCTAGTCTCAGGGCTTTTAGAAAATCTCTGTAGAACGTATTTGTGTTTTAATTCCTGACTCTACAAAATAACCACATGAATATTTATATTTGCGAAGGATATGCAGAAGTTTGTCGTAAATTCTGGGGTTACAAAATGTGCCTTAGTATGCAACAGTTGAGGGCTTGCGCAACTCTCCATAGTCAATGAGATCATCGATTGCGGCATGTCAGGCTAATTATTTATTGCGATCATAAAAAATAACGCTGCTGAAGTAAAATTGCAGCTTAATTTATTTTCTTTTTGGGAAGGATAAGATAATAAAAATAGGCAACCTCGGTGTACACAATGAGATTAAAACCGAAGCAGCCTTTCAACCTACCTGAAGGCTTCCACAAAGTTCGAACCATTGTCCGTGATGACGACGCATACCTTGTGCAGAATCTTGTACTCCACAAATACTGCGTGGAGCGCTGTCGCGATTACGTCGTAGGTGTGATGACCTGAGAGCCTCTGGCACACAAGCCCTGTGGATCTTTTTTTCCAAAGACTCTTTATCTATGTAGTGAACCGTCACACCCAGGAAGCCTCTATGGAAATTGAAGAAGAAAAAGAGAATGGTCCATCTTAAAATTAGCGATATCAGTCTGGTCATCAGAATGAAGGGAGGGACCTCCACAAGTTTGCAACTACCGCACCAATTACGCGGACGCAATTATACTAACTGCATTGCGTTGCGGGCGCTGTTTTGCATGTTTACAAACCATTGTCTTATATTTTAAATCCACCTTGACTAGATAGCAAGGTCAGAAATGCTTTCCATAATAAGCGTTTAAGCTAGATCCGCTTCTTGAGCCTTGATTTACTCGGATTCATATGTCTTCTTTTTCTTTTTTTGGTTTACCACAAAACCTTGTGCCACACAAGATGCATACTATGCTTACTCGCCTGCTTAAAGCTTTAAATTGTACTTACACAATTCACCTATTTGGCTTAAGAAACATGTCATGAATCACTGTTTTCCCGGGCTCTACATTTTGCAAATTTCACTGAGCGACTCAGTTCTGCAAATATTTCTCAAGTACATTTTGTGGCAACCTGTGACATGTAATGCACCTATATCCACTGGGTGACCAAATCTCTGAACGAATCCTACGATGTTTTATGAGATTGAGGGAAGCTCGCGAATTAGAACCTTGCAAAAAGCAAACGTGCAGCATGCTGTTTATAGCCTACACTAAGAGCCTCACCTGTTTGAGGCTGTCCAGCAATCAGCTGTGCAGCAGACCGTCGATGCCTTCTCCAAGGCGGCGATGAGGGACGGGTTTTGCTCCCTGTAAAGGATGTCGATCTGATTGACCAATGACTTCGTGTTCATCACAGTTGCCGATAGATGCAGCGAGTTAATCAAGCACTGGAACTGTTATTTTCAACGACTGAAAAGCACTGCATGTCGGAGACTACGAAATTCACAATTAACCTGCCTAAGCAAGTTTGTGATAGAGCCTTGGGTCGACTAGTTGTTGCTGCAAGACAGGACTACAGGGTCTGCGTCGAGCTACCGCCCACGTGTCGAGCTACCGCCCACGGTTGGACCATGCTTGGCTTTTATCTTCTTGGAGTCGAACTCCTTCAGTGCAGTCGAATGTTTTTCTGCGCACAACGAAAGTTTAGGTTCAGTACAGTTATTTCAACTTGATCGGCAGAATTGATTACGTACATTGGAACAAACGCACAAAACCGGAATCTCAACAATTTTATCGGTGAAACTTACCTCTAGATGTTTCCGCAGGTTTGACGACGACATCTTGCTAGTAGAGCACTCTTTTCTTCAAATGCTGCACCACACCATAATACTTGCCGCCGTCGTCTTCAACACGGAAAAATATTTGCGGTAGGAAGGCCAAGGCAACTGCGGCTCCGAGTCGACAGCATGGCTTCAAAACAGAAGGAGTAGTGCTGTGCCTGGCTCCTCTGCGGCAACGTTTCTCTGCGGTGCATCTAGCTGTTTTTATAAGGGCGTACCGCCATATCATGGCACTAGTAGTCGGCCATCGCAGATGTGGCGCTTTCATAGACGTCCGGACCGGTCCGATATTTCAAAACCCGGGTGAACTCATAATTGTCATGGTTTACTCCGTCTGAACTATTAATACCAAGGTTCCCTATTGTCCAACTGTGTCCAAAAAGCTCCGTCTACAAACGGTTTGAATGGGTGACTAAACTAACGTTTGCTTTTGCGCCCTTCCTCATCATTTACTGCCCATTTACTGCCCATTCCGCCGAAGTCTCTTCACAATTCACGCATTGTCTGCAATTGTGTAGGTGTCTGGACTGATCATCTACAGGTGTGTGGTTCTTCAGTTTCGCGTACCTTGACGAGGGGGCTCAAAAACTGTTGGTATGGCCAGAGTGCGCTTAACTTTCTGAACAGGATCTGATACGCCTTGAACATAGCGAATACACACAAAGAACGTCGTATGCAGGGAAACACGTGGTTGATGCACTGGAACGACAGCAAGACGTTTATTATAACGATACCCAGAAGTAGTGCATGGAGACGTGCATGCTGATGGAAACGGGTGTAACGAGCGAAGACGACGTCCATTCGGTCTAGTCCCCAGATTTTTCAAGGTGTATCAGACCCTGTTCGGAGAGATTTGCATCCGCTGTGCACAGAGACCGCTTCTAATCCTCTGAAGGCGAATTCCATTGGGAAAGCAGTAGCACTCAAAAGCACGCTGAAAGTGCTCTCTTCCGAGCCGGCGTCTTTCAGTGGTCGAACAGGTGGAGGAGCACTGTCATCCATTGGTAGAGTGAGAGTGCTTTTGCATCGCCGAGACAAGCCAGGAGCAGTTTGTAGCACTGTCGCCTGAAAAGCAGAGTAGGCGCAGTACAACGAGTCCCGTGGCGCTTGAATGTTACAGTCTCCGAAGTTTTCTTCAGCAGGCAAGTGTGGCGGGTATGGTAGCAGCCATATGCACTTTGACACCGCTGTTTTGTACGGGTTGCTACGATAACAGCTGGGTACCTGCCGAAAGTGTCGTTGCACAAACATACTAAGTATTAGGATAAGAGAGAGCGTGTGGCTGACAGGTTTTACGTGTATTTTGCTGCTGCCCCAGAGAGATTATGCCGGGGGTTGGAATGTTTTGACCACATGGTCTCCCCACTCATCACCCCATTCACCTGCCCTCTGGGACTGCCCCGCATTTCATTGGCAGGGTGGGTGGTCCTGCTGTCAGTGATCAGCCCCTCACTCCTCACTGCCCGGCCCCTCTACTCCTGTCCCCTCAATAGAATTCGTCATAAGCCTTTTTTAACTCGAAGTAGAGCTTTCACAATCAGCTACAAACACGTTTTAAATGATAGCTTCAGGCTTTCAGCAGTTTTATGCTGCTGTTTCTAGCCACCTGTCAAACGCGACTTGCTGGAAGCCTCAGACGGAGGATTGCTCCACATGCATACCAAGAAAAGGGACAAGAGCTAGAGTGACAAAAAGAATAATAGAGATATTCACCTTGCCCCGCCCCCCAAAAAAACAAGGGAGGAGGGCACGTGAACTTTACAAGGTATGCAGAGCGAAGATGTGTGATTTTAGGACATGTAGTTTTACGAATAAACATACCCTCCAGACACACTGCGCTTCAAACCAACCAGACAGGTATTTGTCAAATACGTTTCTCTTTAGACATGTAGCATACAAGTAAAGTTCAAACTCAGTCTTGTGCAGGGAGGATATTCCTGTTAGCGATCTGTTCCCCTAAACTGCGATTGGAGCCATGTAAAGTCGAAAGGTGGAGAAGATGTAAAAAAAAGTTCGAAAAAATGAAAAGCGTTTAACGTCAGCCTCTAACGAATGTGGCTGTTGGATCATTTTTTACAAAAACAAAAGTAACTGTAACTGTATTTTTCATTACAGTTACTCAGTAAAAGATAAGAGTGTTACAGTTACAAGTTTCTCTAAACTGAAAGTAACTAGTTACATTTACAAGTTGATGAAAAAAGTAACTTGTTACCGGTAACGCGTTACTAGTTACTAGTTACGGCTCAAGACAGCGGAGTCACGGGTGAGTCTCCAAATGCTTCAAAGCGTGATGCTTTACCTAAACCACTGTTTTTTTACGAAAAAGACAGAGCAAAGCTGGTGATCATATAAAACTTGCCGCGAACACATTATATTATAACGGGAGACGATTGTTGCAATAGATTCACAGCCTCTCATACGCGCGCTCGCTCGACCGAAACGAGAGACGTTACGGCAGCAGTGAGCTGGCCTAATAATCTTCTAGGTGGCGTTGGTTTCGGTGAGGATTCGGTTCAGACTGTCACGATGAATGGACGTGTTTTTTGAGCGCTGCTTATCGACTGCGCCGATAAGTGGTTTTGCATGTTTTGAGCTTGTCTTTATAATAATTAGGGCAGCAGTTAAAATTTTTGTAGCACCTCTTTTTTTTCGGGGGTCAGTCACCAGGTATTATTAGATTGTGCGTGTGTGTGTCCGAATTTTTGTTTTCTTTGTTGCTGTTTTGCCACCCCGAGGGGGAGGTGCACGTACATTGAACATGCAAATTTTTGTAGTAGACTTTAGACTTTTTCTTTTTCGTAGGGCAGGGCTCAAGTTTTGTAATCATCGAGTTAGACAAGTTATAGGAACAGTCGGTCTCAGAAATACATGGTTAAAAAGACTGTGAACTGCTCAAGATGCGAGGTGGGTTTGAAGTGTACCCAAGAGTAGAAGCGGATGGAGAAGAGGCTGGCGTGAAGTGTAGCCATAAAGAGGTAAAAAAAATGAAAAAAATGATGGTTGCCCAGAGTGAACTGCTGATAAGAATCACATAGCTGAAGAATGCGTTGGCGACAGAGCAAGAAAAAATGAGGGCAATGGGAAAAAGGCTGAAGTCCGCCGAGGAAGCACTAGCCAAAGTGAACAGAGGAGCGGTCTACAGAGAGAACAGTAGGAAACCGGCAACCAGAACGGCCAAGAAAGAGCAAGCAAGTTTGGAAAAAAACAGGTTCAGCCGGTTTCATTATCGCAAGGCCCAGATTCAGCGAAGTAGTGGTGGGGCTGGGAGGGGACAAAGCAGCTGGCGTCACAGGTGCAAGTAACCCCCAAGCGCAGGACGCCCCAGCTGAAAATTCACAGCATGTGATACTCGCCACGGACTGGAATTTGAATCAATGCACAGAAGCAACCAAAGAGAGGGTAAGAGGTGACAAGAGAGTTGCAGTAGGGGTGTTACCAGGACGCAAGCTGGAAGCAGTCATGAGGCAAACGAGCGCAAAACTCAAAACTACAGCTCATAGACAAAACCTCGTGATAATTTCAGGTGGTTTATTTTATTTTTCGCGACAGTTCGCTAGTGGTTTAAACGATGTCTTAAATAAAGATACAGCAGGACTAGCGACCACACTGGCGAAAGGCGTTGATGACATGCGTGCCACTTCTCCTCAGATACAGGTAGTAATGTGCACGATACCAGAGGAACCGCTGCGTGATAGCAACCTGCAAAAAGTGGTTGTCAACGCGAACCTAGATATATGGTGAATGAGTCGAGAAAAAGGCTTTGAGGTGGTGGAAATAAACAGAGGTGAATAGGTGGGGTGGTTTCCATGAGACAGAATTCACTTCGATTGGCGGCTAGTGATGAGGTGGGTTGGCGACTTGCAGGACGCGCAGTAGCTTTTTTAGGGAACAAACGGGCCCTTCGGGGTGCAGGATAGCTAGTAACGAGAAAAAACAACCCCGGAGAACTTTTTGACAGTGGGTGTGGACAGATACGATTCCAAAGTGGCACCAGTATTTAAGATAGGTAGAGTGCGCGTCATAAATAGACGTAGGCACGAGCGCCGAGCCAATTCAGACATAGGGTATATAACGTGTCGGGTGGCTGAAGTGGGAAGAGATAGAAGAACAGCTAAGGGAGCAGAGGCTGATGGTATACGGTTTTGTAAAAACTCATCTTAGAGACATGGAAAACCCTCCTAACAATCTGGACTACGCGTGGGAATATTGTATTAGAACAGAAGGCAGCAGGAAAAGGGGGGGTGGTATTAGGGCATTCATTCATAAATGTACAGACTGGCAAAGGGTCAAGCAGGAGTGCACAGAAAATTTATGGCTAAAAGGAAAAGTGCCAGGGCAAATGACCCTCCTTGGTTTCGTGTACTTGTGGACGGGAGCAAAGGCTAGAGAGGAAAACCAGGCAATTGTAGAGTGTATATGAAAGGACATTGAGGAGTTGGGAGGAGAGTGCGAGATAATTATTTTAGGAGATATGAATGCGCACGTAAAAGATATAGACGGGTATACTGACCCGACAAGCAAAATGGTCATGGAGAGGTGTGAAAGGCATGACTTGATCATTTGCAACAGTACCGAGAAGTGCGAAAGTCAAATAACATGGGAGGTAGAAAGGCTGCAGTCGACGATAGATTACGCACTAATGTCACATAGGATGTATGAGAAGTTCAGGGGAATGAACCTAGATGAAGGTGGCTACAGAAGTCTGCATAGTGATCACAGACGTATCAAACTGAGTTTTGGTAGAGCAGGTGAAGTGGGAAGGAGACAAGATGAGAAACTACAGGAAAATTTTTATTCAGAAAGGCAAATTGAAATAGCTACTAAACAAATTGAGAAAGTCATCACTGATGATAATAAAACAGTGTGGACATACACGAATCTAATTAAACTGTTTGAGCTAGAGCTTGCAAAGGCACGTGACAAGTCACCCCGGAAAAGAAGACACAACCCAAAAAATGGCGGGATGAGGAAGTTAGGAGAGCCACAGCAAAGCGTCATGTGGCCTCTAGAGAACACCGACATGATAAGCAGCGGGGTGAACCGGCAGATGATGTTGAAATAAAAGGGAAATCTTTCTAAGCTGTAGATCCTTTCTGATCAATGAAAATATTAAAAAAAGGCAGCTCAGTGTCTGGCAGATGTACACAAAAAAAGGTAGAAAGTCAGCCGCGAAATTTTGGAACCATCAAAACTCCCTAAAAAATGAGACGAGCCTAGAGCAGGGGTTCATAACTACAGCTCAGGGTGCTAGGCTAGAACGGAACGAAGCTATTTGATATATAAGAACAAGGGTGACAGAAAAATTTCAGCAAGAAAGTGCTTTATGCACCACAATAGACAAGATGAATCAAGTGGCGCAATAGCTTCATTTTAAAACAGCGAGAGGAGTGGAAAAGGGCTTAGAAGAGGGTTCCTAGTAGTACATACAACAGGTCCAGATGGCATTCCAATTAGGCTAATAAAGACATTAGGTCCGAAGTCTAAGCAGGCTTTGAGAGAGGCAGTGAGCAAAATAATATCGACGGAGAAGTTTCCGATGGATCGAAACTTAGCAGGATGAGCACGATCTATGAAGGAAAGGGGGACAAAGCTGACATAAACAACTACCATCCTATTCCAGTTACATCCGTGGTCTACAGGTTGGCGATGCATATTAAAAAGCAAAGACTGCAGGCATGGATAGAGGATGAGGGGGTGCTAGGGGGACTGCAAAAACGGGTTTCGGAAACACAGGAGGTTGGAAGACAATCTGTTCTAACTGACGCAGTGCATTCAAATAGCAGAAAAGGAACACGGGCCCCTGTGGCTAACATTTTTGAATATCAAGGGAACCTACGATAGCGTGGTTCAAGAGGAATTGTAGGGAATACTGGACACACTAGGCGTGGGAAGATGTAGTCACTAATCTTTGAAAGGATATCTATAAAGGTAACATGTAATTATAAAGTTGAAAAAAACAGGTGTCCAAGCCTGCAAACGTAAAACGGGGGCTTAGGCAGGCGTGTCCCCTGTCACCCATATTGTTATTGTTTACCTAGAAGGCTTAGAGGCCAAATTAGAGAGAAGTAGACTGGGCTTCAACCTCGCTTTCGTCAAACAAAGAAAACTCATCGAACAGGCACTACCAGCATTGATGTACGCAGATGAAATAGTGCTAATGACCAACAACAAGGATATTTGCAGAGATTGATGGACATCTGCGGTAATGTGAGAGATAGGTTACATTTCAAATTCAGTAAGGAGAAATCAGCGGTCATGATTTTCAATACAATGGATGTAGTGAGCTTAGAATGCAGATTGATTGATTGATTGATATGTGGGGTTTAACGTCCCAAAACCACTCTATGATTATGAGAGACGCCGTAGTGGAGGGCTCCGGAAATTTAGCCACCTGGGGTTCTTTAACGTGCACCCAAATCTGAGCACACGGGCCTACAACATTTCCGCCTCCATCGGAAATGCAGCCCGCCGCAGCCGGGATTCGAACCCGCGGCCTGCGGGTCAGCAGCCGAGTGCCTTAGCCACTAGACCACCGCGGCGGGGCAGCTTAGAATGCAGGAGGTCACAATAGAGATAACAGATAAATACAAATACCTGGGCGTAGGATAAGCGATGGAGCCGAGTACCTAAGGGGACAAAAAATATACGTGACGACCTAAAAGTAAAAGGAATGCAGCGATGATGAAAAACATGGCACTGTGGAATTACAATAGGTATGAGGTTGTGCGAGGATTATCAAAAGGGGTCATGGTTTCTGGTCTGACGTTCGGCAATGCGGTCTTGTGCATGAGATCAGAGGTTCAAACAAGATTAGAAATTAAGCAACTTGGAGTAGGTAGACTTGACTTAGGAGCTCGCGGAAATACACCAAATTAGGGAGTACAAGGTGATATTGGATGGACATCATTTGAGAGCAGGGAAGCTAGCAGCAAGATAAAATTTGAGAAGCAATTGAGAGAAAGGGGGGAGCGTTGGGCTAGGAAGGTATTCAGCTACTTGTACATGAAGAATTTTATACAAATGGGGAGTGCACCGGAAAATTGACTGTAAATACTTTTAAAACAGCAGGGGCCAAAGCAAAAAAATTGCCCGCAGCTTCCCTCGGGGAACACTGAGGAGGATGCGGAGCATATAATATGGTTAACGGGGTGTTAAAGTGCGACTTACTTGGGTCGATGGCTAAATTGGTTAACGTGGTTGTGAAATGGGGTGTTAAAATTGCGACTTACTTGGTCGATGGCAAATTGGTTAACGTGGTTGTAGGAGGGGGTGTTAAATGAGTGAACACGTACACACGTATGCGAAGGGCGGCGCTGGTCGAAGACGTCGATCATTGTGTTTGTGGATTCGTTGGAATTTCATTCACCGCGACCTTGGACGTCGACGCGCCGTACAAACCAACCGACGAGCGGCAACTGAGCGAGCGAGCGCCGACCTTGAGTAATATATACAGCGCGACGGCGCATGCACTGTCAGCTGTTGAATGTTCTCGAAGGAGAAGCGCGCGCGCGGCACAGATGGCGACGGCGCATGCGCTGTCAGCTGTACAATGTTCTTGAAGGAGAAGCGCGCGCGGCACAGATGGTGGGCGACGGCGCATGCGCGCGCGTCAGCTGTCGAATGTTCGAAAAGCGGTGCGGACGGCGCACTACAAGGCGCGAGTATAAGATGCTTCCGCATCTAAAAAATTATCGGTTAGAAGAAGGTGAAGGAAGCTGAGACCGATATGTGCAGATCGGCATAGTTAAGAAGTCTGCACTAGAATCTATCGAACTTTTAAGCAGAAATTGCCAAGGAAAACATCTATGTTAATACTCGGGGTAGTTCTCTACTGTTGTGAGGCCAGGACGGGAGTTATTGCGAACCAAGACAACGAGCCAAATACGAAGCAGGAGACATTGTATTCAGTGTGTGGAGAGGAAAAGGAAGTGCTGAACACTTTGTATATTGTAAACATAGGGTAAGGGCTTTACCCTATGTTCAGGATGAGGAAGCAGAGTTTGTTCACAGCCCTGTGGTTTAGGGACAGGGAGGGCAAAATAGTCTTTAAGCGTAGAATTAACTAGAAAGAGGTATCAGATTGTTGGCTAACCCTTTGCCCTTCACTGCAAAGTACGAATCCTCACCTCACTATTTCATGAAAAAAAAGTAAATCTAGTTTTTGTTCATTGGGCATTACGGCGTGGTGGCACAGCCACCGCCAGATCCATATCCATCATCCATGCAAGAAAGCGTTCACCGACATGCATGCTCGCAGGCACGCTGTACGCTTACGACAGCTTTGTCCATGCAAACTGGCCCATATGTAACCGAACAGCATATCTGCGCCAAAGTACTCTTATTCATTCCCAACCTTAGGTTACTTGCTGTGGAGCCGTAACTATTCTTGCCGGAAAGGTGTCCCGCCTTTTCCGTTACAGATGCAATTCTGCCTCCCAAATCGCTGTAGAACTATACA